>OY740768.1:96938509-97538509 GCA_963513935.1 Aphrophora alni | reverse complement strand
CCTCGAGACTTGAAGATGGACATAAATAAAATACTGGGAAACAATGCTCCTGTGGTTAGGAATTTGCCGGATGATCATCTACCGAAGAGGAAAACCTGTGAGAAGTGTCCCCCTGGAAGCGACCAAAAAACGCAGCACAAATGTATAAAGTGCAACCTTGCAATCTGTGGCCAATGTCAAAGAAGAGTTTGTACAGACTGTGCTAAATAATGTGTATAAATGAAGCTTCTGAACATTGAACCAATGTGAGTAAGATCTGGTTTTAAAATGTAAAAAAAAAAACAGTAAATACTTTAATTTTTTTGTTAAAATGTTATACAATTAATTTAATATGTTCTCATTAAATTTTTTTGGTGTTTTGAATAGCCTAACTTAATTTCTTAACCACTAAATCCATTCAAGTAAGAAGAAATAAACAGATTATAGCAAATAGTATACAAAGGTCAAATTGACCTTATGTTTCCCTTAGTGTTATAAAAAACATGTTTCCATATAGGTGTTAAATAAATCTAGAAGAAAAACAAGTAACATCAATGATAACAATTATGTTACAAGATATCATATGACTATAAATACCACCTTACAGATGAATTATATATAATGAAATCTATATTATAAATAGTATTTGGATAACTCTGTACAACAAAATCAACAATTTGCACTTTTCAAATTAAACTGTGTATATTGTTCAGCAGAAAATGAAGTCATCTTAATAAGTTTAGTTATAAAATTGTGATTTTAAAACAAATTCAAATACTATATTATATATTTGAGTGGTATGGGATACATTATTTTTGTTTATTTATTTTTTAACAACTTTTCTATGCATAATCTTAAAATGCTACAATTGAAATATACAAAATTAATCACTACACACCTTATTTAAAAATAGTCTTCTTACCTTCGCACTGCAAATTGCTTTATTATATCACTATAATCCAGCCATTTAGCTGTCTGATGTTCAATGGATATAGTTACCAGATCACTTAGGCATGACTTAGAGATTGTTGAACTTAGAAAGGTTTTTATTAGTTTAAGTTTTGAAAAACTTCTTTCTCCACTGACAACTGTCACAGGCAGTGTTAACAATTTTCTTAGACCAACACTACCATTAGGCGGTACCAATGCTTTTTTTATTACTTTTAAAGCCTCTACCAGTGTACTCATAGGTATCACAATACAGTAGTTGAAAGCACTTTAAATTCTTCTTTTAAATTAACAAAACTGATGTCTTTGAATTCACCATGAGTAAAAGCATTGCACAGTTTAGTGTATTTATCCAATAAAACTTCAGGTGACATGTTTTTAATTTTATTCACATCATACAGAAAACCAAAAAGTTCACCATGACTCTTAATTTATTGGAATCTTTCCCTTAATGGACTAATGGTGATGTCTAAAATTTTGAAGTAAAAATCAACCTTATACCTCATTCTGGGTCGCCTATGTATTCATCTCTTGCCTCATAATCAAATTGTGCCTTAATCTTTCTCTTTCTACCTTATACTGTGTACCCAATTTTTGGTTTTTTATTATTTATTTAGTAGCTAGTTTTTGGAGTCCACTAAATATCCTTGAAATAAAAAAATGCTTCTGACAGACATGAAATAATCTCTTGTCTTTTCAAGTTACTTCAACATCAATACTATGCATAGTTTTGCTGACAATATTAATATGAAGTAATTTGTTGAACTATATTACTATGGAACACAGAAATGTGAAGTAACGAACTTGGTTTGCCAAGCATTTTGCCTCATGAGCAACCATTTTATCTGTAATTGCATTTTCACTTATATCAAGCAAGGAATCATAGATCTCTTCTATTTAATATCGTAGAGGAGTAAAATTATGTCTATCTACTTACTTTCCCATCTTGTTTCACATAAAAGTTTTAACGTAAAGCTAGAAATATGACTTTTTAGTATAGCCTAACGTTGGCTTGATGCAGAGAACAAGTTATAAATTTTTGTCACCAAACTAAAAAAAAAAGAAACTCCAAGAAATCTTAGCAGCATCATTTAAAATTAAGTTGAGGGTGTGGTTAATTACTACATGGGATATAAAATGCCCTTGGCGTAATATCTAAATTTCTCTTTCAGACTCCTATGTTTTTCCCTCAATGTTTGCACCACTATCATATCCTTGACCACTCATATTTTCTATGATATTCCCATTTCCTGACGTTGTTGTAATCCTAAACACTTCTGTCAACCATAAACAAAGTTGTTTCTAATAAGGGCACAAATCCAAAAAAAAAATCTTTGCTTATTTTTACCTCTTGAGTAATGGTACCTATATAAATCAAGAAAACGTACAAAAATTGTTATTTGTACAACTTCAGAAATGTTCAGTGTACAATCCAAAATTATATTGCAATACTTGGCAGTTTTCAAAAAGGACCAAATATTATTTTTTATTTGACCTTGAAGGATTTGGATGATTTCATTTTTAATGTTTTTCCTATTGAAGACACATGTTTTCTCCACTAGTTGTTCTTTTTATATGTTCCTGTAAAATTGAATAAAATCTTCCAAACGGTTCAACAAGCTTTAAGAAATCGTATTGTTATGTCTAACAGTAATCAGAATCACCTATTAGGGGAAGGCACTGCTGAGCTAAAACTTGTATATGGCAATAACCCGTTCAATTACATTTTTCCAATACAGGATTTCTGTATTTAGTATCTGTTGAGTTTCTTCATCTACAGTATTGCCAGACTTTAGTCTAATGGATAGCTCCACTCACTTGAGTTGTGACTCTTGGTGATTTGGTGATTTACCATGACTAGATAAAACTTCTGAAATATTCCACCAGTTGTTATATGAATTTTCAGTTAATGGTATTTTAGCAGTAATAGAAAACAGTTTTCAGTAAAAACAAAATAATGTGAAGTTGATTTTAGAGTATATCAACCATTTTCTTCAACAGTTTCTCCATTGCACAAATTGTAACAGTAATAATTAGTAGTAAATCGACGGTTCAAAACGTCTCTAGAGCACATGAGTGCCTCAATCTCATTAATTTTTGTGGTTGGCCTCTTTTTATCAAGGTTATCCAAGCAAAATCATCAATTTTACTGGGCCATTTAGCTGGATCAGAATCGATTATAACATCTTCATCATTGATCTAAGTGTTTTCTCAGCTATGTCACCTTCATTACCAGGAACAGTGTGAGCATTATCATTTTCATCGGCAATAGAGGGGGCGGCAACAGCATCATCGTCACTTGGCTTGATTAGCGCTCAATCCACAGGTTGTAAAAATTTGTACAACAAAACTTTCTGCTTTCTGCTTTTTCATTTTGATTTCTTTTTCTGCTCTTCTTTTCCGATATTGACTACCAGAGAGGTGATTTCTAACATCCATGATTGTCAATATGGTTTAATAACACACTGATTTCTTAACAGTAGCAGTAAAAAAACAACATCAACTCATAATTAACCATGAAATAAGACTGTTAAACTGTATAACTGCACTTTCACTGCCACTTCACAAATTCATGCACAATACAAAAAATCATGCATGGATCGACAACTATGAAAAATTAGTAACGATGTAACATGTTGTAAACACAACACTACACTGGCAAATGGCACGGGGTGGCTCTCTGTCAATTGATGAGTCATGTAGGAAAGGCAAGTGTTGCCAACTCTCCACAAACCAGTTCACAGACGCAGACTTTTTCATGTCGTTTGGGCCACTTTACCATAAATTACAATATATTTATGTAATGTGTAATAGGGAACATTTTTGGTTATGTAAACTTGGTCTGACTAGAAAAGTAGTTTGACTCAAGGCAGTGGATAGGAAATGTATTCTGTTATAGAATATAATAATAATAATAATAATAATAGATACAGTTAAATAAAGAATACAAATAAATAAAGAAAATAATTACCGTAGTACTAAATGGTCAGAGAGATTTGTAAAAAAATATGTTAATTATAAGAAAACGTATATAATATTAGGTATAAGAGAAATATGACAACAGTGTAAAAATGCATATAACTAAGAGAAATATGACATCAGTGTGTTGTGTGTGAAAGTGGGACAAGGAAAAAGTTGAATTAAATTAGACAAAGGTGGACAGTAGAAGGAACAAGACGTGGTGTTTAAAAAAAAAATCATGTGATTTTGATAAGTTATTTTAGAATAAAGAAGAAATCAGACAATAAGTGATTATCTCGGAATTGAAACGTAAAATTGAATAACTTACTTTTTAGAGAGATCAGATGTTTTAAATAAGATACTTTTTTAATATATGTGATATGAGTTCAGAAGAAGATATGCTTTCTTACGGTTTGAACAACGAAATAGTTTGAATAAAATGAAAATTCTAAGTATGATATAGAATTTAGCTTCAGTGTTTATCAAGCTTGGTATAACATGCTCAAGTTATGTTTCATAAAAACTTAAACATAAAAATAACTGGAACTTACAGTTTAATAAAGAAATTTTGATAGGATGTTTGCAGAGATATCACGTGGTTTCAAATAAGAGAAGATTGTTTTAAACAAATAATGGTTATAAACTTTAAATAAAAAATATTCAAGAGTTGATTTTATTGGATTTGATGTTTAAAGAATAAGTAATTAATAAAAGAAATTTGATAATAAAAGTATTGTAAATTTTGAGTATATTGCATTTTTCTATATAAAAGATTTTTATTTTAAATTAGGTTGCAGCCACAAAATTAAAAAATAACATATGAATGAATTATAATTTTATGATGTTATAAAAAACGTGATGATTTATGTATTTATGTTTTTTCCAGAAATATATAACTTGTGTTTAATTTATAATATTTTTCTTAATAATTAAATGTACATTTCAGAAAATTGGATTCTGTATTTTTATTTGAAATTCTCCAGAGTAAACTATATTGAAGAACTTACGACCCAATTAGAAATTTTCTATGCTCTCTTCAAGAGTATTTATTTTTATTTTGTTTTTGTAATAAATGTTACAAAATGGCGCCCAACTTCATATAAAATATTACAATCAAAATATAGTAAAAGAGAGCAAAAATAATTAAACTATTATAAATGTAGATTTTTACATACAAACTTTACAATAATATTGTAATAATGTAAAAAATTGAAGTTTGTTGTATGTTTGAAAGACGCGGGTGAGTAATAGCGGATAGGCTGTTTAAATAACATTTAGTATTCGGTAAATTCATTTATAAGATGAAAATAGATTTTCAAAACAACAAAATAAATAATCATGTGTAAATTTAGTATAAATTGTTTAATATAAAGGGTTTGTAAATTTGAGTGAGAAATAGGGAGTGTGTAAAATTTCTGTAACGGTGAACCGGAAGAACACTTTTGGAAGTGAGACATCTCGTGGTTTGGATGAACAGTTGGAGTCCAGCGTTTGGAGGGACAAGATGTGTTAATAAGAGTCGAGATCAGAGCTTAGCGGAGTAAGGTTGTGTTTCTGAAGTGATCAGACGTATTTTGATAGAGAGAAACTTTTTCAAAATGTAACGAAAATTGTTAATGTAGAGTCCTGTTATGACATTTGAGTCAGTGAGAGACTTTTTTTTTTGTCTAAAAGAAGTTTTAGAACATTGATAGTGATGATTTAACGAGGTTAGAGACAGTTTTTGACGTGGTAGGACGTAGTTAGAGTTTGAGGAGAGTATTGGACAATATCTTTTAATAAAGTGATGAATTTATTGTACAACATTGTGTACTTGAAAGGACAATAGAGCATCGAATATATAAATTGAGTCTACAAGGTGATTGCAACACAAGATGAGAGAATCCCACCACGAGGACATTTTCAAACTACAGGATCGGTTATGTGGTAACAAAGAATCATAGACATTTTTATATAAAAAGAACTTTTTCTATGAACCTTTTTAAATTGTTCTAATGAATAATTTTTGTATAACAATTAGTAAATTTAGAGTATTTAATTTCATTTTAATATAATCATAATCTTTGCTATGTGAGAATATAAAACACTCACTATAAAAAATATTTTGTTTTGAGTTGCAACTATTAATATAAAGTCTTAAGAAAGAATTTAAGCTTCTTCAAGGCAAAATACATTGAAAAATTTAAAAACATAGAGATTTTAAATATAAGTGGTAGGAAATGTGTCATGAATATATATGTATAATTTTAATTGAATAAATTATGTTCAATTTCAGCTACAAATGTTTTCATTTCAAGGAACCAAAATCACTGTGAGTACACAAATAAAAGAACTTACGACCCTGAGATTAAATTTAATTAAATTCTTTTCTTTTCAAATTTGATGTTAATTCATCTGGCGCCCATAAAGCTTGGCATATCATTATAAATAATAAAAAATTAAGAACTCTTCAAGTACAATAAACGCTAATTTTTCAATAATTACTATATTATAATTATCTTATTGTTATATTGTTTTAGCGACGTTTGTAAGTTACGTTTTTCATAATTGTTTCTGTTTTTTTGGTCTAAATAATATATTTACCTTTGTTTAAATTTTGACATTGCAAAATGTGCCATCTCCTAAAATTTGCTGTATATTTGAACACAGACTATGAAATGTACCCATGACACATACAGATTTTAAAGATCAATTTGATACACTAAAACACATTGAAACCAGAATATAATACATCTATCATTGATAAAATATATAAAAACAAGAAACGAAATGAAAAAATCGAAATAGAACAAAGGAGTAAAAAAAATAAATATATAGTTTTGGAGTTTAACAAAGAATTAGAGCACATAACATCACTGCAAGTAAAATGCAGAGAAATTTCAGAGTACGGAAATTTATGAACTGCCATGTGCTGATTGTCCAAAAAATATATATAGGACAAATGGATAGGTTGTTTAAGATGAGAACATATTTTCTCATGTATACAGTTAACAAACCCTACAATAATTGACTCCAAATATCCTGAACATATCATTCAAACCAACCAAAAATATTCTGTAATTAATAACTCCTTAAAAGTTATACATTACTGTCAATAGAGAAAGTTAATGAACCATCAAAAAATTTAAAATATATGAAAAATTTAATAATGACAAAGTGTATTTGGACAATAGTGACAATAAGTAGATAGACAGTCATGCCATAAATTGAGTCAAATTTGTATGTTTTATATATTATGTACTTTTAATTCACCATAATGAAAGATCCCAGCACTTAAATATACTTGAACATAAATGAATAGCTAAAACAACTGTAGTGTTATAAAAAAAACACAAGGAAACTATTGAAGAAAGTAAGTCATTTATAATTAATTATTATTGTTCTAATTGACACAATATGGATCTGGCAGTGGTTATATTATCTACTATTCTCTGTCATTGACTTCTTTCCAACCTATTTGACTGTAATATGGAATGATTTGTCTAGTGACAAAATTTTGTGACTGTGGGTGCGATTTAAAGGAGAATAATAAGATCTTTTATAAAAGAGATGTTTTATAACCTTATTATACTTATATTTACCTTTGAAGTGGTAGGCTCCACTGGTGGTGGTGGCTGTTGAATGTTATTAGTGTTTGTAGCAAGTGCAGGCAAGTTCAGTTGTTGAGCAAGTTCTTGTTGGAGAAAATCTTCCCGAGTCGGACCTTGAGGCTGCTTTTCCATCTCTGGTATTTCTGGTGGGAAATCATAGCGAAATGTGATTTGTGTTGCAGTTATAAGTGCGGCTCCCATCAGAACAGAAAATGCAGCAAAACAAATTGTATAATCTTTTTCTTGTCTGTCAGGTCCACAGGGGTGATTGGGGAAAGCTGTAGAATGATCTAGAGCGATACCGACAAAAAACATTGCCAATCCCCAGCCAAGTGAACCAAACATTCTTTGGTGTCCATACCGATCTGCATCTTCTCCAAGAATTGTTATGACTGCTGAATCTGCAAGCGTTATTGCCGGTGCACTAAAGAATTCCCCGATAATCACTAGTAGTAGTAACAAGAAAAATGCTTTCTGAATATCCTGAAAAAATTTAATTTATTTTGATTTAAATACGGTGATTATTTTAAGTAAAATAAAATGAATAATAAATGTAAGTCAAATTCAAGAATTACTAATTTCCATTTTTGATAACATAAGATCTACGGATATTAATTATGTATTTATATACTATTGATATCAAAAGATATCATTAGTTGATAGTAAATCTTCCTTGATTATTGGTTATTAACAACAGCTGTTTTGCCCTTGTCCTTCACTGGTTGGTTCGATTTTGAAGCTAACACATCACATAATTTGATTAAAATTGCATATTAAAAACAACCTGACAATTTACTAAATGACAAGCTAAACTTCACCTCGGATGGTATATGTACAATTAAATAATTAAATATGCTAACTAGCAAATAGAAGAACTTTAAATTCTTGGTGTCTCTAAAAAAGTATACATAAATCACCAACATAAACACAGTAAAAACTGAATGTGTGTTTTTAAGGTTTTCAATATTGATATGTAGATAGTAGTAAATAACCATAATATGTTATTGGTTTCAACAAATTTAATGTTTTAGTGTGTGTATGTATGTGTATAATGTAGTATTAAATAATGTGATTTGTGTCAGCTTGAAAATGCCACCCATGAGTATGAAACAGTTGTTTAATAACTAACTAATAACTAATAAGCAAGAAAGATCTGCTATCGATTAAAGGTATTTATATAATTAAGAGTTACTTCCATTGATATGACTTTACCATAGACTTCAGAGGATACAGTAAAACTACTTGTTTTGAGTTTCTAGGTTTTCAGTTACATGATTACAAAGGCTACCTGTAGTGGTTTATATTTATTATGGTATTGACTGCTTTTCTTGTAACCTAAAAATTTGAAAATTTTATTTTGTCCCTTTAATCAAAATTGATTAATAAATATACATTTTTTAAAAGTTGATAATACTGTTTTATTAAATTCTGTGTTATGTATTTTGGAATTTTGGGAGGTCACAAAAACAACTATGTGATGCCTAATATCAAATTTAAATTCTGCACCATAAATAATATCATTTTCATCATAATCCACTAATAAGTAAAAAATATCATATTTTTTTATATATTTTGAAATTTGTTTAGTATGAGTTTTACAAAATTTGGTTAAAAATACTTTTATTTAATCAAGTCACATAGACTAATGTTGATACATCATAATACCTCCACAAAATTTGTTATGCATTTTGACCCTTTTGAATTGTTTGGCTTACAGTAATACCATAAGTTAAATTTTTTTGTATATATAGATAAAATAAACTATATTCAGATAACGTTCACATTACATTTATTTTTTATTTTCATCTTTAATTATTTGTGATGATGGGTTGAGAATTTTAGCCAGTCAGGAATAGGAAATTCAAGAGTTGTTATACAAAACAGTACACAATCAATTAGTTTTTTCAGCACAGAGCTTTTCTTGAGTTTCCCAACTGAAGTCTGCTGTTGAAAGACTTCAATATTAAAATTTACTGCATTGACATACACAGTTTAGTTTGAAAATAAAAGACTTTTTTACTATGCATATAAATATAGGATCTTCAAAACGTTTCTGTAGACCTGATGGTTACAGTACAGAGAAGAAAGCCCTGGATCACACAAACAAAGTATTAAAAAGGCGTTAGGAATCATTCCTTCAGGTCAGTGTTTTAGATGCCATAACCCATACTTTTTTTTTAAACCCTAGCTTACATCCTTACAAAATTACAACTGAGCATGAATTGAAACCTGGCAAAAGTACTATGGTAAGCAAATAGCACTGCAAGTGGTTTTTTGTGACTTTTTGGACCTTATATTCTTCAAAGATGAAATACACTTCCAATTTTCAGCCTACATTTTTAACTATTAAAACTCATATTTCTGGCATGCCTCCTTTCTCTATGAGATCTACGAGTCATCAGGTATTTAGATTGAAATGTTGCTTGGTTGCGTATAGTCAAACCTATTTTTTTCTCTGAAATTATCAACTCTCTATGTGTACAGTCACATTTTTTCTGTATATTTTCTTTGCACAATTGAAAAGCGATGAATTTGTCGAGGTCTACATTCAGCAGAGTGATGCTATGGCTCATAGAGTTCATAAATTTCTGGCACTCTTAGCTAATAGGATTGCACATTGAATCATTTCTAAAACCATTTGGTCTACAAGACCTCCAGATCTTTCTCAGTCCATTTTTTTTCTCTTGAGTGCAATGAATAACTCAATGTATTCAAACCATCCACATACAATTGATTATTTGAAGATGACTATTACGGAATATATTGTAAAAGTGGAGTGTGCTTTAGTGAAAACATTCTTCAAGAATACATATGTCAAGAAATTTTTGAAAACTGACAGGGAACACTTTCAATATTTTTTATAACTACGTAATTGTTAGTTTATACGGTAGTGACTTTTTTGTAAAAAGCAATAAACCATTTTTGTATATTTTCTAGACTGTTATCATCACATGCACTATAATATTTAGATTTTTTAAGGTAGCCTCTTTAAGGATATTGTAGAATTATGTAGAATTTATTCATCCTAGTCTGTAGTGGAAAACATTCCAAATGCCACAATAAAAGCTCAGAAATATAAAAAATGTTTATATTTTTGTGTATAGATAAAACAGAGTATCTCATTTAATCTTGAGATGATTAACAAATGTTTGGCTCTAACTCTCTCATTTTTACTAAAATATATGACAAAATCAATAATAATTTAATAACACTCTTATGAAATTCTTGTTCAATTACAAAATGAAGTATACCGTGAAAAGTGTATGTTATATGATCTTGAAAATTAAACATTGATTTTCATGAATAATCTCTTACAACATAATCTAAGGTATCTGTTTTAAAATTTCTTACCATTTTATAACCGTAAACAAAATTAGCAGATCAAATAACATTTAGTCCACTCTCGATAAAATTAATTTCCCTCAAAAATGTGGAGACAATTGGGAAATTTGTTTATAATTTAGACCACTAACCAAAATATCTCTGGAACTGGATTAGACAACTTACTGCTTTTATTGTTTGTTTTAACATTACCAATGATATCATAAATTTACTTCGAAGTTAGTGCATTTAATGAGATTTTTGTTTCTCTTTCGCATAATAAAATCTGTACTTTTAAAATGTGAAAATTAATTGAGATTTCACATTTAAAAGGTGTAATCTGTGAATGAAATTCAATGATTCTGTTACCAGGCGACTGAAAATTAATATTTGCGGAACCAACTGGTAATCATGTTTAAAAAAAAAGAAAACAAATTTGATTAACAAGTGCTAAAATTTATTTAGCTTAAATTTTGCAGTTAAATTTGACCATTTACAAATAGGTAAATACCAGCTTAAGATTACTTAACAACACAAAAGCTTATTAATGAATAAGTTTACAAGTTGAATAATTAAAAAAAAAAAAAGATTACATGCCCTTAATAATAAAAAAAATTTACAATTAACTTTTAACATTTATCCCCCCTTTTATACAAACTGTTATATAAAAAAAAAAGTTTAAGAGTAAAAAAAAAAAAGAAGATTCTATCATCAAAATTAAATTTAAGTTCAAAAGGTATATTAATTCTAACAAGTTTTCATGATTAAATTACTTATAAATTATCCTAATTTTGTTTATTAAATTTCTTACATTCTAAGTTGGCCAACTAATATATATATATATATATATATATATATATATATATATAGAAAAGCAGGAATTTTGTTTATAATATAAAGAAAATTAAATTTTTATTGACGTCAATACTTTTTTATTTTTTATTTTGAAAATTAACCCCTTTGGGGTCGTGGGCCGAAAAATTTTGCATATGCTGTCCCATCCATATTTTATTTGATTATAAATTAGTACACATTATTACACATATATATGAAAAGACATTATCGTACAGAGTTCTGTTCCAAAAAATTATTTTTTTTTTATTGAAGAATAAATTCACAATTCAAGTTCCTTTTTCCTTTTAAACAACTGTTATTATTTTTTTTTGGTGCACTTAGTGAAAGTTGAAAATAAGTTTTTTTTTAAACATGTCTGCTATTGCGAAGTTAAAGCAATCTCAAAACGATCTCCAACAATCTCGGACAATCTCCGAACAATCTCCGACATTTCTTTAAGTTTAATTAAAAATAAAAAGAAAATTATCAGAATTACAAAAGTCCAGAAAAGATTATAAATAAGTTTTTCTTTGATATTAATAAAGAATTATATATATATATATATCTCGATCTTTGTTTGAGATAAAGAATTGTAACAACAGTTAGAAAATTTTTTAAAAGCAAAGATTCTAGTTAAGAAAAACATTTGTCTACTTAATATTTTGATACTATTTAATACTTAATACTTTGACTATTTAAGTTTATGGTTAGATTTTGTAAATTGTCTTTTAAATGAAAGAAGGTTATTCTATTTTTTTTTTACAAGTTATTAACTTTCAATAAAAATCACTGAACAATTAAAAGGAAAATAATCCTAGTTAAATTATTTGAAAGAAACACATATATCTGTAATCAAAACTTAAAATATTAACAGTCTTATAATATGGTCAAATCTAAAAAAAAATACCTGGAAGTTGTTGAAAATGGTGAAAATGAACCATGTGCCCGATGAATGTTGCACTATGTTGTTTATGTAAAAGAAAACTCACTAGCACTGATATTGTTGAAGGTGACATTTATAATTTAGAAACAAAAGAAACACTGATGATCTTGCCTTGAAGAAATGATAACTTTTTTTTACTTTTGAGACTACATTTTAAGAGACTTAAGTGTAACAACGTGAGCTTGGTACTGCATGACTTTAGCGTGCTTAAAATGGGGGAGAACAAGTTTGATGATCATACGATGTTGAATTTTTATATTCCCCACCAGGTTTCAGCACACGGTGGTGGCCTGGCCCGGAGGCGATAAGGAAATGGCAAGTGGAATTATCGATAAGTGAAGTACAGATTAATATTAGAGTCTGAATGACGTTACAATTCAACCAAGACTATCTTAATCAGGTAGAATTGTGCACCAGGTTTGGTGAAAACTAACATTTATTTTATGAATTAATGAGGGCATTGATATAATATATAATTTTGAACCAATATTATTTTTCCCATAAGGAATAAACGTGTAACCTTATTTTCTCTCATTAGGGAACATCACAATAAGTTATTTATTTCCTAATTCAAGATATTTTCCGATATATTTTATCAATGTTCAAATTGCCCCAGGTAGTTATCCAGATAAGAATTATTATAAATTTCAACATTTACAAGAGCATCTAGGAGTGTCATCAAATGAAATAAAACACACAATTTTCCACAACAAACAGTTTATTTTTATCAAGATGATGTCTCAGTGAATAAGTAATCTTTAAAAGAGCTAAGGCATATTGCTTTCTTGCTGTAATCTCTTGTAGTTCAGTTCCATAATGCTTGTATACATGTAAAAACTGAGTTCGCTAAGATGTGTCCTGTTATAGTTATGGAGTGTGTTTAATATGGAAAATTGTATGTTTTCTTAGACTTGATGATTTAAATTTCCACAAGTAGTATTATGTTAGGAGTTATATTCATACACATGCAACTACTATAAGTAGTTGTCCATTACTAAACCTTGTAAAGTATTTTTTCATACCTGTGTACGATATACAATAGAGCTAAAGATTGGAGAGACCCAATCATTCTGCTCCTTTTCATTGTAGTTTGATGCAAAATCAATGTTGAGAGGTGATTGGCCCACTTGAAAATTTTGAACCTTTGCAGATCGAACTCTACGGACACTAATTTCTTCATCATTTTCAGCATAATTTTGAGTTGCAGACCTGACTGTTTCTTCTGATTGAGACCACTGCTCTGGTGATGTTTCTCTTTTAAAAATGTGACTTTTTGGAGCCTCCAAAACATATTCTGTGTAATTTTTCTTCACAAGACAGGACGTGGGCACAGGTTGAATGAAGCCTAATGGCACAGTGAAAATGATCCAGCAAGACAAAGAGGCTAATAACAGTACTTTACCTTTCTGCCACCTAAGAAAATAATACATTAATTTACATAACTCAATGAAGTTCAATATATGCCTTTATATTATACATATTGATCCAGGAAAACCTTTATCAATTTAATTTAACATTAAACATACATTAACCACACAAATTACATAGAACTGAGTTATATTTACAGACAAATTCTGAGGATTCAAAACAACTAGCAATAGATGTAATTGTTATGTAGATATATTTTATTTGTTTCTTTATTGGCAAGGATGTATCTTGTGAAAACTCTTTGGATTAAGAACTTATTGGTTGCTACACAAAGAATCGAATTAAAGGTTGGTGTTTTGAAACATTCCAAGCAAGCCAAAAGTGTTATTGATCACAAGAAACTTGATATAATTTTATCTCTTCACAGTTGTAATATTGTACACTTTTTTTTTCTTGCGCATGAAGCGCAAGAATCTTGGAACTTGTATGTAATTGGTCGAGATGAAAAAGAAGAAGGGGTCGTGCGCTAAAACAAATAGTTCGTCTAATTATCATTAATAATTTGAAAGAGGGAAAATTTGAAAACAAAGTGAATAATATAAAATAATCAGAGAAATGTTTCCTATGTATAGATATAATTAGAGTTAGTGTAAACCTTGTAAATAAGAAGTGAAGCGTAATTATTTGAATGACAAAGACAAAATTCGTGATGGTAAACCAGGAGAACGGTTTGGGCATTGCATCAGTCTCAGTCCATGGGGAGAGTTCGGAGTATTAGGTTGTATTATATTTAGCCTGGTCCTAAGAAGGACAAAGAGACAAGGCAAAAATGTGAAAATATAAATTGTTAATAATGTCAATGATGAGTGGTTTTGTTAATAACGTCACAAATAGAACGGAATGTAAAATACGGTTACATTGAGAAATATTAAACAACAATTTGGTTGTGAAGAACTTATAATAAAGAACCGTGTGCTTTTCGCATTAGTTTGTGTTTTCAGTATAAAGGCTTAGCGGAGTGAAAAGAGTGTTCTTAATACTATAAATTAAACTAACAATGATCAAAGCATTATACGTTTTGATCTAATATGTGAACTTTTGTAAAAAATTGTGAGAACAATTGATTGCACTTGTTTTGGTAAAAGGTGATGTAATTGGAACACATAGACAAAACCGTTGTGTTTTAAGAAAAATAGAACAATTTAAGTTAAGATATTGATACTGTAATTATTTTGTTACATGAACAATGAAAATAAACTTTGTGAATCAGAAATGTGAATTGAAAACGTCGACATAAAACAATGGGCAGAGGGATTTCCACGAGGCAGTATGGAGCTCCGGCGAACTAAGCGAATCATCTTAGAGGAAATGTGCTTTTAAATAAGAATAACGTGTTTTGGTATCCACGTACTTATTTCTAAAATTATGTTTATGTTTGAAATGGTTTAGACATTTCAATGTTAGGCTATAAGTTTGATTTAGCAATTTATGTTTTGATATATAAGACTATGTCTTGTATTTTAAACTATGAAAAATATTAAAATAAAGTCCTTTTCTAATAACTAATAAATTGAAACATGATCTATTTTCAAAGAATATAATTCTTAGCTATATAAATTTCATTTAAATAAATTTAAAGTCTATTCATTTTCTGAGTTGCAACTAAAATATAAATTCAGTAATTAAATTTAACTTGATTTTTCTATATTATTATTATTTGAATAATCAAATAATTGATAGGATGTACTAGAATAAGATATCGTATATGAATGTTCCATTTTCCATGTATTTACTATGTTGATATTTTAAGAATATGTCTAAATAAATATTGTTTTTTCAGAATAACAAAGACTACTATTCTTTTACTCCAATGTTCTTCTGAGTACACTGTTAAAGAATTTACGACCCTAGAGACTTTTAATTTAATATCTTTAAATTCTAAACTTCAAAAAAACTTAAATTTTAAATTTCTATTTTTTATTTTATTTTATTTTTGTAAACAAAAATTTACAAAATGGCGCCCAACTTGAATCGCACATAGCTCTCTTATATATAAAAAAATCAAACCAATATATTTTTAATTATTACACAGTGAAAGTGAAAAAGGAAAAATGGCATACACCAATCGATTGATTATGATGTTGGAAATCATTTATTATGTTCTCTACAAAAATTGCTGCCCTGATTAAGTAAATAGACTCACAACTCTTATGAATATGCTATAAAGCTTCAACTTTATTCTTTAGAGATTGCAATATTTCAAATGACCACTTAGGTGTTCTGACATCCATTCCCCTGATTTTCACCTTATGGTTTTTTTTAATGGTTGCAAATCGCTTAAGAACACTTACACATCTTTGAGACATCACTCAAGAAATCAATAATATTGACTACAACACATTTTGTAGAACACCTTAAAACATGAAGTGATAAATTGAGTTATGTTTGAATGTAGGTGGAGGATTTTTCAACATTTACTGTATACATGTTATTTTGTTTCTTCCAGTGCTTCTATAATACAGAATTATTTAAGTTTTATGTCATTTCCGAGCTAAAGAAAAGTTTACTATCTACAAAAATGGTAAAGGTAAACCACGAGTACAAAGGTAAGTAAAAATTAAATAAGGCATGTCACCATAGCAACAACAACAATGACATTTATTGTCAGCTGTTTTGAATCTCTCGAACTTTGTCTATAGATTTGATTCCAGTTTTATGTAAGTTGTGTATTTAATTAATATTTAATGTTAAATTAAAATGGTTAAGATTTACCTGAATCATCATATTTAAATGTAAATGTATTAGAAACTACAAGTAAATGATAAACAATCTTAAAATATTGGAAGTTTTAAAAATTACTAACTGCTAGGTGTTTCATCTCTGTCACTTCTGCACATCGTTGTTTTTCATCTAGCAGTTTATAGATACATATTTGTAATATTTACTATTTTATTGGTAATATATTTGTCTATTTATTACTATATTTGTAATAAAAGAAATAATATATTTAATGTTTTTAATAAACTAATCATTGACATGAAAAGTTACCTCTTAAAGTTATCTTAAATATTGCCATTATGCAAATTTTAGAATAAAAAAAGAGATATGTTAATACGAAACAAAAGAGTACTAGGGTAAATCTTACATATAGAAAATAAAAGCAATAGATTAAATAATTTATAATGTTTAGAAATAAATAGATTTATTTCATTTAAGCCTATTTTCAACTTAAATGACCAAATTGTATTAAATTCTTCACCCCTTCTAAAACCCATCCTTAACAAAGTTCATCAACCTACATCTACCTGCTAGGTCATTCCCTCTACCCTTCCCGATTTATCTATTATATTTTTTGTTTCCTGTTACTTGTGTATGTATAAATAGTTGTCAATACTTGTTAATTATGAGTTGCCCGATGATGCCGCAAGGCGAAACAATTGTAGCTCATTTATATTATTAAAAATAATTTTGAAACTTTAGCTTTATTGTTTTATAATATAATCCTTGAATATGGAGTTTCAACAAGATATATCTGCTGTTACTTTAAATATTTTTTTTTTGTTTGAGAATCAGAAAAATTGTTGATTTAAAAAAAGTAAATTTTGGTTCTCTATTGCAATTATAAATAATTCTTTGGGCAATTCAATATTAAAAGACGTATTTAAAGGAAATTAAATTAATTTTAAATCAATTTTATGTTTTGTGTTTATTTATGATCTAAAATTAACCTTATGTATTTTTCAGGATTATTTAATTAATGTGTTAAAATATATGTGCTCATATTTTATAGTACAATTATAGTACTTGAGGGAGAGGGAGAGGGAGAGATAGATAGAGAGAGGGAGAGAGAGAGAGAGAGAGAGAGAGAGAGAGAGAGAGAGAGAGAGAGAGAGAGAGAGAGAGAGAGAGAGAGAGAGAGAGAGAGAGAGAGAGAGAGAGAGAGAGAGAGAGAGAAGTAAGATTTTATTCTTGCAATCGAGCAAAAATGTAAGATAGATTGTTGAAAGTAGAAATCAACTAGGGGCTCATATTAAAATTTTAAGATCAAAAGAATAAAGTTCAAATCTTACACTGAATAAGGGTAAGCTTGTTGCAAGTAGGGATACAAAAGTGACACCCAAGTAAAGGTAAGCTCATTGTAAGTGGCCCAACCAAGTGGGACACGAATTCTACACTCCAAGTTGAGAGAAATAAGAACTTGCATAACAAGGTGGGTGAATAGCTATTGATTTGTCATTTTATAGCCTATGTCTTGCAACTAAATTTCAACAGTGTCTTCTATCTGACACAAATATCTTTTGTGACTTATCTTGTTGTAATGATTGTCTTCCAAGATATATTATACGCAAAGCAAAATGAAACCGTTTCGCCCAGAAGAATTTGAATCTCCCTATATTATTACTCCAATTAATAAAGTAGTATATTTTATTAAAACAGCAATCCTTACAGAAGTAATCAACAACGTTCCGAAAATGTTGACAAGGCCACTATGTCCATCAGTTCCATGGTGGAATGACAAATGTAGTGACGCTCTCCATTTACATTGTAAAGCTCTAAGAAAGTTTAACTGAAGATCTACATTTGAAAATATTGAAAGATTTTAAATTCAGCAAGCAAACATGTACAGTGTTTAGGAAAAGTAGTAAGGAATCTTGGGACCTGTACATTGGTATAATATTAAAAACCATACTCACAACAATGGTGTGGAAAAAACTACACTTTATTTGATATAGTCCTGCTTTTGTTTCTTTATTGGACTTAAGTGGTGGGATGGAGTTTTGACTACCTACTAATAATTTTATGATATTGTTAATGTTTGGGACTCTTATATTTGCAATATTTTATCAACTGCTGCAACTTTTTATTTATATAAAAGTTCTGAAGAAGTAATTTCTTTCATTTTAGGTCTATCGGAAGAATGTTCATTAATTACCTAATTTACCCCAGGTATTAGAGTCTGCTATGTTGTTGGACAGAATTCTGTTCAAGACCCTGACAATATAGTTTACTCATTAATTAACCTCCCATTTTGGTGAAGATAACTCTCCTTAAAATATGCAATGGTATATTCGAGGATAAAATGTTTTCCCTATGCTTGATTTGGTAGGTAAAGTAATTCCTTTCCTAAAACCAAATTTAATTTTATATATATATATAATCGAACCAAAAAGTTACCATCCCATTTCTCTTATTACTCTGCTTTGTAAACTAATAGAAAAATGGTCAACCAATATCTTGTTTGTTACCTCTAGAGTGACTGGCTGCATTGTAACTAAATAATGTGGCTTTTATTGAGGTCGATCTTTTTTTTTTACCAGCTGGTTCATTAGAGTCTGCTGAACAAAACAGTATTTTCTTACTGTTTGTAGTGTTTTTGATCTGGTAAAGGCCTGTGATATGTCTTGGTGAAGAGCTAATTCTGAATACTTTAAAATCATGTAGTATAAATTATGGCAATATGCATTTATATATAACTTCCATAGAAATAGATATTTCAGAGTGTGTGTTGGAGCTAATTTATCAGATTGTTTTGATTTAGAGAATGTTATCCCTCAGAGTATTTTGCTGAGCTTTACAATGTTTGATGTGGGAAACAACAGGTTCACCACTAATGTGCAGTGCCCTGTAGGTTGTTCTCTTTGTTGACCATTTTTCTATATATGTGGGTACTTGAGATGTATGTCAAGTGCTTAAAGAGGACTTCAATATTGTTATAAATAGGCTACAATCTTGGTCAAAATTGACAGGGATGACCATCAGGCTTTATTATTTCTCAATAGAATGCAATATCAAACTACTGCAACTGCTACATTTTTACGCCTATTATTAGATCTATATTCCCTATTTATCTGACCTGAAAACACGCTGTAATAAGACTCTTAATATGTTACTTTTTACCATACTCTTGTCCGATCGCAGATCATTTATGGCTAAATAGTCTATTCATCCGCAAGACCATCAGCAATTTAGAAACTTGATTCAGTTCATAATTCTGCACTTGATCTTGTGTCTGGATCATTATGTTTAAACCCAGTCTCTAGCTTACTTGCCGAGATCGGTGAACCATCTTTCTTGACAAAAACTATAAATAATGAATATGAGTATGCTGTGCTCCAAACCGTATCATCCAGTTTATGACATTGTTTTCAATAGGGTAATCCTTTGCCTGATAGATATGAATGTCATCAGAACTGTATTGCCCTATTTGACATTAGAACTCTAGGATTCTCGACAATTCAGAACTTGTACTTCCTCTATTGTATAAGTATACTCAATGATTTATTCTTCCATAGCTTACTGAAATGCCACGATTTGATTTTTCTCTGTCCAGATTCATAAAGTACAACACTCCTAATGTAGTGTATCATCAGAAGTTTACATATATAACTAATGAATACCCCTCTAGTCAGATTATTTTCACTGTTGATTTAAACTAGATAATAAAGTTGGTTGTGTATATTATTCATACAGACAGACATGTTTGTGTACGGATTACCATAAATTTCTAGTGTTTTACTGGCGAACACTTGATTTTTTTTGAGTTTTACTGGCATTACTAATTTGAATGGTCTTAAAAACATACCATCTGGTTTTCATCACCATCTTTTGTGTTCCGATTCCAAAAGTGCTTTACAGATAATCCAGGATGTGTATTCTAAGAACTCTTTAATTGAGGATATTCTGTGCTTCATACACAGACTCAGCTAAGGTGGATATTAATATCATTTTGCTAGATATCAAAGTATTATGGAATTACAGGAAACACAAAAGCAGACAAAATCTGTATGTCAGATGCCAGTCACCTAGTGAGTTATGACATCTGGCCTTATAGTGGTTGTTAGTTGGAAGAATAGGCACCAAATGTGTTCAATAAACTTAAAGTGAAGTCAAATATATCGTCCACCTTTGGAGTTTCTCTATCCATACCAGTTGATGGGAGGAAGTGGTGATTACACATTTTTGTATTCATAATTCCATGATTTAGATTAGTTGTAGCTCATGGATCAGTGAATTATCAAATTTATTTAAGTATGTCAACTAATATACATTTTTTAAAATTTCCTTACCTTATTTATCTATCACGATTTCAACTATACTCTAAAAAACATGTTGGCCAAACATAATGTAACCGTTACCTACAGAACTGCCAACAAAATCAATAGGAACAGCAATCCCATAAAAAACAGAGATGCCCAATAATGAACAGGTATAAACAAAATTATATGTAACGATTCCACATGTTATTATATAGGCCAAACCGGACGACCATTTTACGTAAGATTTAAAGAACACCTACCAACAAGAAAATTTAGTAACAAATCACTCAGTTACGCCCAACATTTAATAGTTAGTAAGCATACCTATTCCAATTACAACTCTAATATGGAAATATTACACATATGCAAAAAAGATCACTATATGAACGCAATAGAGGAATTTGAGATATATAGAGCCAAGAAATATGACTCTGCAAATTTATTAAATGACCAAATCTCGTTTCATTCTAATATATTGTATGACATGCTAATTGAGAGACCCATTCAGTTTAAACTGACAGAGATAAGATGTAGGAACACAGTTGTAGCTCAGAATCACACGAGCGGTAAGAAGTGCATGTCATCGAGTGTATCTACATCATCTTGAGCCATATTACTCTCATAACGAGCTCCACACAGAGCTAGTGTTTGTGCTAGTGTTGTATATTGTGTGTTAATGTTTTCTAATTTCCTGATGATGGTCGAATTGACCGAAATTGTGATAGATAAATAAGGTAAGGCAATTTAAAAAACTTTTGATTAGTTGACATACTTAAATAAATTTGTGAATTCCATAATCATTCATGGATTTCTATTGGAACACGGGAATCTGTCACAATGCCCATTTTGTAGGAGTGTTTTTAAGATCAAGCACATAACAATACACTGTATTGTTCCAAGAGTTGTGTGTACGACATTTGTCCTACCCAATTCCTCCTTTCAGGAGATGTTGGGGGTTAATGCTGAGATTTTTCATCAGGGATTGTCATTTTTGATAAAATTTATAATATCATGATTCGGTTTTTGCAGGCCCCTTTACAGCCCTGAAGTAATATTTTTTGTTCGTTATTCAGTTTTATAAAAAATTATCATTGTTAATTCATTGCAGGGCCCTTTTGGAGCCCTAAAATAATTTAATCTTTACAACATTGTAAGATGTTACGTTATTCTTGTTGTATACTTTATCAACATTTACGATTGTTAATTAGTTTTAGTGTTGTTAATTTTGTTCAAATTTTATAATTATTGTTATTTTTGTTTTAATTTTTAGTTTATTTGTTAATTTTATGTTGAGGGCCATTTGCTCTTTATTTGTGAAGTCGATGATGACTGTAATGGTTTTTCACCTTAAAACAAACAAAAATTTGTTTATTAATCAATTACGAAGAAGATGAATTGAGTTTGAAGTTTATTGGTCTATTCAGTAGGTAGGCCTAACATAACCTCAAAATTTACACATGTCTATGTTAGACAATTGGCTATCATTAGTAGAGAAACTTTAAGAATATGTGTTTCTTGTGAAGTTCAAGAACCATGCTTAACAGCCTGTGAAAATATTTGAAACATAACCTAAGAGACACATTTTTGGGAAATTTATTTATTTTCTTGTAGCCTAATAGTCATACTGACTTGAAAAAAATACAATTTTAGTCCTTCTTTATTTACTTATATTTAATTACTTTTCCTTTTTTAACTTTTTTAAAAAAGAGAGAGAATTTGAATGACCATTTGGCATCTTTGTAATCAACTTTTGCTTTTCCTTTTTTTTCTTTTTGAAAAATACGTTTTTTAGGTTACATTTACTTGTTATTTTGCAGGTTGTTAAACTTCACAAGACATGCCTTTTCCTAAAGTTTCATTAAAATCTATTAATATTTTTTATACTTATAGCTAATTGTAAATAGGCATGTGTAAACTTTGAGGTTATGTAATAACTCAATAAATAGACTAATCAAGTAATTTTTCTGTAATTTAATTGTGAACCAATTTGTTAAGATAATTATTAGATAATTTTTGTTTTAAACAAAAAAAGTTGCTATTTTGCAAATTAAATTGGTACGGTAAATTTTATCAAATTATTATCACCTCCAAATAAGTACAAATTATTTGTAGACCTTAAGTTAAAATTCTTTCATCTTTCTTATGAGATATTTTTTTACCAACTCTTGTTATATTCTGACCCTAATGCTATTAAAGTATTCGAAGATTAGGGGATCCCTTGTCTTATATCTTATATTCTCAATTTGAAAAAAAAAAGTTGTTGGTTTTGTGTTGAGGTTTTATGCTCTCTAATTTTGATAAGGCGATGATAACCACGAATATCGACCAAATGAATGAAATGTCCCGAGATATGGCCAAAATATGTTCACATACCAAATTTGATTAAAATCGTTTCACTAGTTTGGCACGGACGATAGTCTCTAGACAGACAGACATCTTTCCTAAAACGATTTATTTTAGACTAAGGGAACCTCAAACAAAACTAGATACCGGTTTTTTTACCCACATCATAACTTTCTCGTATGTGTGAAAAAAAAAGTCAAAAGAAGTACAAAATGAGGGGATTGTCTCGTACATGTGGTCTGAGATCCGTATCTAACACATATTTAACAGAAGTAAATATTGAACATTTTTAAAGATTTTTTTTTCCTTATAATGGTCCAAGACAATTTAGGCTAAGCATTTACTTGAAAAAATAAAATCATGATACGAAGTATCATTTAAAGAAATATAATAAGACTATAGATAATAACGATTGAGGATACAGAATCAATTTTTAAATACAGAGGATACAATTTTATTTGAAACAAATATAATGTTTATTTATCTGTGTAAATGTATATGTACGTATATAAAGAAAGGACTTTATATTAAAGTCTTGTTTGTCTTCTAAATCTTGAAAACATATTCTAAATACAAATCGGGAAGGTAAACCAAAAAATAGCCTTTCTTAGCTCAAAGGTTGACTAATTTTTCAGTTGCCTAAACATCCACAAGGCATCGTCAATTATATATATATTTGTTTTTTAAAGTCAAACAACCTCTCGGTCATCACTTTATAAAAAAAGGAAGAAAGTAACGTAAAATAAAAACCCTTAAGCCCTGGAATATTCTAATAGCGTCAGAATCGGAAAATAATAAGAGTTGTTCAACAAGACCAGATAGGAAAGATTAAAGAGAGGGATCTAACCCAAAACTACATGAAAAAATGTATAGATCCAGCTAGGCCCCTCCGGATTGCCAAACTCCTAGCCTACTAACTATAGTGAGTAGCCTAATCCCTAAGGGGAGGGGGGGGGAAGTCCTGTATAAATGAATGTATGTTATTTTTAATATGTGGGTCTGTAGCAAGTTGTAGTTTTAGGTTTAATTATAGGCATAAGGATGCAATTTGTTATTTTGTTTTATGCTTTGAGAAAGAAATATATATGTATGGATTTAAAAATAATAAACTTATTAATATTATTAAAAGTGGTACATACATTATGTTTGATGGAGAGACAAATTATTCGGTTTCACTAGATTCGATTTTTTGAAATTCGACTGAGAGGTTTTTCTTCTTAATATGTAACTATATATATTTATTAGAGGAAGAATTACCTACGTTTAAGATTTTGCTTAAAATGTTAAAAAGATAAACATACATAATATTAATGGAACTGCCTGGTCTTCAAGTAAAGTGGAAGTCAAAATTAGGATTTTGATGGAAAAAATTAATTACATAAAACTGTTTACTATTGAAATTGCAGATATCCTAAAAGGAGGTAGGCCGGTTATTTACAAACTTACCTAAAGGAGGAAGGACCAAAACTTACTTAAACAACAATCTAGCTAAATACGTTAAATTGAACTTTGACTCTATAATACTAGACTTCGTCTAAAACTGAAAAAAACTAGATAATGCAAATCACGTATCTGGGCGGAATCTGGCCTTAAAACTATAAACTTAAGTTATATAATAAAGATATAAATAATCAAAGCCCAATTTTCACGCTGGCGAAGCCGCTGACTCAACAAGTTATTTATATACAAAAAGTAATTCATTATGCGGTAAACTTGCGTGCAGATTGTGACATATTTCTATGCGTTGTTCTTCAATTTCGAACTACAGAGGTCTAAGTATGAAAGTATTGTAGAGAAAACTTTCTTCTTAAAGAGGTTAAGTTTATTATAATTAGAGTTATGTCGGCTTTTTTCAAGTTATAAATTAAAATAATAATAATAATAATAATAATAAATTCCAGTTGGAGTATTAAGTTGGATCATTCTAAAACTTAGAGTCAAGTTCTTTTTATTTTTCTAGTTACAGAGGTTATCTCAAGGAAATATAAAATTATTGAGTTACAGAGGTCGGTGGTTGGTTCGACTGTATTACAAAGTTTGGGGGATCCAAGGGTTGGAGTTATTAACCGATCTGTGTCAGTGGTAATCAACTACTGAATAACATGCAGTGACAGTTAATTAAAAATAAAACTATAATTCCCTGTTTTTAACACTATTTTTAATGAAGTTATTTAAACAGGTAGTCCTAAGATGATATTTCTTACCTATCAGCAAGGCTTCCCCAAAATGGCGCAGCCAAAAATTCTACAAATGGGCGAGACCCAATAAGTAAACCACACTGACCAGGGTTCATACCCATTTGTTTAAAATACACTCCCATCAACGGAAACAAGGATCCGAAAGCGGAATAGAAGAAACAATAAAAAGTCTTAACAGTAAGAAGTTCAGGATCGATGGGCCCACACAAAAGTTCCAAAATATCCGATCTTCCTCGGATTTTGTGAGTTGCTTCTTTAGGCTGAGGATATTTCGACGGATCGACTTCTCCTAATTCATCGGGATTCACCATAGGACGGACCCCAGGTTGAAGTCTGGGATGTTGTTGATCTCCTCCATACTCGTCCATCTCGACTGCTGTCTGTAAGTGAACTGAGGACGAATCAATAGGCTCAGCTACTTCCTACCCCTCCCAGCTGAAATGGACTCTTCTCACAGAATCAATAGCCTCCCCCACTTGACACTGCAAAACTGAAGTAGCAAAATTTTAATAAAAGGGCTTGAGGTTTTAATTTTTCATAAAAAAGAAAATATGTAATGAGTGAAATCAGTATTTAAATATAAAATTTATTAATATAAAAAGAAAATGTTTATATTTCGGTTAATATCTAATATTCATATTTTAATACTTTCAAGGAAAACAAAAATATTTGTCGTTCATAAAAGTTTACAGTTTCGATAATTTGTTTTTTATGTATAAAGTATCAGTGCATTAATCGGAATAATGTAGAGTGCATTGGGGGGGGGGGGTGCAATAATCATGTATGCCAAACAATATTCGTGAAAACAAAAATCACAAACAAAATTTCCAGGAGACATCGGACTTTACATAAAATAAAAACTAAGCAAATAGTATTAGCAACATTAGTGTGTTTGTTCGCCATCTCCCCAAACAATGAGACTCTTTAAATTATGAAATGAGCCTTGAATACCGTCAAAGGAGGTAGAAATCTCAAATTCGACACTAGCTAAAAATCCATAATATTTTAGTGGTGGATTACAATCAAACCCTTCGTAAAAACACAAAACATCTAGGGAATAATTTGATAAATACCAAAAATAAGCCATATCGGCCAGGGTTCCTTCGGTATTTTGTACTATATTAACCTACCGTAAGATTATTATAAGTGCAGTTTAGAACTATTAATTATTGAGTCATGAAATTAATAGGGTCAAGACATTTCATTAAAATTGATCGAAATATGCAATCCCGAATTTGAGATATTCTACATTTTACAATGCCGTCGATCGGTTTGGTTTTTCATCAATAACTCGCAAATAGGTAATTTCAGGCAATGGGGACTAATAGATTCTTGAGCATTAGATAAAAATTTAATTTAAAAAAATTGTTTTGGTCTTACGACACTTAACCTTCAATTTTCAATTATAGTATATTAAGACGAAGAAAAACTAACGTAATAAATTCGCGTTATCAAAATTAGGGTTGCGTCCTTTTTGAAACAACCTGTAGTATGTAAAACCACCGTGATACACTTGCATTGCTCGTGTCTTGGATTTTTTGTAATTTTGATAACCTCTTCCGTAGAGTGGAAATCCACTATGATTCACTCACTTTCTTATGTCTTGACGATTAATCATTTTAATAAACTTCTTGGTAGTGAAGCAATTCACTGTGATTCGCTCATTTTACTCAGGTCCAGAGAGTTACCTGTTTTACCTTCTCGGTTATCTGGAGACACATCGTAGTTCACTTGTTTGTCTAGAAGTAGGCGGTTACGTATTTTGATACCCTCTTCGGTCTTGTGGAAATCTACTGGAGACCACTTGCTTTCTTGTATCCTGGAGGTTTAATTTTTTGATAGTCTGTTTGGTAATATTGAAATCCAATCTAGTTTACTTACTTTACTCGTGTCCTGATGGTTAGGTATTTTAATGATACCATCTTAGGCAGAGTAGACATAGATAGTGGTCCTACTTTGCTCTAAGTGTTTCGATAGCTTCTACAGTAGTATGCAAATCCCCAATGAGTGACAACCTTCTCTCGTTGGCGGTAAGTTATTTTCATAGCCTCCTCAAAAGTTGCAAATCCCCAATGAGTGACAACCTTCTCTCGTTGGCGGTAAGATATTTTCATAGCCTCCTCAAAAGTTGCAAATCCCCAATGAGTGACAACCTTCTCTCGTTGGCGGTAAGATATTTTCATAGCCTCCTCAAAAGTTGCAAATCCCCAATGAGTGACAACCTTCTCTCGTTGGCGGTAAGTTATTTTCATAGCCTCCTCAAAAGTGTATAAATCAACAGGTTAATTTACTCGTGTTCTGTCGGTTAAAACCTCTTTTTGAAAACAGAAATCCACCATGATTCACTTGCTTTGTTTAAATACCGACGGTTGGGTGTTTTAATAGATTCTCCAGTATTGTAGTTGTGATGTCAACACTAACAGAACATTGATTTGTCATAACACTTCCTCTCCATTTTACATATCACTTATATACTTTCCAGATCCTTGGAAGTACTTAGGTTAGTTTAAGATTATTTTCAAAAAAGTTGAGGAACCCACAAATTACCAGATAATCATTAAGGATTAAAAGAGCAGTTTTCAGAATTATTACCCGTGCAATTTATAAAGAAAATCTTAGGCCTGTACAAATACTTTGCCTAATCAATATTTGTTTCTAATTTAATTCAAGGCCTTTGTCCGGCCTAAATCTGTTTTTATAAGGGAAAGTTCAAATCTACCCAGATATGTAACAGAAAATTAGCAGATATTATCAGTTCAGATTTCAGAATTTCAGATGCTTACGAATTTAATTATTTCAGGTAAAAAGCTTTGTCCAGCTTATGTTTGTTTCAAAAAGTTTCAAATCTACACAGATATTTATAGGACAATTTGCAAAGATTACAAAACAGTTTTTAGAATAAATAGATAGTAAGATAACACCCATAAGTTTACTTGGTCCTGTAGGCTAGTTTAGGATTATTGATCAAAAACCTCAAATTACCCCTTTTACTTCGAAAATCTCACTTTTGAATAACTGAGAAATTTATGTCTAATATAGTCAATTTTAAGAAGTGATTTTTTTTTTTTTTGTATTGTCCATAACTCAATAATCCTATCACCAAAAAGTTAAGTTAAAAATATCAATGTGTTTACTGTTAAAAAATCAAATTATCTGGTACTTGTAAATTTGTTATTAAGTTAAATGATTCCGAAATATTCGAGATTCAATATTTCAAATAGGCGCCATTTTGAAACAGTTTCGGATAAGATAAAAATAATTGAAGTCTGTAAAAAATATTGTTATAGAATGGGCTCAAAATATAGACGTGTTTTCAAACCCGTTCTGAGATTATTCTTTGTTTTTTGTGTTTAAAATACAATACACAAATGCCAAATAGACCTCATTAGGCGTTTACGGTCATATGTTCTTTGAAATCTTGTATTTATTTAGACCACTTGAATCGATCTTTCTCGTGAAAAGTATAGGTTACCATTAAAAAATTTTTAATGAAAATAAAAATTTCATGTAAATTGCTTAGCGAAATTTTATTTCGATCTAAAAACTAAATCATGTTCCTCATTTGCAGTATTTTGTACCTTAACGGTTGCAATGGTAGTAATGAAAATGTTAACCGAAAAGCTTTTAGTAACATATATATATATATATATATATATATATATATATATATATATATATATATATATATATATATATATATATAGGCTATAGGCTCGCATATAGGCCTATGTTTAGTACAAAGAAATTTATCTGATAAATCAAAATATGGATTTTGAGTTTTCGTAGTTATACTGAGTTTAAAAGAGTGTTTTGGGAGATGTCTGTCTGTCTTCCGTCGTTTATAAGTATTGCACAGCTTAAACAAATGGACCAATTATTAATGAATTGTGTTTGCGGGCATATTTTGACATTCTCTCAATTTTGTCATTTTTTCGAAAACTCAAAATTTTGGAGGTAGCTATTAGCCTACTATAAGACCAAAACTATGAACGAGTTTGATCAAATTTTACTAAAATGTAGTCTCTAAGAACCCAAAAAAAGACGAATTCGTTGCCAACGTCCCATTTTACCAGTTCGTGAGTTATGTATAAAAAAACAAAAATTCTGCTATAAAACTTATAAAAGATGTAAATTCTCAATATAAGCTTTATTGATTTCGTAAAAAGTTTCTATAATGTGAAGATTAATTACTCGAACTAGTATGTCAAAACGAAAGTAAAGGAAATTGACAGTTTTAGACAAATTTTTAAAAGAACTAATAATTACCATTGTTATTAGGAAGTTGATGCAAAAAAATGAAAGTTTTTTGGAATGATGTGGAACTGTTATCTACGTCAAAGCGAGGGGGGGGGGGGTTTAATAGAATTAGCAGAGTTGATAGCTTAGTTGGCAGAGTGCGCTTAACTCACCGAAGCTTACTTATCGTAAAAATATTTGTAAATGTATAGAATTTAACTAATTTGACCAATTAGGTAAACTAGCAAGTGAAAAAATGACAGTTCAATTACATAATCTAATCTTGACGACTCTCTTTAAAAGTTATATTTGAATCAATTTAAATACATACGTATCTGCTTTGATAATACATAACAGGATATTGTTTTGATACAGCTTAACTCTCAGGGGTAACCTGCATTGAGTACGGGCGTAGTAATCCCGAGGGACAGCTGGATTTATTCGTTGTTTCTTGGGCTAGACCCCTTTCTTACATCGGAACTCACTTGAATAACTCTTGTTTTCTTCCAACCTTGACGATATTACAGTATTTGAGGGCTAGACGTCTGTATGTTCCTTTTATTGACCTAGAGGTTTTTCACCTACAAGCAACAAGGAAAAATTACAATTCCCGTAAAAACTACCCACTTCGAGAATGAAATTAATATTGTCAAACAAATAATGGATGTAACATAACCATAATAGATAAATGTTTAAATAAACGGAGAAAGAAAATTAAAAACAACCTCAATAGAAATCAACGAACATCGAAATAGGACAAATACATTGCAGTAAACTACAACAATCATTTTTAACACTAAAAAAATAATATATTTCAGAAACAGGGTTATAGATAATCACACCGCACGTCCAACAACCTCAACCAAATGTTCAACATTCAGAAACAAATTAACTATGGCATTTATTCAAACACCGGCGATTACAAAAGTCCTTGCAATGATTGTGAAAAACAATATATAGGGCAAATGTGAAGAACATTTAAGACAAGATTCTAAGAATACTTACCTTACAATAAACGCAAGAATACTACATCCAAATTTATAAAACACATAATCAATACTTACCACACATACATCAATATAGAAGAAAACTTGGAAATACTTTATATATTAAATAAGGGAAGAACTATGAACATTTTTGAAGAATTTACCATGTAAAGACAGTATAATAAAAACCCAGATTCTCTATTGAATGAAAAACTAAATGTCGCTTCCAATTGTATACATGATGCTATATATCATCAATGCATTGACAAAATAACTTGAAAGAGCAAAGGTTGATAGATAAACTATGCAGAACACAAATCCATCAGTCTACTAGTAGCAAGAGAAGTGAATTGTTGTAGCCACAATCCAAATCTAAAATAAAATTCCTTTGACGTGTACTATAATTTTAGTACAATATGTTTTAAAATTGTAAACATGTATGTAAAATGTAGTGTAAGTGTATAAACCGTCTTATCTCTGAAGATGCCTCATGTTGAGGCGAAACAGTTACACAATAGAACTACTTTTGACGAAGGATATAAAAAGCAATGTTGACTAATTAAAAAAAAAAAAGATAAAATTTAATAAAATGAAGAAAGAATAGTTTGAGGACGTGGTGTAGAAGATCGACAAAGTTTGGGACATTGTTCGAACATAAAGGCCGTAAAACAATTAGGCCTACTTCCTGACATAAACAAATTTAAATTAAGTTAAGAGGAGCTGGCTCACCACTACAGACAAATAAATTAATATTCCAGACGGACTAATGCGATGATAAATAAAATACAGTAAATTAAAAATTGTCGTGGTGTATAGATATAACAGCTGATAGATTATACGTAATTGCCGATTGACTTGCATATCAATTTTCTAATTATATAAAGGGTGTTCAGAAAATGTCGTACCCAACTTTAAGTGGTGGTTTTATGGATCAAAATATAGTAAAAGGTTTCTTAAAAACATTTCCGGAAATGCATAGTTTTCCATTTTTTTTAACTGCTATAGCCTTTGAAATTATTATAACATTTCGAGTTTCATGCTACATTTTTATGAGTATATCAAGAATCAAAACTTTATTATATAAATTGTTAAAATGTTGACGGTTTGAAATCTCAAATGTTTAATATCTCTAAAATCATTAACTTTACAAAAAATGTAAACATCCGCACCATTTAAAAAATTACGAAACAATATTTTCATTCTTAGTATACTGATAAACCTATGCATAATTATTTTTTCTTGTCGTTTAAAGGTAAAAAACCTCTCGATCATCGAGATAAAATAAAGTCCTCTAGCCCTTGTATACTCTAATACCTTCGGGGCCGTAAAATGTCTATACCAAATTTGACTCGAATGTTTAATAATTTATAAAGCTATACTTATTTTAGAAAAAATAAAATAAAACTCAAAATGTCCGACAGATGTAAAAGCGTTTCCGAACATATGTTTATAGGTACTTTTTTCTTTATTTTTAACCAATATAACCACCACTTGAAGTTTGGCACGACATTTTCTGAACATTTTGTACATATCTTTAAAAAAAATAAACTGAAGTATTTTGCATTTTCTATTACTTTCTAACACAACGTAGTGTCAAGTTATTTGATGGGTTAAAAAGTAAAGTTTTTGGAATTATATCCGATTGTCGTCTACAGCCAAAACGAGTGGGTTGGTTTTCATAAAATTAGGAGAGCAGTTAAGGCACTAGATGTCCTATATCATAGCCCGTAATACATACGTGTGATGATGCGGTATTCAGCGTTTAGAAGGCACTATTGGACAATGCTCACGTGATAATATTTTATTGCTACAGCTGTTTCGCCGTTAGGCATCGTCAGACAACTAAGAACTAAAAACTAAAATACAGGTCAACTTAACACTAACATCTAGGAATGAAGGTGGGGATGAAAGCAGAGGTAGGGCAATGACCTGGTATTACCTGAAAGGGACATGGATAACAGAAAGTTTTCAAACAATAGGTTTTAACAAAGGGGATGGGTTATTTACTTGTTCATTCAGGTTAGAAGCATGGCATTTCATAACAGATCTGTTAATTTCTAAAATTTCCAAACTATTTAATTTCCTACTTTTCTGTTCTATGTGTAAAACTTTGACATTATCAATGGGATCAAATGTATGGCCTGAATCTAGTAAATTATTTGCAAAATTGGAATCTGTTTTACCATGCTTCCAACAATATACATGTTCCTTTAATCTAGTTTTGATAGATCTCCCAGTTTGACCAATATATTCACAATCACAGTCATGACAATTAGTTTTGTAGACACCACTATTATCAAATAAGTCTCTTTTATCCTTATTATTGACTAAGAATTTACCAATGTTATTATTACAATAGAAAGCTGGTTTTACATCATTTTTACTATTTATTAAATGTCCTACCTTATAACTAATATTGCCAACAAATTTTATCCTACAATATTTATTTAAACTCTTAGCATCTTTTGTGAAAACTAAACTATTAGTGAGTTTCCTTTGTTTCTTAAATAAAATATTGTCTATAAGCTTAACTTGATAACCATTGTTAATCTCTATTTGCTTAATTACATTCAATTCAATGTGAAAGTCTTCTGGCGATGAAGGTATGGTTAAGAGCCTGTGAATCATACTGTGAAAAGCAGCATGTTTGTGACTAATGGGGTGTTTAGAATTAGCGGGTATAATCGTATCCGTGTAAGTAGGTTTTCTAAAAATTTTGAAACTATGAACCCCATCAGTGATTTTAATATTTAAGTCCAAGAAATATTATAAGTGCTTATCATTTTTGTTTTGCCTTATTAACTTATGGAATTTCACCGAGTACCGACTGTAGTCACACTCAATATGATAATATTTATTACTCTTACTACACATAAAACAATAAATTACCTGATCACTTATGTAAGTTATTTATTTTCAACCACCCATACTTGATAAAAAATTTCAAAAATGAATGTTTTAATTATGTTAACAGTTATAAACGACCTTATAAACATAACACAACTATAAATAATATAAGAGAATGTAGATTTAGTCTATGACTAACCATTGCCAGATGAAGAAGATGTTTAGACCTTACACCGAAGTAGCTTATATAAGGTCTATATACGTAGCAATATAAGGTCGTAAGTTAGTTTCAATTATTTTTTTATTTAACAAAATTAAAAAATTCTACAGATTGTATATTTTGAGCATTTATGACGAACAAACTATAATATTTTTAAGTAGGCTTACCTAAGATACAATTTATGTATCTACCTAACAACACATTTATGTACTTAAATACAAAATATAAAATCTACATACTAGCTTAGTGATATTATAATTTTTATTTGTTTTATTATTATAAGATGTTCCAAACATTCATTTTGTAGTATCGCGAACGCCTGTATTTTAGCGATAGGCAAGGAGCCAGAAGACTTATGCCTCACTATCAGTACGCTCTTATCTCGCTGAAGTTCGGACTAATGAAAATAACCTTCAGAGGAATTTTTGCGGCCCAATGTTTCAAACTCGAAACACCAGGAAATGGAATTTTCATTTCATTTTTTAAATAAATATAACATCTTTCGCTCAAATATTTGACTCTAAAAGCTTTGGTAATGTCTTCGCTGCTCCAAACGTGTACCTTCTTTTTTCTGTTTAAAATTCAGTCAATTGAGTTTGAGAAAATGTTCCTTTCTACAAAGCTTCGACTTCTTGTCTGATACCGTTTTCTTTTTTTAATCTGAGTTTGTTATTTTCTTCTTCTAAAACTATAATTTTGCTCTGGTTTTCATTTTTTAACTTTTTTATTTCATCTTTAATTTTCGGTACTCGTGCTCAAAATTATTGTTAAATCAGATTAATTTGTACTTACTGAGGGTTGTGATGTTTCGCATTGTAAATTTTCCAACATTTCCAAAACAATTTATCTCTGGGATTTTTGCTCTTTTTTTTCTCTATCACTAGGTAAAGCTTTAATCTCTGAACCATATAGTTTTGTTGATGGAACAGCTCCAGTTTTTAATATTATTTCGATCTCATCCCCATAAGCTATGCATTTAAATTTCTAATGAAATCTGTTCCTAAAAAATGTTCCGAGAACACGCGTGATGTGTTTGGATTCCACATGTCCTTCCGCTAAAACCTTTCAACCCATAATTTCCTAAGATTAGGACAATTAGGAAAACTAAAATAAGTCACAACTTCATTGAGATTTTTAGTTTTCGAGTGGCTGTTATTATTGCAACCAGCTACAGTACGACGAGTTCCAACCATGATAAAACAAACTAAATAAAAAATTAATTTAATTTAAACTTTGCATGAATACGAAATTTAGATAGCACAAGACGATTTTTTTAAAGTCATCTCTTAAATGTACCTTTCACAACAACCCAATAGGATAACAAATGCTGTAGTCTAAAACTACTACTCACTAAGCTACATTTTATGCACTAAAAGCACATTGTAACTGTGACATGAATTTTTTTGAAAAATATACAATAATACAATTACACTATACTAATAATACATTACACTAGTTAAACTGTCACGCCTTTTAATAACATACATGACTGAGACAGATGAACGATGGGAAAATCTGCCTGTCAGTACATGTCACTAACGGCTGTTACGTTCACACAGCTCAGTCTGGCTCACCCACCTAACTCTTTACATCTTGGATCCAAACTGAGTTAACTATTACTACTATAGCTGTAGCTTTTCTAGTACTGTAGTGTGAGAAATAGTGTCCAGACTGTAACTAAGACTCAACTACCGTCTAGATGTAGAGGAAATGCAATTTGTTCTGGATGTGGTATATACTGGTATGTTGAAGTTTTCATTATCAACAAAATGCTGTTTGTGACAAGTATGATGTCTACGTCATGTTCAGATACAATGAGGGAGAGTTTTTGCTTGCAGTTATGACGTTCCATGTAAGACGCTTATCCATGCTGAGCGATAAAGGTAATAGGAAACGAGGTGCTAAACACAGATTTAGCGTCTTATTACAGCAAAGAGTTTCTGCCCAAGTGCCACAATCCAGGTAATCATTGCTTGCACCACTCCTCACTGTCTTTGAAAAGGTTTTGGAATATAATGCGTACTGGGCAGTGGCGGATCTAGAATTTTATTTTGGAGGGGGCTGAACAGGGGAAAATTTTGTGAAAGGACTTTCATATAATGAAGTGACCAAAACAGTAGTTTAACGTTGTTTTATGGAGTAAAAACGTGTGTTTCATATTAAAGGTTTTCAGGATGTTTTTTTTACTAATTTACTAATGAAATACATTAAAGTTAATAAAAGGCAGATTAAAAATGTGAAAAGGATTTATTTTTAAGTAGGCCTACATCGTACATTTAATATTTCAGAGTAGTTCTACTGGCTAGACATGAATAAATAATGACGGGGACACAGTTGGAATTTTTGTTTGGAGACTTGGAGTGATGGTCTGAGAACTAATACTGTCATTGTCTTCATCACTAGTCGCTGTAAAGGAACCGCAAACGCCTTGTGTGCTTTTGAGCAAACTTTAAATTTTCTTACAAAACATTTTTTAAAGGTTTTGGGGGGGCTTCAGCCCGAAAGCCCCCCCCATAGATCCGCCACTGGTACTGGGCTAAGATTACGAGATGAGTGAGAGAAATCCACATTCTGTTTTGCAAGAAACCACAAACTAAATGTTCAGCTACAACTTAATAAAAACATCAAAATGTAATACATGCAGTGCCGTATCTGAGTTATGTGTTTACTTCAGTTTTCCTTGAATTGAAATTAAAACACATGTAAGTTATACGTTCTTATTAAAATCATGTATGTACATTATGATCTATATGTTTATATCTATATATAATATATATGTAGAAATTTATTAACATGTTAGTTTATAAAAAATAATTAAATTAGACAGGCAAATTACTATTACAATTTGTATGCCTTTTAAATTAATTTACGGTATTATATAATTATATAAACAAGAATTTACTCTTCTTTAATTTATTTAACAATTTAAATTTAAAAATTTTTATAATAAAATAAAACATGTAGGCTAATAGTGTACATTTTCAGTTTCGTTGACCTTGTACAGAAAGAGGGTATGTTTAGGCAAAGGCATAGCTGATCTTGAATAGCATGTGGGGTGCGTTGAGGCAAAGTAACAGCAATACTTTGTTTTCTCAATTAAATTCAATATAGATTAAATTTAATAAATGAATTAAGTAATGGTAAATGATTGGAGAAATTTATCGTATGTAATTAGAGTGATTAAAAACATTATAATTAAGAAAAATGCAAACCATGTGCTTTTGCAACGGAAGTTTTGAGCGGTAACGGACATTTGCGCATTCAGTGGATGGAGTTCTCTGAGAGCAGTGAGTTGCCCAGATTGGCGAGTCTTAGTAAAGACTGAAAAAAAAGTATAAATATGAAGTGATATGTCGTATTATAGTAAACTATTTCAATAAACAATGTCGTGTACTATTAACAAAGTGATTATTTCTGTTGAAAAACTAATACAAAGAGTTAAATATGACCATAATGTGAAACCACGTGGTTTGAACTACAGAAGCTTGTAGGCTTGTACAAACCACGTGGTTTGTAGGCTTTACATACAATAGAAGCCAAATATAAAGTGTTTTGTTCGGTATTAAAGGTCTAATTTAACGAACAATTTTTAAAGGTGTTAATCTGGTAACGTTAATAACGTTTGAACTGTCGAAAGTGTATGTGAGACTAGATTAAACACTCAAGGTCACGCTTGTAGTAAAATCCACTATACGGACAATGGCGAACAAAAGTAACTTTTAATACCAATGAAGAGTGTTTCGGGACTCCAATATAGTAAAGTGACTTTCCTGTGTGAAAAAGTGTGTTTTTATCCTAAAGAACGTGTCTGGTAAAAACACGTGTTTTTTTGTCTAATTATAGGTTAAGAAAAATGACTGCTTAACCTACACTGCATTGGTCGCGCGAATCATTATTGTGATCCAGAGGTATATTTTTTGTTGCTGCTAGCATTTGGTACAACGCTTGACCTTGAGCGTCCATCTACCTCCCCCCCAGACCCAGTGAAACATTCCAGTGCTGCTACAGCTTTTCTGTGGTCAACAGTGGGTATACCGGGTGCTTGTTTTTGTAGTTGGATCACTATTGTGATCCACACGACCAAACATGGACTAAATATTTTTTAACTTGGCCCACTTTAGTTTTTGATATAGCTGTGTTTGTTTTATATATTTTATGTATATATAGTGTTGTTTTATATATTTAGTGTTGTTTTATAAATTTTGTGTACATTTAGTGTTTAAAATGTCGGAACGGGACCATGAACAATTACGTAAGTGGTTAAATGAAACCGATTGTGACTGTGAAAGCATTATTGGAGTAGAAGACCCAGAAGAAGTAGAGGAAAACATTGTGATTGATAATGAAGTTTCTTATGAATTAGACAGTGATGAAGATGAACAAAATGAAGAAGCAGATGCTACAGCAGAACCTCCACTACCTGCTGAAGTTCCAGAGGAAGATATTCCAGTTGAAGCCGGACCTGCAGCAGAACCTCAGCAATCTCATCTTGATTTACATGAGTTTTACATAGGTAGGGAAAAAGGTAAAGATAGAGAACTAACCCGCTGGAATTTGCAGTCTCAATTGCCACGTACTTCTAGAACCCCATGTATTAACATAATACCTCCTTTTCACGCACCTGGCCCTCAGGGTGATGCTAAAAATGCTTGTAGGTACCGCTGTTGAGGCATTTGTTTGTCTGATTGGCAATGAAATGATTGACCACATTGTTCACTCTACTAATATATATATTGATAAAATAAAACAAAAATTCGGAAGAGAAAGAGTTGCAAAACCAACAGATGAGTTAGAAATTAGATCGTTGTTGGGAATGTTTAATTGGGGTGCTAAGATCTGGCAGGCGAAATGTTTTTGACCTTTAGGATAACAGTATCGGGACAGGATGTGATGCAGTTTATGTCACTATGAGTGAACATAGATTTAGATTTTTGTTACGATGCCTGCGATTTGATGACATTCGTGACAGAGATGTACGTCGATCACACGACAAGTTGGCACCTATGAGGCATAAATATTTGACAAATTTGTATCAAACTCAAAAAAATTTAGGCCTACTGACTATTTGACAATTGATGAGCAACTTGTGGCTTTCTGTGGAAAATGCCCTTTTCACATATACATGCCAAAAAAACTGGCAAAATTTTGCATAAAAGTTTATGCCATTGTATCTGCATCCAACTTTTATGCTACCAACTTAGAAGTATATGTGGGTAAACAGCCAGCAGGACCGTACAGAGTTAGCAACAAACCCAAAGACCTTGTGCTTCTTATGGTAGAACCAATATCCGGGTCACACAGAAATATAACATTTGACAACTATTTTGGCTCACTTCCCATATCTCAGATACTGCTGAAAGAGAAAAAACTGACTTTTGTGGGAACCATTAGAAAGAACAGGCCTGAATTTCCTGCTTGCTTCCTCCCTGCTGAAGAAAGAGAACTAAAATCTAGTATGTTTGGTTTTCAAAAGAACTGCACGCTTGTGTCATATGTACCAGATAGAAAGAAAGCAGTTTGTCTAATATCCACTATGCACCACACAGCTGAAATTGATGCTGACACTGGTGATGAAAAAAAAAACCAGCCATAGTAACTACCTACAACCACACTGTGTAGACATTTTGGACAAAATGTGTCAGCAGTATGATGTGGCAAGAAACTCCCGTAGATGGCCACTAACTTTATTTTTTCATGTAATGAAATGTAGCTGGAGTAAATGCTCCTAACATTTACAGGACAAACCAAAACTACTCAGATGTAGTTAGAAAGGATTTCTTGAAGACTTTGGCTTTTGATTTGATGAAGCCGGCAATACACCGACGTTTAGCCATGGAAGTTATTTCTAAGAAGATCAAACGTAGAGGATATCTTATACTCGGTACGGTAGAAGAACCTCCACCACCTCGGCAAAGAAATTCAAGCATGTGAAGGTGTTTTATCTGTGGGAGAGCTCGAAACAAAACTACAAGGAAGACATGCGACAAGTGCTACAACTGGGTATGACCAGACCACCAGAAAAGTGTATATAACAGCTGTTTTGACTGAAAGACTTGGCAAACAACACTTGATAAACCATTTATGATGAACTGATACAGATACTACCTGATTCAGATATTTTTTCTTTGTTTTAACAGTAATTTGTTTTTTTTAATTTTTTTAATTTATTTATTTTTTTTATTTTATTTATTTATTTTTTTTTTTTTCAGAAATACAAGTTTTGTAAAAATTACAAAAAGTTTTATAAATATGTATATTTTTCTTTAGATAATAAACAAATGTTAATAAAATGTGTGTTATGCTTTGTTTTGTACGATCCACCCATCATATGATACAATATTATAAAATATAACCATGTAAAAAAAAATTAAGCTGTGGATCACAATAGTGATTCACGCGACCAAACGCGTAATGTGATCCGCGCGACCAATGCAGTGTTAAGTATTATTTGTAGATTTTTAATAACTTTCAATGTTATAAATTGTTTTATTTTCTTGGTATTTCTAACATGTTGTTTCAATAGTAAATTTGATAATTTAAATAATATAAAAATTTCTTTTTTTTATATGGATAAACATTTTAGTTGAACATTTTAACATATAAACTTATGTATGAAACTACTTTTGTTTTCTAAAGGTAAATTTTTGTATCAGAGCTGGAAAAAAATTAATTTCAAATCGACCAGGCTCTAGATTTGATAATTTATAATTTTAATTAAATTCTCACATCCTTAGATTAAAGCTAGACATAATTTAAATAAAGTTCAATATCCACTTTGATTAGATAACTAAAAACTAGAAATATTCTTCAAATTAGTTTTTTTACTGAAATCGGTTGATCGTTTTCACTGTTGAAGATTGGTAAATCCAAATTTTGGGACCAGTGCAGTTAATCACTTCAAAAAAATTCTTGTTACAATTTTTGTTTGTTTTGTTTTAAGGAGCTGAAATGATAATAAAAGTGGTGGTTTTTTAAACACAGTTAAGTGATAAGACATTATATTTTTAGGGAACAATTTCTTTAAGTTTTAATTAAGCACAAAATTGTAGATTTTTTCAAAATCTACAATTTTTTGTAGATTTTTCAAAATTTTAAAATATCACAAAGTAATTAGGACAGATTTTCATGAAACTATTAAACTCACATGTGTTTTACATTCACAATTATTTTTAAGTTATTCAAGAATTATATAAAGAAAGAAAAAAGTTCTTTGTTACAAGACGCACATGTTTCTACACATGTTTGAACACAAGGCAAGTTTTGTAATTATAAGTTTTAAGTTAAATCAGAATTTCTTTATAGTTCGAAAATTATACTACATAAATAAATCTCAAATCAAACGGCTGCTCGGTTTTAAACTTATGAAATTACAAGAGTGAGAAATTTTCTTTAGCTGGAAATTGTTTAAAATTGTGCAACATGACATAACTGTCAGGCACAGTAAGGATATTCAGTAGACTTAAATTTTGTACACTACCAATTCATAACTGATTTTGATTTTGTATATACGAAAAGATATTCGGTTTGTGCTCAACAGACGCCCGCATCTTTGGAGCAAGTTAAGAGGGAATATTGTCTACTGTTATCATCAGATATAACAAATAACTGATTTCATATATTTATTTACACTAACCTATCTTCTTGAATTTGACAAGAAACACATTTACAGGACAGTTTTCCTTGATTTAGAGAGCCATTACAAAAGTAGGGGTGAAGCTTAAGTTTTCCAGTTTCCTGCTCAGATGTTATCACATCAGGACTTGTGCCGTGGGGAATACTCGGGTGGCCATTTTTAGTTCCTGTTCAGCAACATTTTAGTTCCCGTTTATAAACTGTGTAGATTCTGCAGCAGGTGTTGTACTGACGAAATTCACCAAAAGAAGTAATGAAAACTCCATATTGCAAAGTTTGACATTAGATCAGGTGTATACTGTTTTATTCAACGTCTTGTTTCTGGACATAGTATCTGAAACTGTCCTTTTTATGGCCAACATTTTCAGAAGCAGAATGGATTTAAAGTACATATATAGAGAAACGAAAGTCTACACAAAGCACAATAAATAAAAGTATAACAAAAATTACAACTGGGTTGTAAAGAGTGTCCTATTACAGTTTGGAAGAGCAAATTGGAGATATAGCAACAAATTTTGAAAGAGAACACTTTTAAAGGCTATGAAAAGATATTTGTTAAAGTTGAACAATTCATTGAATTTACAGATTAAGACATTACAAAAATATATAACACAAACATAAATCCAGAAAATATATTAAAGGAAAATGTTAAAGCTTAAAACTGGTAAAAATTACCCAGTCACCTAGGCCGGGTATATAAAACTGCTCTGGGCTGGCTGCTTTTTTGCTGTGTACTCACTTAAACTTATCATTGTTTCAAAACACTACTCGTGAAAGCACTAACTGATGACTCAACACTAAAGATATATTGACTATAGAATGCACTAACACTGAATAGGCCTAATGATATTTGTGTCATATGGGTATGATATGTAAGATCCAATGGAAGCAGGTGAATCACGGAGACTGTTATAAGTAGTAGCAACACCTCTATAAGAAGTGAGAAAAATACTTAACCATCCTAGTGGTAGGATTAGTTCCTTTAAACTGCCTGGGTTCTTTAACTAACTAAATAAATCATTTATTCAGTTATCAAATTAATGGTTCTTTATATTTTTTAATACAACTTGACTATTTCTCTTAGTTCTCTTATATACTAATTACAAATATTTTAATCTCCTTAATTACTAAGAATACAGAATGACTCTAATTGTTTTGACTCACAGATCTGATTCTATGATACAGTTTATATTGACTTGTCTCTGAAATAATTACAAGGTTTAATCACAAAGTTTGCTCACCCTGTTTACAATTCTTATGGATGCCTGTCCGAAGTCTCAATTCTCCCAGGAAGCTCTTACTCGCCAAATCCGTCTGGCTATCTTCAATAATTATTCTCTCAGGAAGCTCTTACTCGCCAAGTCCGTCTGGCTATCTTCCAGAATTCCTGCAGCACCTTACCCCAATCAGTTTTGGCCTACTGACCAAGTTTCCTTCCCATGCAAGGGTTTATATACTATTGTAGCATCAATGATGTCTGCCTTACTTGCAAGGTAAGAAATTTTATCAGTTTTCCAGGTCTGTCACAATAATTGTATTATTCTGGCTTATTAAAAAGTACTTGGACTATATTTCTAACTAAAACTATCCTAATTCCTAACACTAGCATTTCAGGTGTTAATCTAAATCTTTATTCATTTTAGAAGTCGGAATGATGAGTTAACTAAAACATTTTATGTATCCTGGGGTGCCAAAGTCAAAATTCAATTGCACCACTTAGTTAAATATATCACGATTGTTACTAAAATGGGATCCTCAGGGACTCACTACAGTGAGTACAGATAGACCCAGGGGACTCTAGGTGGATCCACTCCTGTTTTCATTTAGTCTTCGATTAGATCCCTCTCTTTCGTCTTTCCTATCAGATCAGAAATATGAAACTTTTAAACTCCAAAATTAATACAGATGTATCTAAATGAAGCTGTGAATGTTGTTTTTCTGCTTTACTTAGTTACAACTAGTAAATGCCAAGAGTCTTTCATGACCATCTGAATAACATTGTGATGATATGATTGTTCCCAATCCTCAACCTAAACCATCCTCAGTCAAACAAATGGTTTATATAATATGCTAAAAAACGGGTTTTCTTCACCACTTCCTTGACAGATTGTAAAGTTATATTACATTCTGAAGTCCAGTTCCAGTTTGAATTCGTCAGCAAAATTTTATAAAGAGGTGCTAATTTCTGTACAATGAAGGAAAAAACTTGCATAAATAATAATCATGTTATATGATCCTACATAAGACTGTTTAACATGTTTTAGTTTAGGTTCTTGCAAAATAGCTTCAACTGTTTCATCCGTAGTATGGAACCTCTAAGCATCAATTAAAAATCCCAAATATTCTAGAGAATGTTTATCTACTTAACATTTCCTAATTCGTTAACTTTATAATATTATTCCTGAACCTTGTAATTTTAAAATAACCTTTTTTTAAATCGGAACTTTTTCACCTTAATATCTTTAAAACCCACTAATGTTGTCTAATAACGCTGTGGACTCATCAAGTCTATCTAAAAAAAGTTGATAACCTTTTGGAACTTTGCTGGTGCTGAAGCAACTCCGAAAAGTACCCTAGTGTATTTGAATAATCATTTTTTGTGTTGTTAGAGTTACCAGTAATTGTAATTCTCCATCAAACAACAACTTTGACATGCCTGGATAGATCCAATTTTTCAAAAGTAGTAGAGCCCTATGATGGAAAATGTCGTTAATTCTTGTTTCTTCCAAGAAATTTTCTATGAAACTTCTTTAGTTATGGCTATGGCAACACCTCTATTCAATGTAACTCTTGTGGCATCCTTTTACAACAAACGATTATGGATATGACCTTTTGGCATTCCTATAACAAAAAAACCACATTCCAAAGTAATAATTTAATAATTTATTTATTAGTTAAATAATAATCTATAATGGTTATAATTTACTAAACATAATATAACAATGAAGCAAAAGTATAAAACACTTACAAAACTAGTTGCTATAATTAATTATTTCAATTAAAAACCAAGAATGATTACAATAATTATCACGAAATATAGTACTTTTGGCTGATATTTTTATTTATTGAGTAAATTTCTTATCACCATTGAAATAACACATGTTTGTAATAAGATATTGATTATTTATTAACAAAATACATGATGCATTGTTCAGCAAATATTATCAGTCAGTTGCATAAACGCCAATGAATGGTGAGTTTGATCTCCAATCAAATTTGATCGGGGTTTTGCAACTGGTTTTTGACTGTATTTATTTCTTCTTTCATCTACAAAAGCAGGAGTTCTCAAAGTGTGCACCTCGATGCTACCGCAGCCTATCAGAAGCTCATCGACATGTTGCATCCTGCCATGTTGTTATAAAATTTCTAAAAAAATTCTATTTGAATGATTGATTTAGAGTTTTTAAAACTTTCTATCATTAATTAACCTGTGGCAGGAAAATATCAAGGAATTCAATCCTGCATTTGTGCTAAAACACCTTACTCTATTTGGACTCACAGGAAGGCTTTGGTTATAGAACATTAATTTAGTACAGAACTGCACAATATTTTGCTAACAGCAAGTGATACAATAAATTTCATAAAAATTTGACGAAATAAATGTTTTTTTTTCTAAACTGTGTGATAATATAGATTCTGAGCATTCATGTCTTTTATTTTACATTAGTGCTTGATAGTTATTCCTTGAGAACACACTGCCGCGAGTTTTAAGAACTAAGAAACTAAATTTATTCCTATCTGCATGATGAAGGTGAACAACTTGATTAAAATTTTGTAAGTAAACTAGCATTTTTTACTGTTAAATTTACTCAGTGCAGGGTAACGATACAAACATTTTCTAGTTTTTAAATAAGATTAAAGGATTTAATAAAAAATCAATTCTGTTGAAAAACAATTTTTCCGACTTTTAATCAATTTCTGCAAATAAATGAAGAAACCTAGTGTTGGAAAAAACCATGAAAATTGTCTTGACAAAATACTCACCAGAATTAATTAAATATCTGTACATAATGTGTCAGAAGATGAAATTAAGCAATATAATTGGATAATTGAATCGTTTATGGAAGAAACATTGCAGCTTCTTTACAGCTTATTGACATTTCTACTGATTTTCACCATTAAAAATTAAGTTCCAGACTTAGTAATTGATAGAGTTCTGATGTACTGATGCAAAAGAATATTCAGCAATAAGAAGAAAAACCTTCTTTGTCTTGATTTCAGTCTTCACTTCTTATTACTGTGAATGTGGGTTTTCCGCAGTAGCTGTAATTGTTTAACCCTAGAACACTACTCATTCATAAAAATTATGACCCGCCCTTTGTAAAATTCGGAGAACTCGTAGACAAAAGACGGACACGCTCTGTCTTTTTGTTTACCTTCCTGCCATTGTGAATAGAGGCCACTGTCTCTTCGGCTAAGCTCAAAGTTGAACCGTTGTTACCGTACTTAAGCTCGCGTCGTATATTTTACGAAAGAATAGTGTTTATGAAAGTTTTAACTATTAAGTGTTTGAATATTTTTTTTGTAAATTGTTGTTTTTTATATTGTTAGTTTTTAGTGTTGTAAATAGTTTATTGTGTAAATAGTGATTTTAGAGTTCAAAGTGTTTGATTTAGCTACTAAGTGTATATTAATCACTGCAAGGAATGTGATTCTCAGTGAAGACAGGACTCTATTTTTGGCATTTTTGGCATTCTACCTAATGAACTTATTGTAAATCATTTTTCTCTTTTTATATAAATTAAACACTTATAAATGATGTATTTTATGAATATCCGATTAATTTTTCTAATAAAATAATAATTTTTTCGATTTTTTTCCCAGATTAATTATTTTTTTAAAACGTACTTGTAGTGGTGGTAAAAGACATTTTTTTACAGTTAAAATATGTAGGAGTTTATTGTTAAATATTTTTAAAAACAATAAAGGATTTAATATAAAAAATAGTCAACACTAAAGTAAAGTTTAAAAAATAATAATAAAAATAAAAACAGAAAGTAGTAAAATTTACGAATGAATAGTAATCACATAACAATGAACTAAGAGTAGTAATCTAGGGTTAAATATAGAGTTAAACTTAACAATCAAAATGCAATGTCTGTAGCAATTTTTAAATTTTGCCTAGATATGACAAACTAATTAAATAAGTTCATCCTTCTCATTAGGACTATTAAATAGTAACCTGTCATTCATCTGTTTTTCATGTATTTTTCTTTTTCCAACATAATTGTTAATAAAAGTACCTGTTTAAGGAACTTAAATATTTAAAGGACACTATTATTATTTTAAAATAATTAAATAATTCAAAAGAAAAATTGAAGCCTAATATACACAAATATTACATGAATTAATTAATTGTTACGTGTGCTTCATTGTTAGTAGACTAAGCAATTTAAAAAAAAAACGTCACAATGTAATGTTTTTTAGATGTTAATTAATTAATGTTGTAAAATAAATTGAACTTTATTGTAAATACAAAATTAATTTATCAAATGTATACTTGTGTGTTCCATTGTTAGTTAACAATTGTTTTAAGAAACTTAAATATATGAGAGAACTATTGCTACTTTTAGTTTTAAAATCTAGTGAAATTGTATAAAATCAGTTGAAGTCCATTGTAAACACATAAATATTGTATGGAATGTTTTCATCTGCACTATATATATAAAAAAAGCTCTATATAAATAAAACAGTTTTGATTAAACTTAGTTTGTTCTTCTAAAACTGTTACTGTAGGTACGGTAGGTTAATTATTAAAAAAAAAAAATTAATTGACTTCTTTACTGAATCCACTGTAAGGGCCCCATCGAGAGATGTATGAAAGTTTGAGAATTCCTATACAAACTAAACTTTAAAACTACCACAGGGAGCAGTGTTTAGTGTTTCTAATGTATTGTTGTAATTATAACCAAAAGCATTTTAATGCAGGTTTGGTGGATAAAATGAATTAGGCTATAATTTTAGTAATATCAAACACATGACATGATAAGTTAATTTAGTTTATAAAATCTCATAGAATCCGGTTTACAAAGTTAAATTTTATAACCTAGATTAGTGTTATCATGGACTACGAATTGATAACTGTACCACTTCATTACACTATGATATAACTAATTAAAATTGTATTTACTAATCTTTAGTGTAACAGTCTCAAATAATCGTATTAATACGATAGTAATTTTATTATTCTTAGTTTGATAAACAGTAGTATTAGTTGATGAATCTTGGTTCTAATGGGAAATCCACCTCCAAATTCTACTAACTAGAAATGATAAACTTTGCTGTAGTTATTGTATGGTTAAAAACCAGCTACCAGCTGGTTTAATAACATCATCACATCTGGTTATATTGGTACTGTTAAAAAAGAATCAAACTTTAGTATTTAAATGTTTGTTTGTTTATTTTATTTAAAAAAATAATAAACAGGTTTAAAAATTATTAGTGTTAACATATTTCATTAAATAGACCTAGAAAAGCACAACTTATCTCTTAAATTTTATAATTTTCATAATCATAAGTATGTCGCAGTTATAAATTTAGATTTTGTCAAGATTTAGTTACTGTGGTCAAAACAAAACTAAAGTTAATCACTATTTTTCTCTCTATTGACAGTTCCATTCCATAATATGAACAGGTGAAACTATCGATGGAAGATTCGCCATTATTTTTAGTAAGTTTTGTCAGTAGTGTGTTAAACTTTATAATTATAGGCAATTCAAAATTTATTATCAGATGATTCAGGACAGAAAAATAATAGTTGATTTAGGTAAAAGTGGTGGCTCCTGGAAACCGGTGGATATTGTCATAGGCAGTTCCCATTGGAAACAGTTGCAAAACTAGTGTGATGAGACATTTGTATCAAATTGTAAAGCAATGATATAGGTAAAAGTAGACAAACCAATTTTTAATAATATTTTGTAGTAACTTAACCTAACAATGTGGAACAACTCAATAGGTTTACAACATTAATCAAGAGATTACAAAACCAACTTTGCTAAATTTATTTAGTATAAACCTTGATTTGAAAAGGTAAAATAGTGTATTTACATGGAATTCACTGTAAAAATTGCAAATGAAAAGTAATAAATTCAAGTAAATATAGGTTATGTAAGGCTTAAAATCTAGGAAATAGCCTAGCTTTCATTTAAGTAATTATTGTTGATTTTTGTTGTTTGTTATATTTGTAATAAGAATAGGTAGTAACATTTTTTTTTTAGCAAAAATGTTTTTCATGAAAAAAACCAATGTAAATAGCCACCTTAGTTTACCTACGCGTAAATAAACCTCCGTACACCCCAATTGAAATTTTTCATGTGGTGTAGGCCCTACCCAAGCAGAAGTACTAGCCATGCTCAATGTTGCTTGACTAAGGTAATCAGATAATGTTATTACCTAACAAGGTCAAGTAAGGTATATATATATATATATATATATATATATATATATATATATCTATATCTTACTTGACCTTGTAAGGTATATATATACCTCTCTCTCTCTCTCTCTATCATAATGTCAGTTGAGAGAGAGAGAGAGAGAGAGACACCTTGACCTTCGCTTAGACGAACTTAAAAGTCTTGAATTTGTAAATCATTGAAATTACTGGTATCGAACAAACGTAATTCACACATCTCACACTCCATGTTAACTGTTCAATCGTTTGAACAACACTAATCCCAACTGACATTATTTTGCATGTAGTAATCACAAGCAGTCATCCATCCAGGTAATAACCATGCTCAATGTTGCTTAACTTCGGTGATCAGTCGAAACATTGTATTTGCCATGTATGTATACTTAACTTACAAATACATCATTAAAATATATCAATTTCGAAATGAAAAACATTTTTTCTCATAAAAAAAATGTTACTATTCTTATGAGGACATATATGTAGTACAAAAAAAAAAATTAAAAAAATAAATCAAAATTGGGGCCTACAGTAAACAATTACCGATATTACACAATATAATTCAACTACTATTTATATAAAATACTGTTTATATGCGATATTAAATTATAAAAATTGTCATATTTTAATAGAAACTATAATGATTCTTATGATGTTTAGTGTGCATGCGTTATACGATACATGAATTTTGATAGCCTATTAATTAAATTTTATCTACAGATGTACTTAGTATTTGTTGAAATTTCCCCATTGAAAATTAGTTTCTTTTAAAATAGACTTTAAAAGTGACCACTTTAGAAGTGAATATGAAACTTCTGAATTCCTATTAAGTTACAATACTCGTGTATGTGTCTATATATATCATCTTACATAAATTAATAAATGTCAAGGTATAGGCTACCATTTCCATTTCCAAAGATAAACCGTTTAATAGTTTGGTATAAAGAAGATGCATTTTTGCAGTATCTAAATGAATTATCTTATTAGAAAATTAATTCCGTTAATGTGGAACTAGCTAATAGAAAATTATAGATTGTCAAAATTCTAATAAGTACAATGCAATTTATGTAACACTTGTTAATAATTCTGAAGTTCTAGGAAATCTAAAATGATTAGGCTACTTTGACATATTTTATAGTAGTTATCAATATAAGGGATACATGGGATTATGTTGTTTTTAAGCGGGGGGGGGGGAATGTTGCCACATTCTATGACATTCTCTATTGTAGATAAATTATCAGTGGATGGTTCAATAGTAGGTTCAAACATATCCCTTAGATTGATAGCATATATTTTGCTACTCTTGCCTAAACACCTATCTTATATACTACTTTGCTTTAGTTTTTTAGATGGAGGAGGAGATAGAACAAATTATTATTTGAACATGTTTATGTTTTTCTATCTCTCCCCCTCCCTCTAAAAAACTAAAGCTAACTAGTTAGCTACCCTATCTAAGATAGGTGTAGAGACAAGAGTAGACAAAATAAAGCTATGTAAATGGTGCATGGGTAGGCAAATCTTGATTGGTTCGGGGTTTGTATATTTGGTAACAATGTGGTTGATAGAATTAAGAATTGAATCATTCCCTCGACACGTGGCTTGCCAAGTTCTATTGGGAGTCTTGATGCAACTCTGTATTGTAGATTGATATTAGTTGTTTTATTAATCGAAATAATTTTAAAAAATGTATAAAGTTTATGAATCAGACTGTGACGAGAAACTTGGTTATGCCGCAGTGTGGTTCTCAATTAGTGTTAAATGATTTTTTTTTTTTAAGAGGAAAGATGAAATGCAAAAGGTTTTAGTGGATGGTGTTATTGAATAAAAGTCGTAGAAGGTAAGTAAGACCTAAAAATCTAAATTATAAATTAATCATAAAAAAGTAAATTACCATAAGCCATACATCTTATAAAAGATCTTAAAATGTGTAACCTATATCTGACCACTGTAGACATATGTCACCTAGTAAAAGTTTAAATGTTGTACCAAGCTTTTATTTAGCTTAGTGTATCTCTTCTTTTATTTAGAATGCGTACCTTTTTTATTTCTATAGAACTAATATTAATAATCAGTGTATTATTGTCTAGTTATTCCGAAATATAGTTGTAGGCCTAGCTTATCAGCAGTTTTGTTTGTGTCACAAAATTATTAATAGTTCCTTATTTTAAACACCTATGAAATTACAGGTTTGTTATTCTTAGTAAACTGTAGTCAATCTAATATGATTTATTTATTTGGAGATACAATGGTAGTGATATGCTGAATGACGGAAGAAAAAAGAAAAGAACCATGTGGCAGATTTGAACATTTCTGCCGAATGTCAGCAAGTGATTTTGCATGTTTACTGAGTATAATCAGTAAATAGAATCATTAGAGAAAGTAGTTATTTCAAATCAAGAAAGACTAGCTATAGGCTACATTAAGATTTTTTGATATTGGTGACAGCTAGGTCTTCATAAATGGCCATTTTCATAAATAAGTTCTCAAAGCAAACCATATTCAGATGGGTAGATGAAGTATGCAAATTTTGAAAAAAATCAAAAACACTGATTGTAAGGATACTATTCAATTTGGTTGTCATCCTGACTTTCGTGTGATGTACTATCACTGGAAGGAGTTGGTTTAGACGAGACATGTGATGGTGAACTTTCACCAAATCCATAGACCAGGAGCTTGATATTGATTTGCAAACTCTTATTGCAAATAACTTTTAAAATGCCAGGTTGTAGATTATAATGATAAACTCACATGTTGGGCTGTTGTTTCCTCGAGTTCTTGTAACCAGAGAATAACATTGACTGGGAAAAATGTGTTGGTATATGTACAGATGGAGCACGATCAATGGCAGGCTGTTACCAGGTACTAAAATCACGCATTCAGTCCAATGCACCTAACGCTCTTTGGACTCACTGTATTATACACAGAGAGGCTTTGGCAGCAGAAAAATTTAGTAAAGATTTGGACGACACTTTAAAACTAGTGATACAGGTAATAAATTTTATTAAAAGCAGATCTCACAAAGCTAGATTTTTTGCCAAAATGTGTAATGAAATGGGCGCTGAACATTCATCTCTTTTGTTTTACAGCAGTGCTCGGTGGTTATCTCTGGGCAATTATTTGCTAAGAGTGTATGAACTCGGAAATGAAATGTTTTCATTTTTGCTCGAAGAAAATCATGCCCTTGCTAGTATGTTCAGTGACGAAGATTCTTTTGGCTAAATTGGCCTTTTTAACTGACCTTTTTGAAAAGTTAAATATTCTGAACAGCTCCCTTCAAGGTAATAATATAAACATTTTCCAACTCTTTGATAAAGTAGAAGGATTAAAAAAAAGCTTCTACTATGGAAGAACAACTTGGTAAAAGGCGATAATATGAATTTCCTTTTTTTTGGACCAGTTATTTAAACATAATAGCTTTATGTTAATACATGAACTTAAAAGTGTGTTCGTCAGCCACTTATCCAATTTGGAGCTCTATTTTCAAGAATACCTCCCGAAAGATGAAATAAAATCAGTACAGTGGGTAAATGATCCTATGAACGAAGTGATTCCTGAGACTTTCACAAACAAGGAAGCTGAACAGCTCATTGATATTTCTACAGACTCATCTTTAAATTATAGACTCCAGTCTAAATCTTTGATTGATTTTTGGTGCAGTATCGAAGATGAGTATCCAGTAGTAACCAAGAAGGCACTTCGATCATTGATACCGTTTTGCCAGTTCAAACCTGTGTGAATGTGGGTTTTCAGCAGTTGCTGTTATGAAATCTAAATATAGAGGTAACCTTAAAATCAAAAATGAAATTTGTGTTGCTCTATCAAAAATAACACCAAGATTCCACGAATTGATCGAGGATAAACAAGCCCATCCCTCTAATTAGGATAGAAAACATGTTTGAAACTCTTATTACTTGTACCCAATTATGTTTAAAATGATTCTCTGTTTTGTATTAATTAATTACTATTTCTGTTCTCAAAATAAATGTGATTGTCTTTATTTTTCGATTTATTTACATTTTCCTTTTCCTCCTTATTTCAATTACTCAAATTTACCAACAACTATTCACGAAGTATTTAAATAAAATTATAATCTTATAAAAATCTAAAAGTTAAATTTAGAGATCATAGCATAGAATTTATTTAAATTTAAGATTTTAGACTTAAAGTTATCAGGTCCAGTTTTGCTTCATATGAAGGGCGCCGCCGGAAATAATCTGAACGTTAAGGGCGCCATGGCTATTAAAAGTTTGGGAACCCCTGCACTACACTATTACTGAATATTTCTCAAGTGGGAAGATATCTTGGCAAGACAAGTAGTTTTTAAGACAAAAGTATATGAACACCATGATTTTAATGTTTGTTTTGAAAACAGGGTAACTGGCTCGTAATAAAAACTGACTTACTTTTTGAAATGAATTATAATATAAATGGGAAATTTATGTATAATTACACACATATTTTAATTTAATTACCGACGGGAAAGCCAGAGCCATTCCTATCCAGCTGTGTTTTATTCAAGCTTGTACAGCTCTAACTATTCAAATGACACATGATAATGCAAACTATAGAGCAGACTCATTAAGCCACGCCCCATCGTATGAGTTAATACAAACTTACAAATGTTGTTTTTGTAAAAAAAAAAAAACCTAAATATGTTGTATGCTGCAAATTATTAATGGGCCCGTCAGTTTTATAGACGTTTTAATTATTGAACATAGTTTCTGTTTCAAATATCTTTGATAATTGAAATTCTGCTATAGGCCTAATAATTAATGAATTTTTACATTTTGTTTAGGCACATCAAACAGATCGACGAGCTGAGAATCATGTGCGATACAAAAGATTTGATGAAGCAGCATTGTGTCATCAGAAAGCATCAGAGTTATTAGTGCAAGCAATTCAATTAACTTCTGTTAGTAGAGCAATTGAGTCTTTACAACTTCAGGTTGATTATCATAAGAGACAAAAAGATATTGTCAGGTATGATTCAATGTGATTAATATAAATTAAAAGCTATTCCGTTTAACAAGTCACTATTGATTGTTCACTGTTTAGTTGAGAGCATGGGAAGGTATTGACCATATTAATGAAATGGGGTTTCCGAGCTACTACCCACCTAGAAAACATCGGCTCAAATAAAGTTAAAATTTTATGATGCTGGTTTTCCTGTCCTATACTAATTACAGTTTAATTATTTATGATAAAATTACTTCAAATGAAGTTTCTACACTACTAGCAACTAAGAAAACATTGTCTCAAATAAAATTGAAATTGTACAATTTTTGTTTAAATCACATATAAATGAACAACTATAAAATATAATTTTATGGGTTAGTTTAGTACAGATCTTTAATTTACGCTAATGGGACCACATCAGATAAACGTCTTCACCAGTATCCTGGCTGGACTCATCAGTCGAATGCTCAGTCAAATGAATGTTGAAGAATTCAATGCCATCTTGGATGTTGTTGGCCTTCCACATGTTGTCTTCCACTTTTTTCAACATGCAATAATTTGCCTACTGTTCTTTACTCACCATGTTAAAAGCGTCATTTACGACAACATCAGGTCTTTCTTAAATTTCGTATTGTGCTTGGCCACATGTCTTTTAACTTGACTCCAAAACAGTTCAATGGGATTAAGTTTACAGTGGTAAGGAGGTAACTGCAACACAGCAAACCCATTACTTTTTGCTATTTCATCAGTAATATAAGCCAAATACGAGTATTCCACTTTCGCAACCTCTTCCAAAAGTTCTCTCTTCAAACTGTCTCCTCGGAAAGGCGCATTATCCATTACTATGACAGCCTTTAATTGAGATGAAGAATTAACTGCTCTGTGAACCATTTCACAAATCTGGTACCATCCGTTTCTTCCTTTGGTAGTTGGCTGCTTCTTTTCTTAGCCAGAAACACCATTTTTGCACCTTCAACGAAACCATCTTTACTTACAGCGTGTAATTATAAATCTTAAATGTTTAGAAACCCAAACAGATTTATGGCCTCTATTATGGTAGAGACATTATCATGTAAATATAACACAACAGGATAAGAATATTATAAACATCGATGGGTACGACAGATTTATGATCTATTTTCTGAAATATCCTACATCCTGAAATATCAAGTAATATTTGAACTTTGTTGTTGAGTAATGGTGTATTGTGAAATATTAGAAATGTTTACTTCACCTATACGAGAGCTGTTGTATTTAATTTATTAACACATAATGGACAAGAGTATTATTTATTTTTTAAGGTTTCAAAAATTTAACTTATATTAATTTTTATAATTATTTCTGAAATTTTTAACCTATATTAATTTTTATAATTATTTCTGAATTTGTTAACCTTCATTTGCTCATGTGGTATCGCGGAACACTTCCGCTCGCATGGTGGCTATCTGCCGCTCTTCACATGTTTGAAGATTTTACGGAGAAAAGTTGTAAGAATGATAATAATAGGGCGTAGGAACATTAAAAAAAGTAATACAAGCAACTTTTAGAAAAAAAAAAGAAGAAAATAACAACACTTTAAATTAACATAACTAAGCAACTTAAAAAAAACAACACTTTATTTAAATTAACACAACTAAGCATCTTTAAAACCTAAAACCAATACTAAATAAAATAATTGCTTGAAATAAATAATAAATACATGAAATGGAACATTAATATATCTTTTGTTTTTGCTTAATCCATGTCACTTTCTTCTTCAACAGGTTCCATACATGTTTTTCAAGTAAATGCTAGAGTGATATTTACACATATTTGCTACAATCCTTGCACGATAGCTGGATTCTATGGTTCTTTTTTTTTTATACACATATATAGCAAATGGCTCTCTGGTTAGGTTAAAGTGTTTTGGTTAAAGCTCTTGGTGGCTGATTAGTGTCTGCTTCTGGCAGTGCTTCTATGTATGTTTCTAAGAAAACACTTAAATCTTTTGGAAGATGTTGCAGTTTTGCCTGTTACCTCAGATTTTCCATCATAAGAGCTAGGGACAGATTGCAAATAAACGTCCTTCTAATAGATTTGAAAAGGGAATTGTTAAATTCTCATTGAATTTATTTCTGAACAGTCCAGTAAGCAGAAAAACATACAAATGGGCCACCTTTGTGTTTTTCTTCAGGTAGTTATTCTAGAACACATTAGGTCGACTGTATCAACTCCACCTTTTGTGGAATTGTAATCTACAATTTTGTACAGGTTTTTCAGTTTCTTCATCAACTTTGTCCTCAGTTGATAAGACCAAGACAAATTTCTTTTTCTTAGTAACAAGAGAGATCAATGTTTTGTCAACCTGACAACCAAACATGTTACTATCAGAAATTAAATTTCTATTTTGAGCGACAAACTCTGGAGGGCATTCTTTTTATCTTTTCTCAAAGTACCCAAAAAGTTATTCCATTGAGTAAATGATCAGCTAATTTAAAGCTACTAAAGTAGTTGTCTATGGTCTAGTTTCGCTTAATATTTTTGATTGGGTCAATCAACCTTGTAACTACATCAAACGTCTTGTTCAAACACATATATAGTCCAGGTTTATGAATTCCACAATAAACTTCTAAGTTGTAGGTATAGAAAGTTTGAGCGTCACACAATGCATAAACTTTCAAACCATACTTGACTGGTTACAATCTTGTTGAGCACTGTGGTGAAATTCACAATAATGATTCGAATTTGCCCCTAACCACAATCACTAGAAACTTTAAAATAAAACACAATTATCTGATTAATTTTCTTTATTAATTATTTCCACTAAATGCCCTGATGTACATTTCATAACATGGTTATCATCATCGGAGGGTCTTGCTTATAAACTAAATCTAAACTTACATATCTACTAATGAAATAAAATTAAACCTAAAACTATGATAACCTGAGTACAAGCTAAAATCCCTCCCACTCCACAGATCAGTTGACCAGTAAGATAGAGGATTGACAATGGGCCAGCCTAAGCCAGTTTAATTTGGCTGCTAAAACTCTATATGAATCTAGATCAAATGTGTTAATTTTCCAGGTGTTGTTACTAAGTGCAGTTATTTTACATTCTTGTAATGTATTCTTTAAAATTCCTTGTAGTTTGGAAAATTCGCTCACTCCTGATACGTTAATTGGAGGGGGAGCAATCTGCTTATTTGGTAGACTCTGTTGCGTTGGCTTTGCATTCAGCATAGTCTCCGGTGACATATGATGGCTGCTAGTTGCTTTCCTTTTTGTTTTTTCCTAATAATCCAATCTGTTTCTTTTGAAAGTTCTTCCTCATCAGTATAATATATTGCCTCCTGTTGACGGATGAAGAAAATTGGCTTTGTTCCAAAGACTAGAGCTTAGTTTCCAACTACCTGATGCTGTTATGCAGACCAGAAATAATTTGTTCTTATTTAATTCTGGCTTTCTTTTTTTCTTGCCATTCCTCATATAGTAACTCTCTTTTGGAGCATTAGAAGTTGGTGGAGTTGCTATTTCCTGGTTTTGCAACTTGTCATCTAATCTTGAAGTGCCTTTCACCATAGGGTTTTTGTCGTTTGGAGATCTATCCAAAATAGAGCTTCTCTTAAATAGATCCTTGCAGTCAATGGATAACGATCTCCCGTGACGGACACCAGTACTGGGGATCCAACCCCCTGCACCATAACATTTTCATCTTTGTTTGTACTCATCATTTCAGTTTGAATTTGATCCGTTAACAACGCAACACCCATGCGCCATTCACTCCTTTGGCACGGGTCGACCATAAAGCCATCACACCGTAGGGTTGAGTTGCCTCATCCACTGTCTTCGCCGTACTGAAGCACATGTTCTCCGTCGAAGAATGCCGTTGAGGGACTTCACCGTAACTCTGGCAAGGGACCATCACAAGGTACTATCAGCCAGGTCAGCTGAGCCAAGGTTTTGGTAAAAGGTGTTACTCCTTTATCCCTCCTCCTTTCTCATCAAAAGATGAGAACCCGGGCTTGGGACCGGTACAGCGGAGTTGTGTTTCCATATAGCCTATTATTCTCACAACATATTAAATGTGCTTGTTTTGATTTTAACTTGGCTATTTCGAAAAAGAAAAAAAGACATTTTGTATGGCCAATTTTATACACATTTACATAAAATTTAGTTAAACATTAATCATATATTTGTATATAATTTATGTTTTCTATTTTAGGTTTTAAGATATTAACATTGTTGTTAGTCATTCAGTAGATAATGAAAATAAACTATTGTTTATATTTTTCAGAGTGAAAAAAATTCAGTTTGAAATTCAAAAGAAAATTCTAGATTTCAGAAATAGAAAGATGACTTCTGAAAAGAAAGAGATTAAAGGTAAAGACCAAGATTTGCAATGGGCCATTTTCAGGTATGTAATATTTTAGGAAGTGGTCTAAGTTAGTTGTTAAATAGCTGAAATTACTTTTCAAACAAAAAATATTGCACCCGATATATAAAATATAAGTGTATCATTATTATATATTGTTCCCAATAAATGTATTGTCAAACCTACTTTCGTGTTTGTCCAAAGTTGTATGTAATATAAATTAGTGAGTGTTCTTAAAGTGTTTTATGAGGTGTATCCAGAAAGTAAGTACCGTTTCATTCTATCGCCGCCGCAGCGCTGTGGTCGGAGCTCCGCACATATGCATTCTTCTTTGTTCACTGGCTCTCAACTGATGCCATTTTGGTTGTTCTTCATTGTGTTTTCAGTTTGATGTGCACATTTAATATGTTTAAGACAATTACTGGCGACTCATTAACCGCTGACTCTGAGATTCGTGCAGTAATTCAATTTTTGAATGTAAGGAATGTGAAACCGACCGAAATGTATTGTAAAGTTAAAGATGTTTACAGTGAAGATGTGATGAGTGATGGAATGGTGAGAAACTGGGTTAGAATGTTTAATGAAGGTCCACGATGAGGCTCGAAGAGGCTGGCCTTCTGTTGTCAACGATGATTTTGTAAGAAAGTTGAGGAAAAAATCCATGAGGATAGATGTTTTACAATGACAAAACTTTCTGACGAATTTCTGCAAAACTGTTTTGTACAAAATTGTTACAGACCGCTTAAGTTATTATAAGCTGTGTTCTTGATGAGTTTCAAAAGAACTAACTGATGTTCACAAAACCAAGCGACTTGGCAGTGCTTTGATATTTCTCACATGGTACAGGGAAGATGGAGAGGACTTTTTAAACCAAATTGTAACAGGTGATGAAACTTGGGTTCGTCATGTTACATCAGATTCCAAACAACAGTCAATGAGTGGAGACTTACTCAATCTCCGAAAAAACAAAAGTTCAAAATGACTGTCCGCACAAAAAATTATGGGCATTGTGTTCTAGAATAGGAAAGGGAGTTTGCTTACTGAATTTCTTCCCAGAGGTGAAACCATTAATGCGTCACGATATTGTTATACTTTAGAAAACTATGGCGTACAATTCAAAACAAACAGAGAGGAATGTTCAGTAAAAGAATTGTGTTGCTCCATGACAGTGTTCGGCCCCATATTGCTGGTCACACTCAAACGGTGATTCGTCAGTTTCTTATACTCAAACGGTATAAGGTATCCTTACTTTCCGAATACTCCTCGTACATTTGTACAATAGTGCCATTCGTTCTAGATAATGCTGATATGGTCCCTAGAACATTACATTGGAAGAAATTCTTTTCAAGATGGTCTAGACAATGTTTCTTGTTTAGTCAAATTTTATTGTCAAATCATTGAAACTTTTTCAAAAATTATATATATATATATATATATATATATATATATATATATATATATATATATATATATATATATACAGTAGAACCCCTCAAACTCGACATTCCGTCAAACTTGACAGGGACAGTGACCAGGAGTGTGGGATTTCCAAGGTCATTCACTGCATTGTTTTACGCCATGTGCGCCTGCCAGATGCTGGGAGGTTGAGGTTTGTCACTTTTGTTTATACAGCTGTGAGGGTTGCTCCTTTGTCTAGCCACTTTCTAATCCTACTGTATAGTAGAGGCCAAAGATAAGGGTCCAGGTAGACCGGGACAGCCCCGATCTATCTGTCAAAACATTCATATTGTTGTGAACCCAAGCGCCTAACCACCCAGATGCTACCGGTCATTAGCACCGATTCCATTAAAGTAAGCGGCAAGTCTTTTGTCATAACAATTCAACGGAGCTTCGTAGAACTATGATTCAAGTTTTGTAATAAAGGTCTTAACCAGGTGAGAAAAATGACCCGACTCTTAATTATATGCGATCAGCAGTTCAATTTAGCATTTGTATTGGACCGTGTTATTTCCAAGAATTTGATGGAATGCTAACTTTGCTCTAATGTTTTTTTTTTATATAAAATTATTTTAATCTTTAAAAATATTTAATGGACTGTCTGTTTTTTACTGTAAATTTTATTACAGCATATTAGGATAGGTCTTTTTAGTTTACTGAGCCTATTGTACAAGGCCAATACTTTTTAAATCTCATTTGACCCATCGATAAATTTCATTTTAATGTGTGATTGAACACACTATTTTTGTTGTTGTCTGGCAGGGACTTTTTGCAATAAACGTGTAATCATTGATAATCAACAAATGTACAGTTATTTAAAGTAGTTTTGACTATTTGTTGCAAACCTAACCATTAAATACCAAAGTTCCCTAAAACTCGACAACCCCCAAACTCGACAACCTTAAAGTCCACATTGTGTCGAGTTTGAGGGGTTCTACTGTATATATATATATAATATATATTTGCTGTTTCCATCACAGAGTGGTGTGTTGTTATATGTCATCTTGGTTATACAGTACTCTCATAAATTCCGATCTCGAAAATCTGGACTCTGGAAAATTCCGGACGGTAAAATTTTTTTAATAACAATTTGCCGCTTAAGCGCCTTCAATTTTCACGTGATCTTCCGCATTGCATGAATGACGTATTTGTAATGATTCACAAGCAGTGGAAGTTTCTGCATGGCTGAGGTAATCGACATGCCCTACCCTGTGTTTTACTTAATTGCAGTTCAGTACTGTATTATGTACATTACAGTAACAGTACCATTAGTTAATTTGTCAGAGTGTAACAAGTGTCGTCGGGTATCGGCATGGGGCGGTAGTGATTGCATGTGCGGCTTATCACCGCTCGTATCGGCCCCGCGGCCGACTTATCTCCGACTCTGGGAAATCCGAATTTGTCAGAATCCGGACCGGTCGTCCGCCACAATAGTCCGGATTTATGATAGTCTACTTTATTTTGTTTCTGTTAAAAACATATACTCTCTAGGCTGCTTAGGACATCAGAGTACGTGCGACTCGCTCCTGGTCTAATTAGTTTTTTGACATTTCGCCTCTACAATCACAAGCATGTGACGATTATCTAAAACAAAATATAAAAGAATTCCCAGAATTTATCCATATTAAAATAAACACTTTTTGTATATATATATATATATATATATATATATATATATATATATTATTAATTTTTCACCCTTGCTTCTAAAATAATTTTAAGAAATACAAACCAGAAAATATCTAGATTGTTTTCTATAAACTATTTAAACAACTGAACCAACTGTTTTTCAAAACAACTAAAAATATGAATTATAAAACCTTTTTCTCCTCACAAAGTTACAAATTTAGTGGTCAAAACTAAAAACATGGCCAATGCCATTTGTTATAAAATAGGCCAATCAGGGTTCATCAATTAATAATTCTATGGTTCAGTTAACTATATAGTGGTGGGAAGTACTGTCACTTTGCATTAATAGTCTGGAATGTTTAACAGCATTTCAGTAATAGGTTGCAGCAACTCATTAATTTTGTAATCTATTGCCACATGACCACACAAGAAAGTTAGCAGCTGGTGTTCTGCCAAGGTATTATTTACTCTAACTTTGCATCCATGATCATTATGATTATTTAATGCTAATATTTAGTATGTTACCAAGACTCAAAAAGTAATATGTCTGCTGTGTTTCTCTGAATATTTCTAGTAAGAAGCTAGAGAGACAATTCCACATATATTAATTCATTACTTATAAGTTCCATTATTCTTGTTTTCTGCGTTTTGAAAATACTAGCGTGTCCCAAGAAGCCTATTACCTTGGTAATAGTCTTCAGAACAGTAATAGTGTTATTTATCCTATTACGTTAAGTAATGCCCATCTCTATAACTATATGATTTTAATATAATCCTTCTTTGTCTCTATATTAATACAATATTGTTATGTTCTTAATGCAATTGGTGATTCAATCACTTAAAATTAATTATATTTGTTTTACAATTATCCCTAATCAAAAGCGAAAACAATGTTGCAACCACAAGTTGATTAAATTCAATCAAGCTCTCTTCATATAGGCTGATCTTTAGATTTCTTAATAAAACTATTCATTAATCATAACACCTTTCACACACTTTCATGTTCTTGAAGATTAATAAGTTCCACAAAGGCTTCAAATGAATTAAGGATTTCATTACTTGGAGATTGATGCTCTCAAATGTTTTGGTACATGATAATAGTTTCTATCCGGTGACTTCCATGGAAGATAAATAAATTTTGTATTGACTGTCTTAAAAGAAGGATTCTTCAATTATTGAAGATAGAACATAATGCTCCATAAACATAACAGTAATATGGTTGCCAAGAGCTTCTGTCCCTCTCCTCGTAACTGTCTATAATTATACCTAGGCGAATTATTTAAATTTATTGTAAAGAACTTTTGTGAAAAATTTGTATTAAATAATGAATAAAAAATCTCCAACAATAAAATACCTCAACAAGACGACATTTCAACAATATATTAATTGAAACTGAGGATAACGATGTTATCTTGTCGTGGAAATTAAGTTGAATTAATTATTAAATACTACAGTTGCCTGTTAAATAACTAACCTTTATTTATCTGTAACAGTTTTAAGGCTTATCCCTTTAATTCGCATACTAATTCTAGAGTCTCCCTTTTTACTTACACACAGATACAGTCTTGTTTTTTAATAGTCGAAGGGATGGTGCAGATAAGTTTCTGTCAGCTGTTTTAACACATCTGGCAACTGACTCTAAAAGTGTTCCTTTATACATAGATTTCACTTTAAGGAAAAGAAATATTCATGTGGTGCTAAATTTGGTGAATATGGATGCTGTTTCAGTTCACTAATTTATTTAAAGTCCAAAAACTGCTTCACAGAAAATGTTGTGTGAGCAGCCGCATAGCCTAGTCCTGATGAAAAATGAAACCATTTTTCCATAGTTTTGGTAATTTTTTCCTTACTCAAAAACTTTCTTATAATAATGCTGAGACGCTGTTGTGCCTTATGGAACTCATTCTTTCAAAATTAGAACCGTTACATATAAAAACAACAACAAAAACAAGCCTGGGTTTGAATTTGGACATCCTTGACAATCTTTTTGCATTCTTGGTGATGACAGTATTACTCAGTGTATTGACTGTCCCTGGATCTTACTGGAGGTGATGATTTTTTTAAATCAGTCAGTGCAAATTTCCTTCTAGGGTTCTTTTTGTTCTGTTGTGAGCACGCTAGGAACCATCTAGGTATATATATATTTTTTCTTGAGATCTTGATACAAAATTTTCCATTCAGTATCTTTTATCAGTGTTGCCCTGAAGCCGTCTTCAGCTTTAATTTAGACACTATATTGATGGTATTTTAGAACTATCTTGGTAATATCTTCTACATTTTGTCGGTTGTTGTAGTGAAAGAGTATTCATCATCTTCCCCATTGTGACATTTTTCATTAAATCTTTTGTTGTGCTACTCAAACACGTATATGAGACATGCCCCTGTAATCTAAACATTCCTAATATTTACACTTAGCATCATTCCAGGAACACAACTGTGTTATTCTATTCAATTCGGGTGATCCATGGTCCATAAACTCTTCAGCCACTGACCTTTGTTGTGTTCCAGAAGATATATACACCTCTACAGTCTCCCCATTCAATGAGGACTTTACAACCGTACTTTCCAGTATGATCCCAATCCACCTTTATACCATACCATCAACTTCACCTCCATAATGGACTGAGTTGTAGTGTTAACTGTACTAAATGATGATTAGCAAACAACTGAAGTGTAGAGCAGCGGTTCCCAACCTTTTTAATTGTGGGGACCACCTATTTTGAAAATTAAACTTTGAGGCCCACTTACTAAATACACAAGAAAGTAATTAAAACCGTAACGGATAAGGAGTATATATATTATAACCAATACACCCTATAACTTGTAACTCTTAGTAAAATATGTATACAAGGATTAAACCATCAACAATTTTAAGAATTCATAGATACAAGAACTTTATTTTATTTACTTTGTTACAAAACCTTAAATACTAGTGTTCAAAGCGAAAAGAAAAAACTCAATGGGACTTTTGACATTGTTTGTCACCAACGAAAGAGTCAATATCGGGATCGAAACTGGATAGTTTTAATCTTAAATCACTTTCAACGTCCAATTTATTCCTATATTTATTTTTCAAAAAAACTAAAGTTGAAAAGGCTCGTTCAAAATCCCATCAAGTGCTTCAGAGCAATTTTGGCGATTGCTGGATACTCTTGACGAAGTTTGATCCAGAACGGGACCAGTGGCGTTGTTTTAAAAAACGATTTAAGAGTCTGGTCACATGAAAGTTCAATCAACGCGTCTTATTCACTGGAAGACATTTTCAACTTTTTCAGGTAATCTTCTTCAAATGGGTTCCTGATCCATAGAATCTCATCTTTCATTTTAGGGAAGTACTTCCTAAAACAACATGAAAAGGCTTAATATCGGCTCTATTTCTAGGACAGGTGGTAGATTTCTCATTTGGATGAATGAAGAATAAAATATTTAAGAACAGTTTAAGAAAAGTAGCTAAAAAAATGAATGTTAAATATAGTTACTATTTAACAAATTAATTATTTTTAAAAGTTTCTGTTTTAAAAAAATATGTTTTTTAATAAAAGTTAGGCTTTTTGAAAATATTAGTATAATATTAAGAAAACAAATAAAATAATTTTAAATTACCTGAGGTTGGAGGCCAAAGATTTGAGGTGATCTTTGATGGTTGTAGCTGTTGTTTCGTCAATTTCCACTTCGTTGGTTTCCAGAAAATCATGTAGGATTGGAAATGTGTCGAAAGAACTGAGTTCCACTTTTGAAGCCCAACGTTGAAGTTTTATTATCACAGCTTCCACTTTGTCTTGTATCAAAAACTTATTAACGTCCTCACCTTGCAGAGTTAAATTAAGAACGTTGAGAGCACCAAAAATATCGGCCAAATATGTCAACTGTTTCAACCAGTTTTCATCGGTGACATGTTCTAAGAAGGAACTTGCAAGTTTCCCATCATAATCTCCATCCATAAGGAAAACTATAAGTTCGTCACGGAGTTCAAACAATCTCGATAGAACTTTTCCTCTTGAAAGCCAGCGAACTTCACAGTGAAGCAAAAGCTGCTTGTGTTCACTGCCCATTTTGTCACACAAAACACCAAAGAGTCTGGAGTTTTTAGGCCTAGATTTAATAAAGTTGACGATTTTTACTGCATCGTCAAGAGTTTTTTTTAGATGCTCGTCCAAACCTTTAACTGCCAGAGCCTCTCTATGTATGCTGCAATGTGTCCATTGAAATAAAGGAGCAACAGACTTAACTTTGGCAATTAAGCCAGTATGGATTCCAGACATAGCACGTGCCCCATCAGTTGTCAAACCTACACACTTTCAACTTCATTTTGTGTTAAAAAATTATCAAGAAATTTGAAAATCTCTTCTCCAGTTGTTTTTGTTGGCAAAGACTGGCAAAACAAAATTTCTTCTTCAATATTACCATTTAACTCAAAACGTACAAAAGCTAATAGATTAGCCTGGCCAGCAATGTCCGTACTCTCATCGAGCTGTAGCGAAAAATATTCACTTTGTTTTAACATGGTGATGACAGCTTCTTTTACATTTTCTGACATTTCATCAATTCGTCTTTTCACGGTTGTATTTGATAACGGAATATCATTTATTTTGTTGGTACATTTTTCGTCAAACAAAGCACTACTTATTATTTTTGCTGCGGGTAAAATAACTTCTTCTCCCACCGTGTGAGCTAATCCCTTCTTTCCTATTATCAAAGAAAGCTCATAAGACACTCTACTATTTAGTTTATCCTGTTTTGTAGATTTTTCCATGGTGGATTTAGTCATACAAAAACTCCGTTTCTTGATTTGAAAGAAATCGAGAGACTTTCCTACATATTCAGGATGTTTAGTTGACAGATGCCTTTCAAGTTTTGAGAGTTTCATACACTCGTTGGACAGAGTTTCGAAACATATCACACACTGAGGCATGGGCTCGTCTTCGGCACCGGCAAACACAAACCCGCATTTAAAAAAATTAGGGTTGTATTTACGAAAATATGTTTTTGTTTTCTTCGCTATTTTACTACAGCTTGGCCTACTATCAATCTCACTACTTGTAGAATCAGATGTAAAAGTACCTTCATCACTTGTCAGCTTCGTCTTGCGGCAAGACCCCGTCCGAAACCAAGCATCCATATTGATGTGAAGGAATAGTTACTCACAGTAGGAGTAGACACAAACACTCAACCACAGCCACTAACAAACAATGAACAACACGTGCCATGCGCGAAGGAGGGGGAAGAGCGTTGACCTTGACGTATGACGAGTCATCGCTATCTTCCCCCCGTCCGCTAACAGTTAACTCACTTGTTATAAAGTTAAACCATCGAAAAATACAATCGAATAGTGCAGTTCACACTCGAGTGACTTGAATGTTTAAATTTAATTGTTACCATCTCTATTCTGATATTAACTCACGATAGTTTTTTTATTATATTTCTTATTTCGGCTTATTCTTTTGACCAGAACCCGCGGCCCAGTACCACACCGCCCGCGGCCCACAGATTGGGAACCGCTGGTGTAGAGCATATTGATGTTTGTCATGTATAAATTTGGGCACATCCTAGATCTCCGCCGAAGAGCTCACAGTCAGTTCTCAATGCTTTCTCTATGAGGTAGAAACACAATCTCATTATTTAATTGACACCTCGTATTCTAAAATAAAACCATTTTAGGTTGCAGTGGATAAAGACTCCATCGTCTTGCAATACTACAGTAGTGGGAGGGGAATACTCCCACTTCATAGATTGAGATAATCATATTTTTTGAAATCCATTTATGCTTCAAATTTGTTGTAAATAATATTTATGAGTTAGAATTTTTCTTTTAAGCTTTGGTTTGTAATTTCCGTTTGTCATTGCATCAAGATTAGTCTTACAATTTGAAAATAAATAGTTTATGTGGGCTGACTGACTTATTAATTATTTGTTTGAAAACTGTCATCAAATTAAAACTCATAATTTTTAAAATTTTAGATTATTTTCGACTTCTACATAATCTGGGGTTCAGATAAAAAATTAGGATTTATTTATATTTTAACCTTTTCCTTACTCTGTATTGGAAGGTAAAGTTAAGACAAATTGTTTGTATATTTATACGTATGGTTTTTTCAGGACAATGGAAGAAGCTGATTCCTTGTTGAGTTTGCTTGTACCAAAAGATGGCGAGCAGGAGTCAAGTAATTCAGAAAAGACAGCTTTTTTGTCCCAAAAGAAGCCTAAAAATGATGAAACTGTTATTGAAGAGCTTCAGACTCTGAACACTCAGCTTCGTATTCTTATTACACAACTCTTAACACAATTAGATGCTAGTGAGAAACAAGTTGAAGCTCTTAGAGCAAGATTAAGAGCTTATGAAGAAGATTTCCCTCGTCCACTCCCCGATTTGACTCCTCTGGAAATTCCACAGTATGAATATTCTTCTGGTCCAGATGATATCTTTCCAGAGCTGGATAAAAGTGGGAGCTAATTAACTAATTCATGTTTATGTATAATTTTTGTGTGTTTATGTATATAAGACTAAAGTTTTGATTTTTTTTTCTTTTCTTAAAGTGGTGTAACATAATCAATATTTTTTTAAATAATGGTTTTTTGGAAGAAAAACACATTTTAAAGTAATTGTATACTATATAATCTCATAATTATAAATAAGTTGTAAATAAATATTTTATTGTCAATAAAAATGTTACGATTTATATTTTATACTTATGTGTATCCGTATTATTTGATACCTTTTCTCATTATGTGTCCATAATGCATGTATCAAATTAATTACTCCAGCTTTAATAGAAGATAACAATATTCATGCAGTCTTTCTTTTCTAAGTAGGTACAAATTCTAATCAGGTTATTGTTTGATTCAAGTTGCTTTAGTAGTTCCCAAATTATAACAATATTCTTCTTTAAACAGAATATTCGGGTAATACAAAAACCAGAATTTTCAAAATATTTTGATTTATAATTTTCAAAGACAACATCAGTGTCGGACCGGCCAGGTCGGCAAAGGGCCCGAAGGAGGCTGCGAGTGACAGAATTTTTTTTCTAATAGTGTAATAAAATTTGATTATAACTCCAATGCTATGATTTTCAATCAGTGGGAGCAAAAAATGGTATATATAATAAAAGAACTTAAAATATTTATTTTATATGTACTCCTAATCCTGTTTTATAAATGAGATTTCAGAGTAATAAATATCAAAGTTGATAAATGTAGGCCATCTGGTCATTAGTTTAATGGTATGTAAATGAATTAAAATGGAACCCGGATGGAGGCGACAAGTTACTGGCCGTATAGATGCATGTTAGCTGAGTTCATGAGTGGATGCGCCAGGAATAATCAGCTATTCTCTGTTCATGTTACAACTTGTGCTTTGTGATTGTCATCTGTTTGCGCAGTATTGAATGGTGTGAGTATAATTCATTGATAATATTAGTAAACAGTGTAAATCAAGTAAGGCTTTAAAACGAAAATTAAAAAGGAACGGGGTTATTTTAAAGAAGAAAAATAATGTTCTTTATACATACTTCACTATTAGTGCATAGTCTGAAAAATCTTAAGATTATTGTTATTTATCAGGTAAAGTCTATATTTATAATACTATTACCTACCGGAATTTAGCCGGAAATCGTTTTTAGAATTTTGTATATGATAGTAGTACAGTAAACTCCCGATTATCCATGGAATTGGGTGGCGCTGCAACCACGAACATTCTGCAAAATGGCTGAAAAGGAGCTCAAATCTACAATCTACAAAAAAAGTTTTTGAATAACTTTTATTAACACATTGACAGTACACAAAAAATTTGACTTCAACAGTAGCTTTCAGTACTTCCAAGTTTGTTAGTTTGCTTTTTCAAATAAAAATCGATATTTTTTGTTTGTTTTTAAGTGTTAACACCTCTTCTATATATGAGATTTGAAGTTTTGTATAGCATCAACAAATTGATTATTTAAAATCAATTGTTGTTTCTCTTGAATTGATAAAAATACATTTTTTTTTCTTTTTTAGTCATTTTTCAACATTGTAAACACACAGTTTAAACATGCGTGAACTTTGACAGAAACATAAACTATAACAGATGCTGAGGAGCGGTACTTTTGAAGGGCAGTGCCAATGGCCATAACCTAACTGAATCTTGGCTGAGTGACTTCACCGTACCGGTTGTTACTTTAAACATCTACACCTACCGATCATATTGTTTATTTCTCAACACACGTTTCTCTACTTCGCTAAATTCTTTGTTTTAGCTTACAGTAATATATGTTCCACTGCAACGTTTAATTGTAAGCCTAGTTGTATAACTTATTTTGCCATTGTAAATTTTCTTTTAGCATATAATTAAATTTATCGTCACAAAAAAAGGAATTAAAAACCACAAATAATCCGCTATTATACGAGAGTTTACTGTATTGTATACCTAGTATAGTATAATGAACAGAATTTAATACCGGAACTCAGTTTTTTAGATTTGGCATAAAGCACAGTTTATTCTATGCAATATTCTAAATATTTATATTTAAATTTTCAAAATATAGTAAGTTTTGAAATAATTGCACAATTTTGTTTTTGGTAAACAGTGAGCAAACATATCATCCATCTTGCTGATATATTTCTCACACCCAAATTTTCATGTGCGAAATTAGAAACAGGCATCTGAGATGCTTAAAAACTAAGCCATCTTCATTTAATTAATATCATGGAATTTATTGACCATTACTTTAGTTTGATCTCATTCAGACATCTCAGATTCTCAGCATTATTTGTGATTGTATGACCATAATGAAGTTCAATGAATCATTTAGAACTTTTATAGACAGTGGAATATAGTCCCATAATAATATATTAGCTTTTCTTCAATGATTGTTCTGGATAAAAAGTATTGCTTTATACACAAAATTCACTTTTTTGTTGCAGCAGAAAACTTATCAGCTAAAATTTTATATTAGACAGATGGATTTAAAACTTTGTTTATATATCTAAGTAAGATGGCAAACATCACAGATAAAGTAATCTGATTGCCATCTTTTATCAAAGTCACCGATTTATAAACAGCCCTAGTATATTCTAATAACTTTATAAATATTATATAGAGTTTGTTAGTAAAACCACATATAACAGAACTGCAGAAATTAAAAAGAATTAATATAATTGTTGTAATATTCAATTCCATAATAGAATCTTATAAATATCTTAACAAAATGTGAAATACTTTTTTTTCTACATTTTATGTTGCTTCTAAAACTTAAATTATACTGAATCGTTATTTCTCTTAAAAAAAAAAACAAGTTGGTGGAAACTAAATTCATACTGAATCATGTTTTAATCGATATATTTTGTTATATGGTATGTCCCATGCAAAACCACCCCATTCATTAGTTTTAAGGACAAGTCTACATAATCAGTAAACAAAGTTGTGGCTCAAAATCAAAATTTAGCAAATGAAACTGACTTAATTTTTTTTGGCCACTAAACAGATTACAAGAAATGGTATACTTTTACATTTATTTGCACATTCAAACTGACTTTATGCAAAATTTTCATTTTGACGAATTAAATGTTTTCCTTCAGTTCATTTACTGATTTCAGATTATTTTAGTATAGTTTTTGTTTTAAAAATCCCTACAGATAAAAGTCACATTTAGATAAATTCAGTGAATAATCCTTTACTTTCCTCTGTGAATACTGCATGAGTAAGTGCCAACAAGTGATTTGAAGTGTGGCATTTACCCCCATTCTATTGCTCCTTTTCAGTCAGTTGGGAGATAAGTATAAAAAAAATTTAAGTCTAACTTCTGTGATCACAGTCGTTTCAAAGAATATTGGGCCAAAATTCAAGAAACAGAAATTGCACATCCAATAACTTTTTTTTTTATCATGAAGCGGGAACTGATTTACAATATGAGGTAAACTTCAACTATGAACACCCTCCTAGTAACAGAATATGGCATACACAGAAGAGAAGTATCTTAGCATTATACTCAACTCTATACTTGGAGACTCATGCTCAATCTATACGAACAATGATCTCTTCTCTTGAGAGTTACTTCATAACTCTAGATAAACACAGATGCCTGCTGTTCTTGACACATGACAAAAATCCTATCTTGTTTGAATTATAATGTAATATATTTTGTAAATATTACCTATATATCTGCTTTGTAATGCTGTTTCAGAAGCTGGAGACATAATGCAGTTGCATGAAGCATGACTTTCAGCAGTATATTTCTAATGGAGGAGGCAGCAGAAAATATGTTGTATGCTCCTGTATTAACATTTACACAGTACTGTACAGTGTACATAATGTAAGGCTCATTGTAGAAAGTGCTAGAGTGCCAGAGACTACCACCCTAATAGTTAGAAAGTCAAACAACCACTAAGTAATAAAACCATTCACATGTTATTTTATTACAATTATTGAATTAATTAATGTGATGTTGAATGTAAACTCAAGGCAAGTTCTGACCACTTTTCACAAAAAGTGAAAGACTCTGGTGTGAAAGGTTGAGGTGAGAAAATGAAAGTCAGTACAGATAATGGTTTCAACATCTTTATGAGTACAACATTGTACAAGTCATGTATTATTTAAACTCAAGTCATACTTTTTTAATTTCTATATAAATTTATAAATAATAGACTACAAAACCATCATACAAAATGCACATTTCTCTGATACAACAGTATGCTATTGATATGTTACATATCTACAATACGAAAGGTATAATGAAAGTATTTTATCTGTATCTATGATTAATCTTCTACAATATCAATAATATGTATGTCTCTATGAATAAAACTAAATAAAGTAAAACATAATTTTCCAACAGCATCATCTTTTTATAGTTTTTTTAAAATAATTTTTATTTGTGGGCACCTCAGATAAGCTACAATATATCAACAAGCAATCTATTGTACATTTAAAATAGTCACTGTAACTTTATAAAAATGACTATTTATTATAATAATTAGATAGAGATAGTATGAGTTCATGCTACAACTGTTACAACTATAATATATCCTACAAAATTTACTTTTATTAAGGGGTCCAGGGGTAAAAAGATCAGTCACCAAATCAAAGAACAAGGTTTACTTTCCAGTGCCTTTGAATTAAAAAAAGTTCAAAATTATATAGAATGATAAAAAACGTAATTTAATAAAAGAGAGAATTATAAAATGTAGAATCAAACTAAAAATGAAAGTGCAGACAAACAAGAAATAATGATCAAGGTTACCAAAAATTGCCCATGAATGATTAAATATCAAACATTTAATTTGTATACACACAATACTTCATTTAATTATAATAGTAATGAAAAAAGAGTTTAAAACAGTTTTTAAAGATATATTTCTCACTTCACCTTTCTTATTATCAAAATCATGGTTTTAAAAGCAAAGTTGGTAGTTATTAAGGCTTTGTTTCTTGTTAGTTATTTTTTGTTCTTCAGAGAGACTCATTTGGATTAAGTTTTTTTTTTTTTTAAATGTGTTTAATATTAGCTTTTTACCCATTGCATTGACTGTAGTATTAGTTCTTAGGTACCCAAGACTTATGTTGAAATGTATTTTAAATATTTGGCGAGTAAGTTTCATACGCAACGTTGAATGTTGCGTTGTCAAGAATATATAAATATGTCATGGATTTTTTGACTATTAATTTTTCCAATATTCAAGCCTTAGACTATCATGCTTGACCTTTACTGCTTTTAAATATTCACATACCTTTTTAAAGGTATCAGTTTTCCCTTTACACAGCTTAAAAGTTTTACCAAGGCAATTAATAGTCATTTAACCTTAAAAAGCCAATAAGATTTTTAATGTAATAGAATAACTATTAGTTGTACTATGGAAGGAAATAAAATCTTTAAGACAAACTGACATTTCTATAATTTTTCCTTGCCTCTTCACATGAAATCTGTAAAAATTACTGCAGTCATTTGCTTAATCTGATCTAGTACTACATTTAACAATGTCATGTCTTAATGTGGACATTTTGATAGCTATAGCTAGAAATCAAGTTAAGATTAATGACTTTCTGATGTTATGACTACAGTACATTTAAAATATTATAAATGCTGGATATGGGTTTTTAATCTGTTTAGTTGTGTCTATGACTATTCCTGATTTAATTTTTGTTGATATAGATGTTACATAATGTTTTTGTTCTAGAACACTGTACAACTGGAAAACACACAAATTTAGCTTTATAGTTTGAAACACATACACACATACACACAAAAGAGAAAGAAATATACATCAGCATTATCTTCCAGTTGTTTACATTCAAGTAATAATAAATAGACATGCATTTCATCACTCTTCCTCTCTGATGATATCATGTTACCTTACCTTATATTTTTTACGACCTTTATGTAAAACACCGCATTACCTATTTTCATACTGTTAAGCTAAATAACAAAGTAAGAGCAACAAATCTCTAGAAAAATAAAAAATAAAATAAAATTTGGACTTTGTCCGTTTTTCCACTGGACCCTTCTACAATCATTTAAAAAGTTCTACAAGTGTGCTCTATTGCACTGTAATCATTTTACATGATCATTTTATTATAAGCAACTTTCACATATTTTACTTGCAAAGAGGTTTTATTTTCAATTTATACAATTTTTAAATGATAATTAATGAACTATTTCTAGTTAACATCGTTTTCTTAAAAATATAAATACTGTAATTATTTTAAGATAAATACAACTTAAAAATATCTTCCTGAAGATATTTTATTAAATTTAATGGTAAATCAAATCAGCTTTAAAAGTTTCTTCATCTCTTAAAGTATGTAGTTAAAAATAAAACTATTGATAGTGTAATAAATTGTGTAAACACATGAAAATACACCAAGATCAATAATTTATATTCCCAGATTTGTGGAAAATATAATGTTGACAGTAGTATAATTAAGGAATTTTCCAAGTAATGATGTGAAATTTTCAAATGCAAATCAAAACAATATCCAATCTTTAGATACAGGAAGTAAAACAAAAAATAATATCAGCATAGCAGAGACATATAGTAGAATTTAATGGGGTTCTTTTGGAATGGTGTGAAAAGAAAATTAAATAAAGTTAGCATGAACAAGTGTGGTTCACAGACGGTTTAAAACAAAGGGTAGAACAAGGGTTGAAATTCGCGGTTTTAAGTGAGCCAAATCAAATAATAAAATGATTATTTTTATAATTGTTTTGAAACATTCAGTTTATTATTTATTTTATTTCTTATTTTGATGAAGTGATTCAAGATGAACAATTATCAAATCCCAAAAAGTATTTCCAAACATTTGTGGTAAATCAAATAGTTAATTTAATAGTTAATTAAATCGAAACCAGGTTTAAAGAAATGAACATTTAAGATTTTTTTTTTTTACTTCACCTCATAAATTGCTATCAATATCACCAGATAAAGATGTAAAGAACAAATGAAGTATTTCTTAATGGAGTACACATAATACGTGACATGAATTCCCTTCTCAGTTTCAAAAGTTCGAGCCTCCATTACAGGAAGACATAAAATCCAAAACATCAATTCATAAACTGGGTGATTTATAATCAACTACAGCCTAGCATCCATTATTGCAGATCTCTGCACTGCTTTTATGTTGTTCTTGACATTATCAGTGACTGCATGGATGGTTGTGTCATATTTTCCATAACAAAAATCAATAAAGAAATACTATGTCCCAAGAATGATTACACAGTCTTAGTATTTTAAGTATAGTGTGTTACAAAGCAAGAAAGTAAAAAATTACTGTAAGTGACTTTAACCTATAGGATTATATTGATATATATTTCTGTATAAAATAAATTAATGTACACTTATTCTTGTTAAGTGATGTTGTTGAAATGGACATGTAAGAAAATTCTATTAACTAAATATTTGCAGTACAAATAAATAATTTACATACTGTATTTTTTATAATGTCAATGTAATAAAAAATGTCATTTAAACCAGTAAATGATAAAGAAATTAAAATACTTGGTAAAACCTACGTACAGTCTAATTAAAAAAGACAGTCTGGTTTATTCAATTTTTTTTTTTACAGTTAGAACCTATATGTACTGAAGAAATACCATACAAGTGTTAACATAAACAAAATTGTGTTTTATATCTAAGTAAACAACCACTTTATGGTAATATGATACTGTATCCTACTTATTACAATTTCAATGTGTAACTAACTCCTACAATATTTATTAATTTATTGATTTTAACACACTCATATATTATTTTACCAAGCTAATATTATTATTTTTCACTTGAAATAATTATTTAACCTACAATATTTATTATATTACGGTTGCAGTATTTATTGTAAACATGCACTAAATCAATTTAGCATTTTATTTTAACAAATTCATGAAGACTACAAATTTGTCGTTATTTTTATATTAAAAAGAAGCAAAAAGCAGATACTTATACATATACTCTATATTTTATGTAAACAACAGAACTTGTTACGTGGGTCATTTTTTAAGTAAGAACCGTTTTAAGTGGAGTAACAGCAATTTTATTTATGAACATAAGTTGTATCAAAAGTATGAACATATTTTTACTTTTATACATAGTCACCAAGAATATCTAAGCATTTGTTAAGTCGTGGGGATCCCCTCATCGTAGAACTCTGCCACCTGAGCATTTAACCAGTTAGTAACAGTTTCTTTCAACACGTCATGATTTTCAAATCGCTTTCCACCAAGATATTCTTTGAGTTTAGGAAACACATGAAAGTCTGATGGTGCCAAGTCAGGGCTGTAGGGGGGATGGTCCAGTAATTCCTATCAAAAGTTGGCCAGTTGCGTCTTGGTCATTGCTGCAGCATAAGGCCGAGAATTATCGTGAAGCAGCACGACGCCGCTAGTCCAAAAGTCCCCGGCAGAGTTTTGAATTGCGCGCCTAAGCTTGGTTAGTGTTCCGCAATATCTCTCAGCATTTATGGCCATTCCTCTTGGCAGAAAGTCAATCAGAAGAACGCCTTTCTGATCCCAATAGACCGTGGCCATGATTTTCCGTGTTGAAGGTTCTTGTTTGAATTTTCGTGGTTTCGTCGGTGAATTTGAGTGATGCCATTCACAGGATTTACGTTTAGTCTCTGGAGTATAGTATGCTACCCACGTTTCATCACCGGTAACAATATGATTCAAGAACTCATCGCCACTGTTATCGTAGCGCTCCAAAAATGACAAAGAATGTGCCAAACAATTCTTATTGTGTTCTTCTATCAACATTTTTGGCACCCATCTCACACAAAATTTTTGTAATGCAGTTTGTCAGAAATAATGTGATAAACAACTGATCTTGAAACTTGTGGAAATTTCTCATGAAGCTTGTCAATCGTAAAGCGCAGGATTGGCGAATTTCCTCATCAACTTTTTTTGTCAAGTCTTCATCAATGACAGTTGGTCGCCCATATCGTTCTTCATCATGAACATTTGTTCTTCCTTTGAAAAGCCTACACCATTTACGCACATTACTGTCATTCATTACACCTTCACTATAAACTTCAACAAGCTGCCGGTGAATTTTGGCGGGACGAACTTGTTTTGCGTTTAAAAACCGAATAACCAAGCACACTTCACAATCGGCGTGTTTATTGATTAACATGGTGACAAACAAAGCAGTGTTATGATAGAACCAACAGTGGCAGAGACATGAAATCAACTAACTGCATAGTTGGGGACTGGGCAAGAGTGGCTAACCTTGAGAGGGCGGTACGTGACAGCCTGCGCGGTTGCTATGCGCAAACGGTTTTTACTTAAACAATGACCTCTTGTATATTAATTTTAAACATCTATACAAGCTGTCACATTTTTATTAAACAATGTTTGAGTTGTTATATAAGTTAGGGCCATCATAATTAGTATAAGTTACTGGTACTAATTTTTCTTAATTTACTAGCGTTGTCTTCTTAACTTCGTTGTGGATGATCTGAAACATTTCAACTAAGGAAGCTATAAAGAAGAAGTTAAGGACAAAAAAATAATAATAATAATTCAATGCTTTCAACTTAGTTTATTATTTATTTATTATTTTAATATTATTATTATTTTTTTTTTAGAAAGGGCGACATGATACTAAGAAAATCAAATACCATGCGAGATTGAACTCATGGTTTATGAAGGAACTTCAGCAAATCTCCATACCTCGAAGGTCAATTCACATCAACATAACATTATTTACTCTCTCTACCAACCTCTGTGTTGTGGTAAATCATAAAGGTTGCATAAGTTATATTTTTATCTACACCCTAACAATTTCTTATCAAATTTTACAATAAACAAAGACCAGAGCACTGTAGTGAACAATATATACACTTTCAAAAGTACCTTACCACACTTGGGAATAAACAAAATAACAAAAAACAAACTTTTTGTCAAAAGTAAAATGTTTATTCGTTTTAGACCCTTATAGCTATTACAACAACAAAGTTGTCATCTTCAGAGGGAATCCTAACAAAGAGGGAGTTTTACATTTTACTTTTGACAAAAAGTTTTTTTTTTGTTATTTTGTTTATTCCCAAGTGTGGTAAGGGACTTTTGAAAGTGTATAAATTTTACAATATATAAACTGATATTGATAGAGTTCAATCAGACAAATTGCCATCATTTGGGTATATAAAAACTAATACATGATTGATATTTTGAGAGTATGAATCAATTATCATTAACAAGCAATAAAACTAGAACAAAGGAAAAATGTAAAGCACCAACATAGTCTTGAATCCTACGTTAATGAGAACTTACACTGGTCAATCACAGGAATATGGTGATTGCCATTCCTTGCTTTTGTAGTTTTGTGATTTATGTTTTTTTTTCTTCTTGATCATGTTTCCATATAATCTCAGTTATTTTGACTCCTCAGGGCTAGCTTTAGCCCTGGTTTCCTTTCTTAGATTACTAGTTTTTGTTTCCAACATGGCCTTTTGGCAATTTTTACTTGACTCATGTTCTAGGTTTACCACTTGATACCAGAAGTTCATTCATACTCTCAAAATGTTGTGTATTAGTCTTTATATATACATGGCAAATGTCTGATTTAACTATATCAATAATATGAACAATCCATTATTCAGTAACTTTAAAATCAGAATATAAACTGTTATTATATATGTGCATGTTATGTGCATGTTTATTATTGAAAAAAGCTGTTTTGTGCAAAATGATTCAGGTCTTCAAGAAACGTACAAACATTATCTAATATAACTGACATCAAATACTAAGTATTCAATTTGCTTTTTATTGGTGTATGTGTCAATATATAATATATTTTTTTAATGATTCATAAAAACCTGATGACACTGTCAACCACAGCAAAACATATGCTGTTAAGGAAAACCACTAAAAAAACATGTCAAGAAGGAAATAAGTTTAAAACTACTTAATTGTTTTATCGAGACTCTTTAGGAGGTATATTAACATATATGAAGATCTATAGATTCATTGTTTTTTAAACTTAAAAACAGAAATTAAAAAACATTAAAAGTCGAGTAAAAACTCAGGCAAAGAAGAAGAAAAAAACAATAAAATGATAGCCAATTTAGACCTATATAGTAAATGTATGGAAACTCAACCTGCACATGCACTTTTAGATGTTTAAAAATTATCACAGACTTTGTGATTTCTTATAATGAAAACCGCTTCTACAGCTCTATTACCAGTATGAATAGTCCCTTTTAAAACAATAGCAAGCAATATTTTCAAAAGTAATGTCAGGCAAAGTATGCTAGTTTGAATTGACCTTAACTCCACTATGGCCACTTCCCTCTCCACTAATATATTAGTGTACATATATATATATATATATATATATATATATATTTAAATTTAATAAATAAGTTCTAGAGTTTTTTTCTTTAAGGGTATTCAGTATATTTTCTAATGCATGGAATAAATTATAGTTTGATTTATCAGAGTAGAATCATTAAAAACATTACTCTTTATAAAAGTGCTTCAATGGCAAATTCTCAGGATTATTTGAAATTAATAATTGATTTAAACGTTCTTGTCATTTGTTCCAGGAGTTGTACATTTTTTTCTTGGAGTGTATGTTTGTTTTAAATTTGTTAATAAGCGTAAACATAACTCCTTGCACAAACTTATACAAGTAAAGATTGTTTTCATAATGCCTATTATGTTTCAAAATCCAAATTTTCTTTGTATAATTGATTGCTTAAAATTGTTTAGTTTACTAAGAAACAATATATATATATATATATATATATATATATATATATATATTATAAGTAAATTGTATTTAAAATATGGGAACATTAAATTTTTTTTAAATAAAAAGCAACACCAAATTGTTGAGTACTGAAATAAAGTCACTACCTTGAAGTCCTTCATAATGTATTGTTAAGTTGTATGAATAAAGAAGTTATTTAGTTTATTTTACTGGAAAATATTATTGTTAGTTGTAATGTGGGGTGATATTTTTTATCCCTCTTTGAGAAAATAAAATTATTATTATTTTATATTATCACATAGTAAACATACATATGGTTTACTATGCTTATAAGCAAAGTGGTACCATTCTTTAACATATTATTCACTGGAGTAAAGGATTGTGATATGCATTGTAAGCAACTGAAAATAATAATAAATAACCCAAGATTAAATAACATGACATACAATTACGATTTTACTAGTAACATTAATACATAAACATTTTCCTGTAGTTTCTCTCTCTTCGTGAATGATGGTAATTTAAATCTAGTGCATGGTCTTGTTTTTAAACAATACTTTTATTATCACTGAGAAATTCAAGCAGGACTTCGTTCGTGTTTTACTCTAAGAAACATTTCTTTCTGAAATTCATTCCACTTTAGAAATTCAAAAAATTTCTTTAGTTACTGAAGTTATCTTTTAGTAACAACTAATTCATCATAACCAGTTGATTCATCAAACTTTCTACTGAATACCTCAGTTATGCACTCTCCAAGAACGATTTCTGCTGTAGTTTGAACTTTTAAATCACCTACCACATGACCAGAAAGAGTTGACCCATTGGCTCGTCCCAAAGTAGCATGAAGGTGGGCCCCATCTTGTCCTAGGGTTCCAACTAGGGAGCAGATTTCAAAATTCTCACGATACGACTGTACCTAAAATCATAAATAAATTACAGTATTACAAATGATTTAAAATTTGATTGACATCTTGTTCATATAACAGTGAATAAGTAAGTACTTTTATAATCAAAATGAACTTGTTTTAACCCATAAGAGTATGTGGGGGGGGGGGAGGTTCTCAGGCCCACATGTAAATATTTTGCTCTATTTTTCTAAGTAGGTTAGCTAGACTCAGTACTTGGGAATAGTGTACTTCATTGACCACAACACTCAGTTAGAGTCTGAGGCAGAGTGGTGACACATACAGTCTCTTCCAAAACAACTCTATGTTCTTGAATCATCTGTACCCCCATACATGCTCTTAAGTTACCTGTTGTCATTGTATGGTGGGTCACTTATATCCCTTCGAATGTACCTCTGTAACTTTTTGAATGTGTATAGAAAGTGCTTTTGGTTTATATATAACATGTATTATATCTTGATAAATCAATTTTGGCAATTTAAAAAATATATAATTAAATATGTGACAAGCTACTTTGTAGTGAAAATGGAGTGTGAAGAACAGCAAGCGGCTAAGACTAGAAAAATTCAGTGGTAGAATATGAAGATATATTCGAAGACGAAATTCCTCAGTCGGATAATGATAAGGTTGATCAAAATAGTGAATCTGACCACAGAATTGATTCAGATGTTGATACCAATCTTGATTTTATCCCACCGACTGATGAGGAATTGAAAATGGATGTAAGTGATGGTTAGCGAGTCGGGAAAAAAAAGTAGATGTAATTAATTGATGCAATAATAGCGGGAAAATGAGGTGATGATTTTGATAGCAATTTATTTCATGAAAATGTCATGAAGAATAGAAACACAGTTCATGAATTGTGAGAAGACATTTGTAAGAAGAGCTGGTGAAGTGGAAAATTAATTTGTTGGAAAAGATGAGCAAACTTTAGTGAGGAGGGAACCTATTACTTGAGCCAATATAATAAGATATTTAGCTAACCAAAAATGCAAAAGTGCCATTGGAATGCTTCAGCCTTATGATAGACAATCAAATACTAAATATAATTGTAACAAATACTAACATTGAGTCTAGAGTAGAGCATTTTTCAAGGCCTAGAGATGGCAACTCACAGATAAAACTAAAATTACATAATATTTGGGCCTGTTGTTATAAGCAAAAGTGATAAAATCCAGTCATCAAAATTTTCATGATTTGTTGACTAAGGATAGTTTCGGAATAGAGGTTTTTTATTCAATGATGAGTTAGAGATTATTTAATTTGCCAATCCAATGTATTAAATTTGACAATATATTCAAAAAACCTACAAGACATACTTTAGATAAAGTGGTTCCATCCAGAGAAGAGTTTGAAATATTTAGGTGAAAGTGTGGAAACAACGATAACTTGGGGGAGTGACCAGGATACAATCAATACTACATACAATATTTACATCAAGCCCATGATAACATGTGGAAGCAAAGTAATCACTCCATTTAAAACAAACATAGAAAGATGCCAAGACAACACACTTCGATTTATTTGTGATGCAATTAAACCGCACAAGTGGTGATGGCTCTTTAACAATACATCAACCTTCCAATAGGCGAACTTATAAAACAGCAAGCAGCTCTGACATATATAACTTTGTTCGGATTATCAACATTATGAGTAAAAACACATCAACAAAGCCATAACTTACAACTTAAATAGGTCATTCCCCCGACCTCACTAATAGTTATCTCAGTGAAAACCACTTACCATCAACAGTTAAACCCTTCTGCACTCCTACAAACACTCTAGGATGAATAGAAATAAATCATATCTTATACTAGTAGAACCTATCTACGATAAAGATCTAGCCTACCAGTTCACTTTTTAAAACAAATCACCCTCGCCACTATTAATAAACACTAACAATCAGAGAAATGGTTTGTGGTTTATATGGATGATTTACAGGTTAACATGGGTAAAAGTGGAGCTGGAGTATATACTCATAATTTTTCTCAAATTATTTTTGAATTAGCAACAATAAAACCAACTTCAATGCTTAAACCAAACTAGTTTCCATTGCACTTCAACTACTGATAAATCGTAAGTTCGATCAGCAAAGGATAGTAATCATAATGGAATCCAAATCAACCATTCATGCACCACAACACCTCGGCACAAGGAAATACAGGTGATCCTTCATATTGTCAAGACACTAATTATTAAAATCAATAAAACATTACCTTCAGTAGATTCCATCCCATGTACAAGTCCCTGGTATGGCCAATCAACTGATAAAGCAAGGTAGTGTATTATGTTAACTTTATTTACACTATCAATGATGTTCAACAGCCAAAACATTATTAGAAAGTTCTGTCCAACTTCAGAATGAGGAGCTGCCCTAAGAATATTGGAGAGGAAAATATCTGGGAAGAGATATCAAAGATGTGGGATGTAAAAGGAACAAACCAAGAAGAGACTCAGTTGTACTCTTTCGGCTGAAACTATACCGTATGCCAAAGGCCCAACTCCAAGAAGAACAGGGATCACCTGCTCAATTGCAGAAGATTCAACCTAAAGGTAGGAAGTCTCTTAACATCAACCAATAATTGTATTGGGATGCAAGAAAGCTAATGAATACAAGGCTAGCCATAAGGAGATAAAAAAGATTTTACCAACCATGGACATAATTTTAAACTAATTGAACCCATTTATAAAGTAGATCTACCCTGCTTCTCCCCAATAATGTTAAAACACATTAACATAGCCACAATAGAAGACCACTAGCTAATGGATGAAAAGCTTGAAATTTATACAGACATATTACAGGATAGCATACAAAGTAGTGGAACAGAAGCACATTCATTTTTCCCTAGGCTGTCTGCATATTGTGTCAACTGTTGTGTACTACCATGGCAGTTAGCCATGAATAATATTTAAGGTGAATATAAATTAAATACAATAGAACTGAAGTTTATGTGGTGTCAACCGCGAAACTGGATCAAGAGTGTAAAATGTGTTAAGAACTGGATTGGTTTTAGTTTTGAGGTAGCGAACAACCACCAATTTGTATTTAAGCATTCAAGTTTGCATGGTTTACATCTAACCAATACAAACAATATAGACATAGTACAATTATCATCGTATGACTTTTGGAGTTCACATAGCTGTTTCCAAAGTTTTCATGTACAATATACCACAATTCTTCCCCTTAATTTTAAAATTTTTCGCTTTTTATCAAAAAGGAACAAAATAAATCATTATTTTCTTAAAAGGAATTTATATATATATATATATATATATATATATATATATATAACTTACATATTTTTTTATGTCATATTTACCTTAGCATTCAATTAGGCTTACTTGTTAACTTCAACTTAACAATGTCATTAATAACTAGACACAAATTTCACTACTCACTGACAGATCAAATTTAATTACATCAAATAATCAATTGATAAACTTGAAAAAACAGAAACAAAAGCATTAAAACTGAAATGTCATACAAAACACATACAAATTAAACATTTTCTTTGATATTACTATGTATGAACAACATTACAAATTAAATCTATTAGGTTTCTTCCTAATTCTTGTAGGACACCTTGTTACATTATCCACTATAGCTGTAACTGATGAACCATATTATCTAGTAGTTCATTTTTAGTAATCCCTAAATGTTTAGACTTTTTAGTTTATTAGGACTTTTACCAGTAGTCACAAGTTCAACATTTTATTTGCTACTAACAGCTGGTAACACAAAAATGGAATTTGTATCAGAAACTGGGTTGGAAACCGGTCCCTTTGTAGCAGCGAGTAATATGGTAACTGACTTCCATTCTATTGCTGTAAGAAATGCAATTTCCCTCAACATTCTACAACATTACCAATCAATTGAAAATGAATTTTTTTTTTGGAAATACCATGTGAAAAATATAACATGAATAACACGATAAAGAAAAGATTAAGTAAGAACATAAGAGAAAGTGAAACATATGATAAAAATGGAGTCTATGTAAGTGTAATGCAACATATATAAGCCAAACAGGATGAAAGTTAAAAACAAGATTTAGGGAACATATTAGGTCATACAAATACAAAAAAAGAAAAAAAAGATTCAAATTATCCTATTCATTCACTAAAAGAGGGCCATATCCCAAATGAAATGAAAGATTCAATGAGGTTATTATTACATCAATGCAACAAAGGAAAAAGTATTATTAAAGAGTAAATTTATAAATGGTTAAAATACCTGAAGTTATGTTCCCAAAACTGAAAAAAGAAATAAGTTTGTAAATCCATGAAAAAACAAATGAATAAATCCACCAAAATAAATCACAATGGAGGAGGAGTTTGGTGGTAGGGGTGTGGCAAAGCTGTATACACAAATAAATGTGTTCTTAAAGGATGAATCCAGTAATCAATTATTTCTCCAAGATGAAGGAAGTTCGAAATGCATTAACAAATATAAATAATAAGAAAATGCTAAGATTGTATTCAAATTAAATTTGTAGATCGTAGCAGATAACTATCGTAATTTGTTTCTCAAGTTTCACCACATTTTTCGCACAAACTTTTATTATTATTATTATTATTATTATTAATCATGATACTATTTAAATATGGTTTCAAATAAAAAGACGTGAAAAATCTGTGACAATCTGTTCTGGTATGTCAAATTTTGAAAATAAATATCTTAATTTACAAATAGTTTAACTCCACTTAACTTTGTGAACTTCTAACCATTTTGTATATGCATCTTTAAATTCTAATTTTTTTATTTTTTTTTAGAAGACCACAAAAATCTCAGTAAAGTTTTGTCATAGATCTATAGGAAATTCCCATACAAGTAAAGATACTTTACTGGATTTGGCTTATCAAGTCGACATGGCATTCTTTCAATATCATATTTAAGTAAGCACACCAAAAATATGATCTGCCTAACAATTTCATCTTTATTAACCCTAAAAGACTTTCATGAAGATCGTTCAATAGACTAAGACTAGATTTTGTAGGTATAATAACTCCCGTAAGTATTTCCTGTTCAGTTAACAACTCCAGCTAACTAAATATAGATGAGAGTTAATAAAGGAATTTAATTATTATAAATAAAAACCTACAAATATTATCTAGCTATGTTTTACAGCTAGATGGTTGTGTGTGCGCTCATATAATTCGTAAAATCAAATAAATATATGTGAAACTATAAATAATACAAAGTTCAAAACTTATTGTAAATTAATTTTTTAAAAGGTCTTAAATAAATGTGTATAAGTATTTGTAAATTAAGCTTACTTTATCAACCGATTATATGGACCACATTAAGTATATGTAACCAACCTGGCTGACGTCAACAAGTTGATGAATGCCATCATGGTACTTATCCACCCCCATCATACAATATAATACAAGCAGATCCAACAAATAAATGCAATGCCCAAAAGTTGGTTTCTTGTGTCTTACAGCAAATGTTAAACCATATTGAAAGATCAAGGGGTATTACCCATCAGGGTTAAGTTTGTTTCAAACAGTTTTTACATAGGTTTTCTGAAACTTGTAAAATCACTACTTTCTTTCCATTGGCTTGGCCATAACGGACCTTAGATGTGTATATATTAAAATGTCTCCACTCGTTAGTTCATGCCAATGTCTTGATCCTAGTAAGCCTCGCCGCTGTACATATTTGAAGGTGTCTCTACTGGCTACGCTCATGTCGGTGACTCTGCAGTGGTGGATCTTGTAACGATACGAATATCACATATTCTAGGAAGGTTAGGGTTCAAAATTACATTTTTGACAATATCGTAACTTTGATATATTGTCAACGTAGAGAAATGGGGCTGGTACCATAACATGCAGAATTGAAATCTGCAACTTTATGTCCAAGTTAGTTTGTAATAAGTAGAAAAACATACGATATATCTATATAAAATTGTTTAAAATGATTACCATTTTGACCTTTTCAATTCAATTTTTCTGAAATTCAATAGGGTTTTATATGACTACATTAATAGTCCTCTATACCAAATTTCATGTTTCTACCTTAAATCTAATGCCACTATTGTGCTTATGTATAGACAACAATAACAATGGACAGACTGCATGTCAAAAATAACTTTTTAGGTTTCCTGAGATCAGTAAACAGAGTACCGGTAATTACTTATTTCATATAACAAGGCTATGTAAAGAAAAATGTGCAGTAATGTGTTTTTGAATGAAATAAAGCATTATTATTATTATGATCATAACAATAAATAATAGTAGGCTACTGTGTTACTAAAGTTATTCTATGACGGTTTGATCTTAAAATGACAAAAATTGCTATTTTATTTTAACAATAATTTGAGATCTTAAATTTTATAACATGTTACAAATTTTTAAAAAATTAAAGAAAATGAAGTTGTCAGCCATACTGAAAAATAACAGGCATATCAGAATTGACTGTCAGGTCTTATTAACAAAGTAAGGAAGGAGGGGCACAGTATTAGTGTTTTCTTAACTGTTCAGGTTTCAGATTTCACAGTACATGCGCTGTCCCACTATTTCAAACAGTCCTAATACACACATGTTCAAAATAAAATAGTAATATTATACTCTTGTACATGTTCAGAAGATCGAAATAAGTATTAATCTGTCTGTTTTGTATTAAAATTTAAATATCTCAAGGACGGACTAAGTTATGGTGTGCAAAGTTACACACTTGCACTCATAAAATTGCCGAGTCTTGCAAAACTACACCCATTACCCATTACAAAAAATATGGAGCTAGTCTACCGAGCATGACTTGCTCTCCTTAAAACGTATAGGCCCAATTCTGTGGCTATTGAATTATGGCAAGTACAAATACAAACGCACAAACCTGCAAACTCAGACTTTCAACCCTATACAATGTATGTTATAGGCACCATTCTGTAGAAACTGATTCGTGTCAGATACAACTGTTAACTCATATATGACCTGTGAATACAGTACTTAGGCTATATCCGTTATAACAGTAATCGCGCCATTCTGCAGGTGTAACTGCTAAGGCATAGGGTCCCGCGCACTCGGAATTTACGCCCGTCATAAATGTACAATAGGCGCGATTTTGCCGATGTTAACTTATGTCAGATAAAATTTCTAAGCCATAGACCTGAGACTCGGAACTTATGTCCGTTTGAAAAGTATAGACGCCATTCTGCATAATATATTGACTTATGCCAAGCCAGATACAACTGTTGTGTCATTGAAGATGTGAAACCAAAACTTAAGTCCATTTAGACGACATTCTGCCGATATTGACTTGTACCAGATACAACTGTTATGTTATGACATAGGACCTGTCAACCTAAAATTTATTTCCGTTGTAACCTTTCTGCCGATTTGACTTGTTCGAGATACAAATGCTAAGGCATAGGACCTGTGAACCGAAAATGTGTGTCTGCTATAACCGTATTGGCGCCATTATGTTGATTTTGACTTGTACCAGATACAACTGCTATGACATAGGACCTGTGAACCTAAAATTTATGTCCCGCTAATGTATAGGCGCCATTCTTCAGATATTGATTTACACCAGGTACAACTGCTACGTCATATTACCATTTAAATCTCAGTCACTTTTGTTATTTTTGAACCATTGATTTTGATAACTTCAAATATTTTATTTAAAATCACCCGAGTTCTTCACGTTCAAATTCCGGAAGAAATACGCACCAAGTCTGCTGAAAAGGTACCACACTGCCTGGGCAAACCAACCAACATCAATCTATCGTAAACACCTTTTTACTGAGCAATGTTAGTTCTTCTAGGTTCTATATATTGTAATCTTCGAAAAATAAAATAATAATAGAGTAGGGCCTACAGTGTTGCAAATAATTTTAAAATGATATTTTATGATCTTTTGTTAATTCGAATCTTTATAATTTTCAATTATGTGTTTCGAAATGGTTTCAGAGAGGGAGGACAAATATATCTAATTTTTTAATATTACTTCTGACAATATTACATTATGTCTGTGGTGGCACTTGTCGGATGAGTTTACTCGAAAAAAACTCGTTGGAAAAGGAACAAACTGTGAAATTGGTGATTGATTAAAGTAAGTTTCATGTTGGTCTATACTTATTGGTGTTTGTCCAGATGCTTTCAGCCGGACACAATTTGTTATACTGCTAACTCGGCAAGAATTAGGATCAATAGCCTGTCTCTTGTATGTCTCATCTCATCCCTTACAATATAGAACATTGAACATTACACTTTGTACCTTATTAGAGTTATTAGTGTATATTTAATTTCGCTTAAAAATAGTTTGCAGTCTGGAATTTAAACGAACCAAAAACATTGCACTAAGTTTCTCCACATCCATCAATAAAATTAAAATAATATTTGTTGCTATAGCCTCAAATCCGTCTCTATAATATTTATTTAAACGTTAGAGATCACATTGTACGCCTATGTGCGTTTTTGACAATTTAACTTTATGGGTAATAAGCTAGTTATGAAGTGTGCAACTTTACCAACTTCTAAAAAATATATGGAGTTATAAGTTTTCTTATATTTAACAAAATTTTCCTAAACGAAAGTCGTATTTGATTAAAGTTGTGTTTTCAATGACTTTTTAAATATTTTAACTGGAAGTTTGTTTATTAAATTCATTATATTATACTAAAAGTTTAATTTGGTTATAATAAGAAACTATATTTAATAAATATGGGGGAGGGGGATCAAATATAAATACATTTTCTCAAGTAAACTTTTCATATGGGTAAATAAATCCTCTTTCACACATTTTCTAACGTTTCCTATTTTAAAACCTTATTCCACAAAATTTGTTAGTCTTAATTAAAAACAAAAACAAAAACATCAACATAAATTGTAAAATGCCCAACGTGTCGCCTCTATATATCTCTTCCAAATGGTGTAGTTGTGCATCATCACAATTTATTAATTTTGGTTTCTAAGCTGTAAAATAACTGATAAATACTACTTATAAAGGACGTAAATAATATGATAATGCGACTACATTGTGTAATCGATATGAATAGATTAGGATCATTTTATTTTTTATTTTTAGAAAGTGATGGACAAAATTAAATTTTATAGTTTTTTTTTTTCTAATGAACAAGTAGTCTAAATAAAAGATCAATATTTAATATGTATATAAACTTTTAATATAAAATTGTATTATTAATGAACATTATTTATGAAATATTACTAATACTTAAATGTTGTTTAGAGAAGTATTTATAAAATATTCACTTACAGTTTCGGCTTGGACAGGGGTTGGAGTTAAGGATTGCCGTCTACTGCCCGGTGTGGGTGTAGCAAACCTAAGCTTGGCGCTCTGAACACTTCCACAGCAACTCATAACAAAAGCTGCTTTCAATTTGTTCTTCTTTACAAATTCTATCAAACTTGATTTTATTTCAACGCCGGGAAGAAGCCTCATGGGGTATACCTTTAAATTACTTGCAGTTGCCATGTGATTGGAATTCCTTCAATCGATAAAACAGCTGTTCCAGAAATGCACACAACAGATAACCTACAAACACAAAATTCAACGGTAGACTAGTCTGCTATTCGAAATAATGCGCGCGCATCTAGGTACGCATGCTCTCTGGAAGAAAAGCGTTTAGAAATCTCAATACAAAGGTAAAATAGTTTGTGTAAAACGGGGAATATAGACATTTTGTTTACCTAAAATTAATAATGATTTCTCACTGACTAATTACAGTATTAAAATTCAAGGACAAAAAGTAGTAATGAAGGAAGTAAAGTTTGTAATTTTTGGTATTCAGCATATTTTGTTTGTTTTTTAAAAAGGATTGGAAAAATAATTTATATTAAGGCAATTATTATAATAAGGATTTAATAATAATAATTTAAAATAATAATTATTTTTAATAAGGATTTAAAATAATTTATAAAGATTTATAAATTAGCCAAAACACAATAATGTGAATGTTTTTTATATTCCAATTTCGGAACATCATTTTCACCCAATTTTCCCAAAGGAAAGGAATTGTATTGTTTCCCTCAAAGCAGGAATCCTCGACTATTAATATATCTGATAAGAAACTGAAATACTGTATAAGGATTACTTATTTGTGTGTTATTTATCTTTACTTTAGTTCCACGGCTCTAGTGCCCCTGCAGAACCCTGGCATAGGCAACAACACCATTCCACTATTTCCTGTCTCTAGCCTGTAATTTCCACCTTCTTATACCAAGCACTATAAGGTTGCTCCCCACATCATCCATTCACCTCAGCCTTCCTCTCCAAATTTTCTCTCCAGGTTGTTTCACTGTTATCCATCCTCTGCATTTACCCAAACCACTTCAGTTTTTAATCTGATAGCTTTATATTAAATCCATCTCATTGAGTGCATTCTTTAGGTCTATGCTGGTTCTTATTTTCCAATCAGTTTCTTCTTTCACTGGTCATTAACTCCTTCTGTTTATATTTTTAGTTACGATAATTTTAAAGGTCAAGGCCGAAAGGCTGCGTAGTATACTATCTGACTTGATTTGTGAATAAGGTGAAATCACTCTAGTAATATATACAAAGTAGTAAATTATACAACAAAATAATAACAACAGCCTTGTATAACATCTCCGATACGCTAGCGATTGCATTAAGATTAATAAAACAAATCAATATATCAATAAATCAAATCAATAATAAAGCATATCATGACTGGAAATATTATATTTCAAAATAAAACCCAGTTTTAAAAAATAATGTTGTAGGGAGAGAAATTAATTAATAATTTTTATATACATTACTACAGTTGTTCAAAAGTTATCTTGCTAATCAGTGGAGAGTGTGTACTCGACCCTTAATATCTGTATGTGTGCTCAATCCATCTATTCATTAGTTTTATAAATTTCAATTTACCTGTATAATTTATTTACTAATTATACACATATTATTATAAACTGTGATTTTGATGGTGAAAAAATGTTCTCCTCCATACACAAAAGGATTTATTTGCCATTTCTTTACTCTGAGAAATATTAAATACATATTAATGTAAATATCTTGAAATAACTTTTTGATATACATTTTTCTATATAGTTCCTTTTTAGACACTATAAAAGCAAAAAGTTTTTTTTTTGTTTAAACTATTGTAATAATAGGAATTTGCCAACAAAATTTTATACAAATTATAGACAAACAGGAGTCTCCACAAAGGGGAGGGGTTAGGGATTACTATTAGTCGTTTTGAGATGGATTTTTTAATATTTATGATTATTAATAAAGAAAATTTTGCAATGTCAACAATTCAAAAACAAAAACTATTACTGAAAAGATACTGAAAGATTATGATTATAATTTTAAATTCACCATGTTTTGTTTCCTTTTTAAAGAATTGTAACCGTGGAAAACTTCTTCGTAATAATTTATTAATATTTAAATTGTTTAGAAGGGAGGAGGGAGTGGAATTTGTAACTGTGGGTGTGTGATATAGACCCCCCTAATATATAAGTAACAATTACCCACAACAATGTCTGAATATTATTGGAGTTGTTTGTTTGATCACAGTATCAGTACTAAGATGTTTTCAATAATTGAACTTGTGCAATTATTTTTAACCTGATAATAATATCAATGGCTTCAGGCTGACATCTTTATTACAGGGACTTTCTTTCTTGTAACTGTTCCACATTGAATAAAGGATTGGTCAAACACAGAAGAGATTTCAAGTTCAGGTATGAAGAGAAAGTTAAGACAAATATGCATGAGAAAGCAAACATAACATTTTTGTTTACTGGTTGCTAATTGTGATAGATTTTAGACTTTTGTTTTGTGTAATGTCTAATGCCAACTTGGCCTAAGGCATGGAAATTTAAACTACTTATTAACTTAACAACTTTATATTTATTATTATAATAGAGTAATAAATTATCGATAGGAGCTGATATAGTTGTAACTTATTGACAAATTCTAATGTGGCAATATCCTTCATGGAAATGCTGACACCATATATTATGAAATGTCGTTCCATCTTACCCACAGTAAATAGAATGCAAAATAGGATGCACAGAATATTGCCACTATTCTAACGATATTGTGGCCAGCACTTTGTTGTTACATGTAATATAATAAGCTTCTGTCAATTCTTGTTATTTATATTCTAATGTTCATTTACCTCTTTGTCCAGTGTTGTGTGATTTAAATTAATTTCATCTATCCCTTGTTGTGTAGTTCTTGGGTGCAATAACTTAAGATATTCTCAAAATACTGGAATACATTTCCAAGAGGGGAAAAAAAAACATTGTGAAAACAATAGGTAGGCCATTCCTCAGCGACTATAAAAAGATATTGAAAATTAGAAAATTTTTACTAGATATTTTATGAGTATTTAATTTTGTAGAAACAATTTTTACAAAAAACAAAAACAAGATATTTCCGTTTATAAGAAGATGGATGGATTCCAACAATTAATAAGCAAATAACAATTTGTAGATAATGAAAAGCATGATGGAGTTGGTTCAAAGGAATCAAAGTTAGAGAATTTTTGTCATAATTAGTTATAGTTCTAAAAAAGTCTTAAAAATTATAAATGACATGGCAAAAAGTGTGGAATACATTTTTATTCTTCTTTTTAAAATGAAAAATGTACTAATTATCCACACCTCATTTTGACACTCAGTTTCTAAAGACAGATTTTTAAAAATGCACTTTTTGGTCAGATAGCAAAAACTAATAGGGCATCTATTAAATTTCTTGAATTATTGAAAAAATTAATAATAACAATGCAATAAGTTTTTATGGTATCGTGAATCTTGATGAAAAGCAAAATTTAGAAAAAGTAGCTTGTTTTGCACTTTTTTGCTTACAACAAATTTGAAAATGAGTTCCGGTTTGTGGAATGTTTTTCATTTAAATATGAGTTATAAAAAGTATTCTTTTGTAATATTATTTAAAGTTTTTAAGTTCTAGCAAATGTATGTTTTTGTGCTTCTTTGTTTTTTCTTTCCCACCCTTCAACAGTAATTTATATATTATATATAAACTTATACCAATTATAATTTCAAAGATGTATCTATGGTAAGATATAATTCATGATGTAAGTATTATGTAACCTATATTGAATTTGTTACATTGTTTTTGTTTTAAAACTACAACCACTTATAGAAAAATGGTCTAATTCAGAATTCAGTTGTAAAACTTCTCCGTCATTCTCCTTATTATGTAGTGTAATATGAATATTATAATATTTATAAATTGTAGTAATGTTTACATTTAATTTACACACACAAAATATATATTTTAAAAAGTAGACAAAATTGTCAAAATTTTAAAATGTCAAGTGAGATGTAGATTAATAAAGTCAATTTACAAGCATATAGTCAGTGGGCACCAAATGATGTGTTGTCAGAGCAGTAAAGGTGAAAAAGATATGAATCCTACTGTGTATTCTATGTACCATGAACTTGCCCATAGAAGTAATTTGGCACCATATGTTGGCTAACATTTGTTAAATACAAACTGGGCAAACATATCTCAGTTAGTTGGAAATTTTGAAAAGATTTGATTACTTTAAAAAGTTGAAATAAATTATACTTTGTTTTTGAAAAGCCCAATATTAGAGACTGGAATTTCATCACAATCTGTGAATCGCTTTAGAAAAGAATGCTCTAGAGGTTGCAATCGTTGTCCAGGTTTAGTATCTAGGCTTAACTAACACGTGTACTAACCAACAAAATTGGCTGAAATTTAAAAAATTTAAATATAATTTTGGGAGAATAAATCATTACCTTTCTCTAGGTAATATATAGTATTATGTAAGTTATGTGTGTCTTTTCTGTAGGTAATATTAATATTAATAAATTAGAAAGAATCAACAATTTATTTGCATATAACATTAATAATAATTAACGGTTTTACAAACAAACCATTGTATGAATATTGATAATTATCTAAGCATGTAAATAAGAATGATGATTTTAGCTCTAAAGTACACAACAATTACATTGTTATAGCATATGTTATGATATATCAAAGCAATTTTTTCTGGCCAGCCTAATGTAGTTTAATGATATCTAATTTAATTTAATATCAGGAAGTGGATTAAATTACTATGATTTCATTCAACCGTAGTTACATAATTTGTGTAGCAATTTATATTGTCTAAACTGTTCCTAGTTAAGCTATTGTGTTGTAGCGTTGCATCATGTCCAATGTAAAATAAATACTATTCAACATATCAAAAAATTATGAAGTTTGAGGTCTAGTGTTTACTTTGGATCTAATCTTGTAGTAGGTAGGAAACAATTACTGTAGTAAAAATTTCAAATGTTGCTAAATAAGAATGGAGTCATATAGCTTCTCAAGATCCAGTATTGGGGCTTTCATTGTTTTTTTGCGACCTAAATCAGAAATAAGACAACTCGTTAAAATAAACCAAAAAGAATAAAAACCGTGGGTAGAACTGTTTGAAATCTCACAGAACTGTTAAAAGTGACCACGTACGGCATAATTCTCTACAGAACAATATAACAGTAGATGATGATGTAAAGAAAAAAGGAAAACTCTATTACAATTAAAAAATAGAACAACTCCAGGCCAGGACAAAATACCTTAATGATGTAGTTAAAGTTACAAGATGCAGTAACTTTTTTACTGTTACAAGATACAATTAAGTTACAAGATACCAATTTAAAAGAAGGTTGTCTACCATAAACCTTATAATTGAGTTTTTAAAGTTTATAAAAGAGGTGTAAAAGATCTGGTAAAGTTTAAAAGAAAAAATACTTGCAATATTTCTTTCATAAAATGATTTATTATGACCTCATCTGGCAACACATTTTGAAACAATCATACACATCAAAAACAATAAACCAGAGCACGCCTTAGAAAACATGAAATAGACATAATTTTCAGCTTGACTTTAGAAATAAAGATTATTATCCAAGCACAATGGAACTACAATTTTTTAATGTGCTGCCGAAAATGTTGAATCAGAACATAACCTCAACAATTTTATTAAAATATTCTAAAATAAGTAAACTGATTTAGACAATCATTTTTCCATTGTGTTATGACTACATTTGTTATTTATATCTGCACGTTTTCTTGTCTAATATTTTGTCTTCTTGCTTTTGTTTTTCAATACAATAATGTTAATATGTATGTTTTTATTTATTATTATAAATAAATTTTCTGACAGTTTTCTCGCAGCCCTAAAGAAGCAATACCTTATGCAGTAATAAAATTAAAGGTTTGGAAAAAATCTATCGTAATGGCACTGAATAATTTGATTTAATTAGGCTTAAATATAGCTTTTATTAATTTCATCTGTGCACGTTCATCATTCGATGAATATAACAAATTGAATAACATATTTCAGCCACAGTAAGTGTTTTGAAATATCAAACAATGTATCAAAATTTACTTGTAAGTTATTATGTTATTAAGTGCAACTATTATGTTTAAAATGAGCAGATGTAGCATTTTATAGAGAGATTAGTTAGATAAAGCCAAATAGATTGGCGAGAATTCCTCCAAAAATCGCTTAGAAACTAAAAAAGCGACCACACACAAACTATTCGCTAATTTTGATGTTTCTTTGTTTTCGAGGATGCTGAATTCGAATCCGGAATCAGGAACTCGTGATATCTTCAACAAGAATCAATATTTCCATTAGTTTTTCAAAGTTTTCCCTGCTTTATGGCGATTTTTTAAGATTTTCCGAGACTTTTCATGACAAAGTTGAGTGACGAACTTCCAAAATTTGTCTCAAAACCTATATAGTATTAAAAAATAACGTGCAAAACAAAAATATTTATCTTTTTTTGCTGCTTTTGATCACCAGAAAAAGGGAAAGTAAGTACTAATACATTTAAATTATGAACAAAAATTATTTTACTTAGATAAATTAAACAGTAAACTAATAGAATTATTAAAATCTAGTTATAAGAGGGTTTCTAGTCTGGCATGGATATCGGGTCTGGCGCTTACTATACCACGTCAACCAGATGTCACCATTACAAGTACAAAATAACCTAACTACTAAACCACGTCTGTCAGACGGAAATTCACTATAACGAACAAAGATGAGCAGAGTGGACCGACTTTCTCTGGTCAAAGACCTTAACTCTTCTTAGAGGTAAACGGCCGGACCAGTTCCTAGGGGATGGGGGAGGGGGAGAGAATTGAAAGTAAAAATTGGCACCGTCTGTGAGACGTCAGTATAGTAGTTAAGGGTGTTGTACAAGTATGTTTTACAAGTATGTTTTATGTAAAATATTTTTACACTAAAAGTTGAATAATTTGCAATTTGTTTTTCATTATTTTGTTTTCTTTTAAGCGTATTCTACACTTTGGAGAGTGGGCAATAAAATCAACTGAGCTAATCATGTCTTAAAGTATTTAATTTTCCTTTTATGATAGTTTTTATGGGTGGAGATATTATTTCTCAAATGCAATATGTCTTTCTGTTTATAATATTACAATGGTATACTTACTTATTACGAGTACATAATGATAACCTCGACACAGGCCAAGAGTTTTAGAGGTGCCTAATTTTATCTTTTAAACATCTGGTTTTTATATGCTTGAGACGGTCTCGAGTTTCTTGATGCAGGAAGAATTAGAAATGACATAGTGTAAAAATTATTGTTAGTTTTGTATTGTGGTATAATATTAAGATAAATATATAATATGTTTGATTTTTGTTCTAAAAGACATTATGTATCTATAAATCGGGGTGAAATGTATTTAATTTTACTTTTAGGCTACACCCACCTTATTTTGAACACGGAGTATCCCATTTTCTTGTTGTTGTTGTTTTTTTTTTTAAATTTTTATTGTCAGTCACAACACATCACAGCACACAATAATATAATTAACTTATTACCGTAATGCATTTTACGCATATGTGTGAGAAAATGTCACACATTTAAATATCAGCCTGGGTAATTAATTTTAATTAATTTTATAAATTAATATAATGATAATTAATGTTAATATTTTTTCTTGTTTATTTTTATTGATTCGATTGCATAGTTATTGAGTTTTTGTGTTATTTATTATAACAAATCTTACTTTAATTGTAAAATTAAATTAAAATCATTTACAATAAAAAACAATTATTTTTCAAACTTGATGCACTTAATAAATTATAAATTAACATCTTAATCTACTACTTATTCTAACTACATAGATAAAAATACAAGTTACTTATTCTACAATGTTTTAATTTAAAATAAAGAAATAAGAGTGCATCAGAATTTTAATTTTAATTTTTGACTTTGAATTATTTTGATAAAATGCTCCGGCTAACTGAAATTTATTATTTATTAATTTAATTTACTTTCTCTTTACGGTTTCGTTAGGTTCTTTTGTGATTATTATTTACTTAATATAAATAAAATTTGGTGGTAGTTTGTTTAATTGAAATTGTCCATTAATTTGTATTTATCGACTCTGAAGTTCTATTACAGTTCCAATGTTCCCGGTTCCTTTAACGTGGTTCCCGCGTAGACTGCCAGTAGATGGATTGATTTGCCTTATTCTTTTTCGACGAATCTTCTTTTCTTCATACACTTTTATTTTCACACTTTTGTGACGACGATTACTTTTTTATTTATTCGATGATTATTCCTGTTCAAACACTTGTAGAACGGCGCTATTATTCACACACTTTTATGACGACGACGCTTTTTAACTTATAAACGACGATTATCTTTTAATATACTTCGAATATTATTGTTAAACACTTGTACAAAACGACGCAGTTACTATTTAATTCCGACGGTTGATTTCGGCTAAATCTTTCACAACATTTTTTCTTTTTGTTACTAAGAGAAACACTTTCTCCGGAACAACCTTCTTCAATAAGTCAACAACCAAAAAGACCACTTGCGCTTCTCTTCTACCCTTATTTATAATTTTTATTTTCAAACTGCTTTAATCCGATCCTCTGCCTTCATTGGTTTATTTTAAATCTTGTACGTTACATCAGAAATGATGCAATTCCTTTCATTGGTCCTTTTCAAATAAGTTCGGTTGAAGGCATTGAACTTTTGAATGCTTTATTTGACTCCTTGGGGTCACCGACTGACTTTAGAATCTTTTTTCTGGCTGTCAACTCTTTCAACTCTTCACAATTTGTGGCCTGCCGAGCACTGACCTTTTGGGAGCCCTCTATTTCGTTACATTGGCACATATTAATAAAAAGAAGGATATGCTCAAAAGGAAAAGGTATGGAGCAAAAGCATTTGCTTCTATTAAAAGGTAGGAGTAAAAGCATATCCTTCAATCCGTATTAATAACGATTACCTTTTACTTGTGAGCAAATCCTTCCGCTCAGAAGTAAATGGTTCTATAGGAATAACTCATGTTAAACACCGAAATCAGCTGTTTTCATTGTTAAGCACATTAGCCAGTTGAAATATTCTGTTCCTGTCTGTTGTTGTCTATTGGTATCCCTTGGAGGCTTAGCTGTCCGTATAACTGCCAACACTGTGTTGTGGTTGGGTATTCAGTTTTTAGTGTGTGCAAGTATTAGTGTAGGCCTAAAATGTCTTCAAGTGAAAGTGAAAACGATAACCAATGTACCGGTACCGGTACGAATGAACTTAAGTTTATTGCCGATGAAGTTTTAATACTCCTATATGTGTACAATCAATCACTCCAATTGCTGTTGAGAAAAGGTATTTACTTTGCCATGATTCCTTAGCCTGCACGATTTCATCATGAGTGGTGGGGAATCTTATACAGTAATCGGCCTTCTCAACAATTTTATCGACCACAGCACTCATGGTTAGCGATACCGTACTTTGTGATACCCCAAGTTCCTCTCCGATTCCACTTTGATAACCAGGATTTGCAAGATATCGTAAGCATACCTTCATCTTTTGTTCAGATGACAGTGCGCCTCCTCGGGATTCATCAACCTGGCCTAAAAAGTAGTTTGATAACCACTGTACATTATTTTCTTCAAAGCGAAATAACGTTTTAAAGTCTCTGGTTTGTGGGCTTCCACGAGCTTTGTAAAACTTAACCTCTCTTACGTTCACTAAATCAGCCATGTTGCACTAAAAACCACTACACATCTTTCACTTGAACGTATAATCTGCTACTGACCAGATGCATCATTGTTGAAGGATTTGCTTCAAAGAAAAAGTAAATGGTGAGTTTTATTAATAACCATTTACTTCAGTTATGAGCAAAACCTCAACTTTCTATGGATTACCTTTTCCTTGTAAAGTAAAAGGTTTTGCTTTAGTTTTTATTCATACAGATACAAGGATTTGCTCAAATTTTTGCAAGTAAAAGGTTTTCCTCTTCTTTATTAATACGACCCATTATATAAGCTTCTTTTTTATTTGTTTTTTGATGAATTTTTGTTTTCTCTGTTATGTTGTGACTTATTTCAGGGATAAGTTGAAATTTTTTTATTGGTATTTTGTAGAAAAGATAAAAATAAAATAAAAAGTTAATTTAATTTAGTTAACTTTAATGTAATAGCAGATATTTCTTGTTGAAACTCCATATTCAAGGATAAATAAAGCAAAAGCTTAAAGTTTCAAATATTTTAATAGTATGAATGAGCTACAATTGTTTCGCCTTGCGGCATTTACGAGCAACTACGGTTGCCCGTAGATGCCGCAAGGCGAAACAATTGTAGCTCATTCATACTATTAAAATATTTGAAACTTTAAGCTTTTGCTTTATTTATCCTTTAATTTAGTTAGTTTACTTTCAAATTATAGGTTAAATTTTCAGATCGACATAAGTAAAAGTAACAATTGATAATATTCAATATTAGCCTTTTAATACAAGAAAAACTTGTAAATTGACTTATATATTAGTTACTTTTTATTTAGAACTTCTTACTAGTAAATCCTGACTAATGGACTCATTACGCAACCCAATTGTGCAAGATACAAGTGAATAACTAATATTATGAGCATAATAGTCCCCTAGTCTTTCCAATTTACAAATTTTATAAGGTGGTGATGAATACACAACATTTAGCTGACCTCAATTTATAAACACTAATATAATGGTGAAAGTACATTATATGCAGCACAATGTGTAGTTTCTAAATGTAATATCCACTTTTAAAACTCTAGACTATAACCACATATTTCTGATTTTGCAATGACACTACTAATGAATTAACTATGGATGAAATTCAATTGTATAGTTTTCCATCCAATTGAGCAATAATTTCCAACTTAATAATTCAAGTTATATGAATAAGTGAGTAGGAACATTGTTTTTAGTATGTAAATTCAAAAGTATAAAGATTAAAGTGTGAAATAGTCTTACTGAAAAATATAGGTAGTTATTTAAAATTTAATGTGAGAAAGGATATACTATTAACAAGCCATGGCATTAGTAATGGTAAGAATGGAGACTGTAAAGTAGTTAAATTGTCTGGTGATTTTATTATAGACTATGCATTATAAGACCGGTACTGGCAACACAACAACTGTTTGATGTAGTTGTTAGGTTATCAGTAGAGGTAACCTTTAACAAGAAATCACTGAAAGCTAATGGATGTGTTACCAACTAATTACAGGGGTGGGGGTGTAAGGGAATAAGTAAGGTCAATTGTTTTATCTTTTATTCTATTGTTTCAAGGTGAATGTATTTAGTTTTCAAGTACCTAACAGAAGTAATAGTTTTTAAGTTCCTTGAGTTTTCAGATATAGTTTGGAGTTCTTGAAACCCACTATACGTATTTCGAAAATGACTATTTCCTTTAGTAATAAATTACAATGTATTCTCATATTATCACAACTAAATACATGTTCTGAATGTCATTTTCCTTACGAGATAGTTGCAGATAATACTAACACAGTAAGAAATCTTAGTGATAGTTCTGAAAGGATACGTTTATTTGTATTTATCTTTACAATAACAATTCATTGTAACAACTGATTGTTGTCTTGAACTTTAATTGCATACAACGAAGTCAAATATACAGGAAGATGTAAAAGTCTGTGCACCTGATGATTATATTACTTAAACATACAAAAATAGTTTAAATTACTTCCTGATCTAATAGTTGCAAACTCTCCCCACCAGCCTTCGATACATCTTCTTCTTTATAGCATTCCAATGAATTAATTGTTGACATCTTTAAATTATCATGTGTGTGGTGTTTGAATATACTGAATTTTTCACCTTATATCAGGGGTGCTCCACAGTAAGTATCGGAATGTTGGGATCGGCGGCGGGTCGATCATAAGAAATGAAATTGACTGTACAACAAAAAAGTACATTCGAGTGTGTTTTGTATAGATGTTGCTTGTATTTGTGTTATTATCTATATGTATTGATTAAATGTTTTTAATAATCGAGAAAGGACTATCCAGCAAAAAAAAAACAACTTGAAAATGGCTGAATAGCCGAAATGGCCGTTGTATAATAATATAACGGTAAATTAGAATACTGGAGATGGTAAGTAAAAAAAAAGTTTTAAAATATAACATAAATTAACCAAATCAGATAAGAAAAGGGTACAAGACACTTGCAGAAGGAAATCAACACCCACTTTAAAGCAAACTCATGGTTCACAAGTGGTACAGCTATGTCTATGCTATTTTGTAAAACTAATATTTTAAAGAAGTTAATTAATAATATTAACACAATTTAGTGGAAATAATCTAACCTGTATTTATGATTGTGTAAGGATTGGAATCAAAGTGACAGTTACCATACGGTGTGATGGCATTGAGACATTTGTCAAAGTTTATTATTTGTCACCAGAAGAAATTTATAGCGAAAATTATGTAGAATGTAAGCAATCTGCTGGTGATAAGAAAATTTAAGGATTCGAAAAGTCATTTGATAGCTAAATAAATGTCAGAAAATCAATATCACTCAAATCTAGCATCAGAGTAATTAATAATGAGGTCACTATGTGAAATAAATATTAAAACTACTATGGTGATTTCAATTTCACCACTTATTATTTCCATCTTGAGAAATTGCTGAAAGGAGTAGAATGATTTGCTGATGTCCGCGTATGAACAAAGCCTGACAGTCTCACAAAACCAATGAGCCACCAGCGTTAGAAAGGGTTAATTTGTACTTTAATATTCATTCGTTTTTACTATTAACCCTAAACATTTTAACAAAGTCACTTTAAGATGGGTCTAATGGTCCTGAAGTAACTACATTAATTTGCGTAGTTTAATTATTCATTACGTGATTGCGGCCTAAAAATTAGACCACGACGTCCTTGTTTTGTAATTAAACTTATAAACATGTCGTGCATTAATTGTTGGTAGTTCATCAAAGAGCTGCCTTGTGTTAGAGAAATACGAAAGTTTAAATGGAGACAATGGTTGTGCTAGGACTGATTTGGTAGAATGATTCAACGTCTGGGTATCACAAACTGTTGGTTCTGTAGGACTACCACGCTTCCAAATGTTATTTTTATTTAGTTAATTAAGTACACGAACTCTCCTCAGACTCTAACCTTTTTGTTTCAGATGTTAGTACACTGTTAGTTTTTGACGAATCAGTTCTTTTGCTAGCCTTTGGTTTACATCAATATCTGCTAGTCCAGATTTCACGTTTATACAATGTCAAAGCTAGTCACGTGACGTAAGCTAGTCAACTCCTTTAATTCTGAAATTTCTATCCCAATTTTGAAAAATTAATTTTTTTACAATCCTAACAAGCTTAAACTTTTTTCGCAAAATAATATTAAAAGTAAACAATAACAAAAAAGTTATTAAAATTTCCTACTATAATTAGCATGTTATATTTATATTACTCATTTTAAATCCTAAATTCGTTACTGTTGATACCTATTTTTAGTCGAATTCTTTGATAATTTTTTTTTTAAATTTCAATGTAACCCTTTCCTTTCCACCAAATAACTTAACCTCTAATTTTCTACTATCTGCGACTATAATGGGTAAGTAATCCGACATTTGTTCGGAGCTAGGTTTTTTCTTCTTTGCGTGTTGTCAACAAAAATGGGTAAGTTAATCTATTACCATTATTTACAAGTAAGGTTGCTTTATTACCACTGTTTTGAAGTAAGGCATAGGTTAAGTTATTTTAGCCTTAGTTACATAACTTAATTTCTCTCTCTAAAAATATTTCCAAAACCGCTATTAGTAATAAATTATCCTTAACAAAAATAAATAAATAAATAAAAAGAGGATCATTTTTATTTAAACTTACAAATTTTTTATTCTTAGCACTTTAACTCTTAATATTGTAGAACTGACCGAAGGCTGGCAGAACACCGGTACGCGCTTTTAAGTGCTTATTTTGAGGTAAACAGCACCGTGTATTTAAAATAGTAATGGCTCACAGGAGGTATTTCAACGACGGTTCAAAATGAAGCGGAGGTCAGTTCGTGATGTTTAAATAGATTTTGTACAAGCCTGAATGGGCCTGAGGAATATCTATCCTTATGCTACACAGTGACATTCTCCCAATCTCACGACGAAACGTCAAAACAACGCCATCTACATATATCTCATTATCATATATCTACATAAATATATCTTCATTCATCAGAAAGTTCATCTACATCAAATTATCGTTTGTTAATATCAAATGAAAGTGCAATTTCAAAATAATTTCAATGTCTGAGGTTCATGTTAGCATCAAAAAGTTAAAAGTTCAGTGCCCTTCAATTTCTGTTATTGACATTTCTCGTCGATCAACAATGGTTTGACAGTTTCCTCAAGGTCTTACTGCGGCCGGGATTTAGAATATTTAAGCTCCGATGGAATTATCACACATTAACAATAAGCCATATAAACCGTTAACATTCCACCGTGTTTTGCAATGACCAGCATTTAGAATATCTAAGGTCCCATGCAATTGTCACACATTAACAATAAGCCATATAAACAGTTAACTTTCATGCAGTCTTCTTGCGCCAGCATTTAGAATATTTAAGGTCCCATGCAATTGTCACATATAACAATAAGCCAAATAAACCCTAAAATTTCCACACAGTCTTCCTGCGGCCAGCATTTAGAATATCCAAGCTCCAACACAATTAATTGTTAACATTAACAATAAGCCATATAAACCGTTAACTTTCCAAGCGGTCTCCTTGTGGCATGCATTTAAACTCTTAACTTTCCACGTTGTCTTCTTGAGGCCAGAATTTAAAATATCTAAGATCCTATGCAAATATCACAGATTAACAGTAAGCCATTTTTTTTATATACTGTTTAATTTTGGGAAATGTAATCAATCAATCATAACAGAACTGTAATCTTCACAAATAAAGTCAGTACTGTATAAGTTAACTTAAAAATAATTTGAGACCGTTATATATATATATGAATAGAAATAATATAACTTATTTTAGTGACGTAATGTGACAGGGTACAATGAATAGACGTCTTGACCAAACGAAACAATCTGTTTTGCATTGAAGTGACGGACAGATATGTCGGAATATAATTTGTCAACAATTCAGTGTAGCCAACTACACCGCTTGACGCATCAACCCTGAATCAATACGAAACAAATGATTATGTCTTCAAAATATGATAGGCAATTGAGCTAGATCATATGCATCCTCTTCATTAAATTCAAACAACAAATTACGCATACTTCTTTATTATTATCATAATATGCATTTTTTAAGTACAATTTCATAAAAATCCATCTTTATTTATTGAAATATCACTAAGAAACCGAAAAAATCTCTATTTTCTTCGCGCTCTTATATATTTTTAGGTTATGTAATACTCTTACGTGGTTCAATACTATTTACTTTTTAGAGAGTTTTATAACGGAGAAATCATTCCCCCCCCACAATATAAACGGAGATATTTAAATGTTAAACAAAGACTTCATTTTATCAAAAAGTCGTAAACAAAATAGCTTTTATTTCGTGGCCCGTGGTACAAAATGTAGTTTTATTATTCGCTTAGACCCCTAAAAGTTAAACTATAATATCATCGCTGCTTACAACTACTGTAGCTCCTTATTATTTTTTCTTTGTTGTGATGTCATTATGATACTATTCAGCCATAGGTAGGCCATTTGGCGTAGCTCTACTCCAAACGTTCAGGGCTGCAACCCCAAGTGCCCCCTTTGTTTCGTCCCTGGTTACGCCCCCTCCAAAAACAACTGAAAGTGTATGTTATGCCGTGAGATCATTAATCTTTCCATACATTCGTAACAGAGCTGCTTCAATTACAAGAAAAAGATTAATGAAAATTTAGTCATGAAGAGTGTTGCAATTTGGAAAACAGCTAATCGTAAAATCAAAACATATAAATTAGAAATAATAACAGAAATTGATATGTTGTAATAATAACATTTAAAAGTAGTATTTGTTAGGTCATTAGACTTGTTTACCTTATTGACTAGACTATAATATAACACGTGTTTCTGACACATGAATGTCTGAGTTTGAGTCGCCAATGACGTCAAGAACGCCAGATACACTCATACTTATGTAGGCCCTACATGTTGGACACTGATTTAACAAAGTAAATATATCAAGTTATATATTGCCAGATGTTTCTAGCACTGGAAGAGTTAGGTAACAGTTTATCTCTAGAATACATTATCTATAGCCCTAGCATTAAATCTATTTACTATTCTTATAGATTTGTAAATTTTATCTTGAAAATGCCCTGAAGGGTTTTGTTGAAATGGAGTGAAAAATTTCAGGAACAAGAAAAAAGATTTTTCTTCATACTGCTTCAAAAACAGCTGTTTTCAATACATGTATTGAGATGCTAAAGTTGTTGTTTTTAGTCCTATGACCTTAAAAACATCTGCTGAGGTCGAGGTCATCAGATGTTACTTCGCTTATACGAATTAACGATTGTAAAGCATCTATAGAAACAACCGATACTCTCGTTGTAAATAACAGATAAAACAGCTGTTACCATCGATTTTATAAATAAGTACCACTAACACAAACTAAACAGACACAGCTGTAATAGCTGTAAACTTGTGTAACGTCTCCAAACTATTGAAGATAAATAGGTTATAACATTTTAGTTTTTGTGAAATTGTTTTCTTATATTGTTTGCAGTATAAAGAAAAATAAAGTTCATCAATTGGACCAAAAGAAGCTTTTCGATCCTCGCTCTTTTTCGAAAGTTATAAGTTAAACTTGAGCTTATATCGAAAATCGTCACTTTTGGTCCTAGTGATAAAGTTTACTATAGTTAGCTCTCTACTTTGGGAAAATTCCCAAATTCTATCTACATTTAAGGGATTAAACAAGTAGATAAATTTACACGAATTAATTATCTACTAATAATAAAATAAATCTAAGAGGCACATTTACTACTTGAACAACAATTCGGTTTTATGAATCAGTCCTTTACCCCTCCCCCCTCCGACTGCTTCATCCTTGCCATGATTTTGAACTGTAGGCGTGGGGCGCTACGATTCGCCAAACTTCATATAACTGCTTTAATGAGATAAAAAAAAATCTTAATTTGTGGTTTGTGTGTAATATATTTTCTTTAACGATTTCCATCATACCGTAAGAAATTAGGAAATTGTATATAATTTATCATTATTAAATTTTTTGTTTTTATATTCAGATAAGAAAAAAAGTTTTACATTTTTTTTTATCCAAACATATAAAAACTTGTTTCGATCTTCATTCTTAATTATTGTGTCTCTCATTAGTCTTTCATTTTTAATTTTAGACAGGACGAACAATATACCAGAGTCTTCTTTACAGTCCTCCTGTAGTTAATATAAAACTATATAACTTTTGTATTACCGTTATTAGCTATAATTTCACTATAGTGTATTTTTAGGCGGGAAATATAAATAAGGGGTGAAATATTCAATATGATTATTCAAATGATGTTAAAAAATGTGACTATTCCAATATATTCTAGTAGCCAAGCGGTTTAAGTCGTCATTTTTAACCCAAAAGCGACACTTTAGATGTTAGTACAATCTCAATACTACCGTACAGTTTAGTTCTTTCCAACCTATGCTAAGTTTGAAGGTTGGTCCACTTTATATAAACAGTGATTGGGTTGAGATGGTGGTGTGAGTTACAATGTAATTGTATAGAAACATAAATTTTAACTGTAATCGTATGTATTAACTACAAGATGTTTAATATCTCTCACTATTACAAAATGTCTGTAATGTATGACTTTTAGGTTTGAGTCTATCTTAACCATTCTAATCATGATATTGAAAACCAAAACTTCAAATAATGAGTAACCATTAAAAGCTTTTAAAAACATAGAGTTTTAAACATGATAATTTCTTAGACAGTTTATTCAAATTACCTAAAACCTACAGATTTAGTTAAAGTTTAGGTGATATGTGTTGATTAATGACCTAAATCAGGGTGTAAAGTTGTAAGTAAAAGATATTATGATCTAAGAATAATTGGCAAAAAAAGACGAATTAAAAACTTGTTTAAAAAAACAAATACGATTTATGATTAGAGCAAGTTTATAAGATGGATCCCTTTTATACTTACCGGTACTACTTTCATAATTTATTATTACATTGCGAAAAAGTCAGAAATAAAGAAAATTACAGTTTTTTCTTTCTCAAGCAAGTGATAAGAATTAAGAGCCATATTTAGAGAGACGATGGTGAGGTTTCTAAATATCGATAGTATTTGGTTATGGACGAGTGTGTTAGAAAATAGTGCAATGTTTTAGTTCCAATTATACTAATTAATAAATTGCGTGATCCTTGAAGATCCTTTCGACATTACCTGTTTATTATTACATTCGTGAAATAGAACACGCATAGCCTTGGAAACGTAACGTGAGTTGAATATTTCTCATAAGGCCGTGTCACATACATGGCAACTTTACTCTCTGCTATAGGTCTACCAGACAGAAAGAAACCTGCGCAAAACCGTCATCTCGAGAGTGGTTCGCGCACGCATGTAGGGGCGATGGCGGGGTGGGGATCGGAGCGGTGGTGGGGATAAATTGTTACATTTTTGCCTTAATATAAAGCTTATATAATTAAAGGTTTTAAACCTATAATTTAATGTCTTTTTACGTCTTTTACTTTGTAAAATATTTACATCTACTAATTTTAGTTGTCAGGGAACTTAAACGATACACATTCACAGTTTTTTAGCGCTGTAGTAGGTTTGAAAAAGAAAATATTAAGCCCTACGCAATGCAGCAGCGGTCGGGTATGTCTGGCCTAACTAGGGCTCTCCCTCTCCCATCACAGTTCTACCTGCACGAGACACAACGGGGGCGCGGTTCTTTTCTAAGCGGTACCCCTATAGTTGACAAACGGCTACTTCTCGCTACGTATGACATACGAGGTAGCGGCGCCTACGGTACGTAGAGGAAGACGATTACGGTATAGCCTACCGTGGCAGCGACTACCACTCCCCGGTCAGTAATAATTTAACTAGAGAAGTTTAACGTTTTGAGCGAGTAGTCGCATACACCCGACCTTGAATGTCACGTGACTTACTCGCCCCGAGTGAATAGCGGGAGTACTCGCCCCGAGTGACATATTAATACTAGTTGAGAAGTACAATCACATCACCTTGTGGTCGCCAGTCTTGATTGTTATTGGTGTTTAATGATGTTTTTCCTGTTTTGTTTGCTAACGTTACTTTTGAGTACTGCTGTGTCAGATGTTATATTGGTAAACAATTACCGACAATTTGAAATGGTTTAGTGATCAGATAATTACTCTTATAAATTCTTAAAGGAAGTATGAGTGTTTCAGGGACATTAGGTCATCAAATTACTTAATACGCGACGCTAAAAAGGAGCCATTCACCGAACTGTTAAATGATCTCCAACTAGCTGGCCACTCAGCTACAGAAGATTTGTTAAAGAAGAAGATTAAAAACATCCGAGACACATACATGCATGAATTGAATAAAGTTAAGAAATCTAAGTGTTTAGTTCGGCATGGAATTACCTCCCCTCTTGTTTCTTTATTAGTAGTTCTACTAAATCTAGCAGTTCCTCAAACTTTGGTATAGTTCTGTTGTAGTACGAATAGAGGTCTTCACTAGCCAATTCTCTTATTAAAGTAGCTGAAGTGCCCAGTTTATCTCTTCTTCCAACCCACTTACGTTTCTTCTTCTTTTTCATTTTAAACAGCAGTTCTTCACAAAGTTCTTCAACACCCATCAGTAACAGACGTCTTAAAGTCTCTAGCTTAATGTCCATACACGACATTACTACTAGTCGCCATAACCTTTATACAGTGGAAGCGCAGTCGCAACTACACATTGTAGCCGCGGCTTATAGCGGCGAGCCAAGTCGCTATGTGACACAGCCTTTAACTTTGTTTTCTAAGTCGTCATCAAATATATAATGGAGAGAGACAAGTTTCTAAGTTAATATATTGATTCCAAATTAACAATTAATTATACACGCTTAAAACTAAACTTTTCACTTACAGAATTTTAAGTATTTTTAACACAATTTAAAACAATTAGGAGACATTGGGCATGGAGATAGATCACCTCTCCACCAATATGTTAACCCTTGTACATCCAACTAGGGGCCTTCAGGATCATCTACCTTGAAAACAATTTTCCCTTCATGCAACATGTCGACGAATTAAGCTTATTTTCAATCAACTAGCATAATATATACAGTAAATGTACACATTTCATGCATCATGTTGACGAATTCACGCTTTCACTTACTATTTCCTTCAGATATAAAAGGATAGTTTAATTCTCAAAAAAAACTTTAACTCAACAACACTATTCAGATAACCCAACCACTATTCAACTAGGATTAACAACATTTGGTATGTGTTGATCTATTTTGTTACTCGTACTAACATACATACAAATATTTTTATTAATTCTTTAAAAAAAACAGTTTCACAGATTTTAACATATTTAGTACATGTAAAATTCATCAAAACAGTATTTTGAAAAAAACACAACTTTAATGTTTAACAAATCTTCAATATTATCTAGTGCAGATTTTTTCAGTATCGTAGAGCATAATACAGTTTGAAAGAGTAAAGACAAAATATGGCTATGCAGTCATAGCAATTTAGAAGTGTAGATTGGAGGAGATCAGTTTTTTCAAGGTTTACTTACTGAAAAGATTTGAACTGTCCATAACTGAAAACATGGTTAGCGAGTATTACACCTCAACTTAGAGGATGCCATTAATACATAAAAGTATGATATTGGAGAAATTGAATTTGTATAAATATTAATGAATAATAATGTTCCACATTCTAATCAATCGTAGTCTACTGTATTAACCCAACATACAAATACATTTAAAAATATAATTTTAAAATAAATTTACTGAATTATCAGTTATAACGTTTCATCCAGTAGCGTATTTATGTTCATAAATTAATTTAGCAACTATTAGTTTTACATATCGTTAAAGAATAGTAAAGTTTCTTATTATAACTAAAGTTTAATGTATTATACTATAAATTGAATAAGAATTTGTAAAAAATCCCCAGTCTACTACAAAACCATCTTAGTCAGAGTTTAATTTTAAATAATTTTTTTTTGCGAAGGCTGAAGAGGACAAAGCCCATTGACTTGGTGCGAGACTAAAACTGGACTCTGTTTAATGAACTAGAGCTGGGTGAACCATATCATTGTTAAAACCATGTATTCAGAATAAATTGCTTGTTAGGTTGTATTTAACTTAGTTGTAATAAAATATATAAAATAATAATAATAATAATTTTAAAAAAAGTATGCTTTCAAGTAAAAAAAAAATTGATAAACGGACGGATAAAAAGAAGTATTTTTGATAAAAATTAAGAAAAATATAGGTATTCTTGACCTGCAAGCCTTTAGGAATAACTCGAATAAATATACAATTGGCTGTGATATCCATCGACAATAAGTTTCAACAAGCCTGGATTGTCGGACCACCTTTTGAATATACGCAGTTATCAAAATGGAAGGAAAGAGAGAGTAAATGATTGACAAGAAATCATCATGGGTTAGGCCCCTACACTGGAGTGATGGAACAATAAGTTATAAAAGAGTTCAAAGTTTTCGGTGAAAGTTTTAAATGTGTTTACATAAAAAGGAGAGAAAAGTATCAGTCTCTTCTTGTTTTCACTACAATAATTATAGAAAATTTATATTTGCACTAAGTAACGTTAATTGTTAAATACTTGGTTTCAACAAAGAGACAATATAATCAATATATTAACTAACTCAAACACTAGTATGTATTATATATGAAAATTATTGGTTTCTAATGTAAATATTGAGTAAAGTAAAAGAAAACAAAATTTGTGTATGAGTAAAACTAAGTTTGCCTATAATCTATATTATTTGAATATTAAACAATTTGATATTCCAAATAACACCATTTCAAATATCAATAGTTGAAAATAATGGTACAAAAAAATCAAGGTGAACCAACACTATTTGGAAACAATCATGAAGAAATTTTTAAATTAATACCTCGTACATACCAACAAAGTGCCACAAATCTGTTAGAAAGGATTGAAAAGGGTAACTTATATTCATGACATTCATTTAGTGTAGTTCAAATAGAAGATACACCAAAACCTCATCCAATGTAACTCGATCATATTAATGATACAACTAGACCAAGAAAAACTTAAAACTTCATGGTTGGCAACAAAATTATCAACTCGCTAAAAAAAATGAATGTTCCAAGGTTTTATAACAAATCTTAAACGTCGTGATTACATAGGCTCATCAAGAGAAGATGATAAAAACAACTTAGAAGATGGTAAAGATGGTATAAAATATACCCACTAGAAAATTTTTGAATTATTGTTCAGTTTGTAGCATTCAAATTCAAAATATCAATCCTGCAAAATAAATTTCATTAACTCGTTCTCCACATACAACTTCCGTCGCTTGACAGATGCTGCCACCTGGCGACTTTGCTCAAAAACAAAATCATCGTATGATATCAGAGGGTAAAGTACGACGGCAAGACAGCCTATCTTCTAAAATACCGGTATGCGAGTCTACCTGTAGTCACACACAATGTCTGACTTCTACACTTAGTTACGTTAGAGATGAATTTCCTTCTTGGTCTTCAAAATTTCTACCTCAGTTTTTTTTTAAACAATGTTAATCTACAGTTTTTGTGCGTGTTAGTTCTAAAATGTTTAATAAATTTTCGTTTCCACGGCACAAGCTTACGTGATCTGCGACAGGATTTTTCCAGGTACAGATTTTATCATATTTTAAATTTTTGTTAATGCTTTAAAATAATTTATTAATTATCATGTATTCTTTAAAATATGTATTTCATGTTTTATTTAATATTCAATGTTCTTTTGAAACTCAATGATTATAAAAATTTTCTTTTGTTAAAACATACTTTACAAAACCTTGCAAAGGCACATTTTGAGTTTTGAACAATCATGTGAAATATGTGCAAACTAATGTTGAACTTTAAATGATCAAAATATCTTATTGAACATGTCAAATATAAAACAATTGGAGAAATCGTTTCTAAATCAGAAAATTTCGTTTTACAGACTTTGCAGATCTTTGCAAGTCTTATACAAGCTTTGTTTCAAACAAATTAAATATATATAAATAGATTTATAATCATCTAAGAAGCTTTTAAGTACAATCTTAACGAATTTCTGTTATACAATCAATTTTCTTTGATTTTGACAAATAACCAGATATTTTCTTTAATAATGAACATTAATGCTAAAACATGTCTGATTTTGTACAAGACGCTAAAAAACATGTTTTTTGCCATAGCTAATATGCTGGTAGAAGAAACACAGCAAAAGATCTAAACATGTTTCGTCCTGTTAACAAAACACGTTTTATCCAACATAGCTTCAGAGTTTCACGTGCACAAAAGTGATATTACAAAAACTGACTTTATAGAACTCTAATTAAACTCATATTGTATATGTGCCTAAACTTATTTCAGCGAATATGTTTTCTTAAAAAACTATCTTTTAGATGTAGACTTGTGTAATTAATTATAAAATATATAAAATATTTATTTGGGTGGAGCCTGCATGCAAACTTTCGGTCCTAACAGCCTCCCAGAGGTTATTTTCTAAATTAAAATAATTGACGTCAATTAATAAAACTTAATATTCAAAATTTTCTTTTTAAATAAACTTCTCTTTTTTATAATAAATTCTTTATCTAAAATATATATATATTTATTGGCCAATATAGCATTTAAGTAATTTATAAAATAAGTAATATTATGTAACCTTTTTTTTTAAAACTTATCATTTCATAAAGTTAAAAAGGGGGGGGATAAATATCAGTATCTTTTCATCTTTTTTTTTATTTGTAATTTTTACATTTAAGGGCGTATAATCTTTTTTTTTTGGATTAATTATAATCCTGTTAATTGTTAAGCTGTGCTCATTGTTTTGTTAAATTTTGTAACGATAAAATATATAAACTAAAAGGGGGGATAAATCTTCAGAATCTATTGACTAATTTTTTTATTTAAATTATAATATTTTGTATTAAGGGCATATAACTTTACTAATTATAAGATTGTTAATCATAAGCTGTTTATGATAATTTTGTCTCAGGATGTATTTCTCAGCTGTAAATGATAAAATCTGAAACGTCAAAATTTTGTTTCAATAAACTTGAGCCTTGTTAATCACTAAATTTGTTTTTGTCTTTTTATTTTTTTTTTAAATTTCTAAACATTGTTACCATTTTGGTTCCGCCTTTCTTAAATTTAAGTCCCCTGGTAACAAGTTATTCAAAGGCTATAACACATCATTTAACTAATAAATCCAGCTCTGGTTTAATTATTCATCCACAGACAGGATCACCTACATCCTCATCTCGGACTACACTTTCTACCCCATTTCGTCGACCACACCTGAAAACCCGTCTAAAAAGTGGAGTGTTTTCAAATTGTAATAAGGAAAATATACTACTAAAATTTATTACATTCATTAAATCCTGCTAGTTTCATAGGAACGAGTATATTTATATACACGAGTATATATCATAGACAAATTATGGCAAGCAGGCTTGAACGATATGCCAGGTCTCTGGAATTTTAACGATAACATCACTTATAGTCTTAGAGTAATCGATATTTTCAGTAAATGTACATTTTATGGTCTTTTAAGAAATAAGACTGGAAAATATGTGTATTTGAAACAATAATACAATAAATGAAAACCATCAAATCTTCAAACAAGTTTACATAAAAAGAATTTCGACAATATTAGAAAAAAGTATTAATTATTTTACAACAAAAATCTTGATGTTAAAGCAGTAGTTATTGAAATGTTTGATCATGCTTTAAAAAAATATGGAGATACTAAACATATAAACATACTTATAGATATACTGATTTTCTCAATAGCTTATTGAGCACGTATAATTCATATCACCGGAATGTAAAAATGAAACCAAGTGGTGTAAATAAATCAAACGAATTAAAAGTTTGGAATAATTTGTACAATTAAATTATAAACCTCATAGACCAATATATTCAATTGGAGATAATGTTATAATTAAAGAACCCAAAGAATATTTTGATAAGGGTTATTAGTCGAATTGGGATGAAGAAATATTTAATATGAGTTATATTAGAATTTCCAATTCCATTCTACGTGCTTAAAGATTTAAATGGAGTTGAAGTAGATGAAGATTTTTATGAACCGGAACTACAAAAAGTATTATATCTATACAATTATTCGAAAGGAAAAGGTGTCAATAAGAAAGCACTTGTGAGTTGGTTAGGGTATCCATCGAGCTTTAACTCTTGGATAAATGCTTCTGAAATTATTAATATTTTTTAATGAATAATCAATTATATTTAACTCTTCCAAATAATAGTTCTATCTCACACTTCCTTGGTAATTACAAAATTTTCAACATAACATAAAACTCATTGATAACTAGGAAGTAGATTTGGCCGAAGTACAATATCCAAATTCATTTGTCACCGTCGTGAAGAGAAGACTTAAGTTTATAACAGTATCTCACTTATCGGGATGTCGGTATTTTAACAAAACAATGCTTCAACAAAACGAAGCTTAAAACAATGATAAAAAATTGGAAGATATATACAATTTGATTTTGATGAAAGTTCACAACTTGAATTACTACGAGCTTTGTCAGGTGATGTAATGCAAATAGAATTTTTACCTACTCTAGCCGTACAGTTAAGGTTTTACCCTATGAAGACAACATATCACCATACCCAGCTAATTTAGGACTCGGTCTACCAAGTCAAATCTATACTTACTGTGATGTAATAGAATCACAATTTTGTTTGGAATGTTATAAGTCAACTTCTGAAAGTTATAGATATCGACTCGTATAAATATAGGTATGCATCACATTCAATGATTAAATTTTCCAGTTAATTATGTTCCAATTTTGAGAACCGAGTTTGATAGTTTAGAAATTGATTTAAGGGACACATTCCATAGTGTACAAATACAAAATACATAATATTCAACTCCAGAATGGATTAAGTCAATATTACGAATTTTGCAAAATGTTAAAAATATTAGTGTGTAGTGTACCAGAAAATCTTATAATTTTTAAATTAACCATTTCACAAGGGTGTTCATTAAAAATTGACGATATCAAATTATATCTCAAAAGCAATGATGATTTTACAAAATATTTACGTGATACAAAATATGTCGCTGTTTTATTAAATATAATAATTTTATGTTGTATTGTGTTGAAGAATAGCTGAGATATCTGTAAAAAATACTATAATAACTAATTAAAGCTAAGTTATGTATAAGAGATTATCAATCTATGGTCAGTAAATTTTTTGAAACTTCTACAAATAGATAATGAAATAAAGCTTCAAATTTACGAAACCTCACAAATTTGAAGTACAAAAATGGAAAAACTCAATAAAGCTCAACAGGCTCTTTTTTATAATATAGCTTCATAGCAGTGGCCTACAGCTGTTGTGGCTGTGATTTGAAATGTTCATTAAGCAGTTTTTGTTTGTTTCGTAACACTGTTGATGTTCTAGTTCAAACCATGGTTGAAAAAATTGTGTCAATGCATTGTTGTAAACATGTGTTTGTAGGCCATTTTTGTTTATTTTTATTTGAAAGTGCAGCGTGATATTTACTCATTCAACAAATACTGTGTCTCCTTGAACTGTCAAAAATATGCAAAAGACTAAAAGGAAGTTTATGCATCGTAATTAATACATTACCTTGTCCCTTGGGGACAGTTAAAATTATAATGTAACTAACGTGGTAAGTCAAACAATTTTTGATTAATCATCACGATTTTCTGCATATAATTAGGACTGGATAATGTGTCGGTCGTGAGTAGTAGGAAATATAAATCTGAGCAGCCAAAATGCATGATGGTTCCACGGTTCCTGGGCCTCACCCCCAAAATGTTGACCTTTTTTCCACCCCCTTTTTCATTCCTGCTCCAAAAATTCCCCCATTACCCCCTGCCTCAAAAATTTTCACACCACCCCTTTCCCCAAAATATCCTTACACCACACACCTGACCCAAAAATCTTACCAACACCCCCGAATGTTAATCCAGATAGGAACTCTCGAGGTTGGCAAGATTACATGAAAAAGTATACTGGAGGACATTCGGATTGTAAAAAGGTGTGTATCCAGCTGGCACACGGGATTGTCAAAATAGTTCCGCAGGACTGGATAATCGTCCACTAGGAGTCATTGAGCATAGATCTCAGTCACCAAAATGTTAACACTTGTAGACTCATCTGAGGACTTTGGGAATTTCTGTACAGAACCAGCTGAGTACCCTCGGGGTTATGAGACTACGTGAAAAAGTTGCATGTCCAGTTGGAGCCTCTCGGGATTGTCAAAGCGTATATCCAGCTAGGATCCCTCGGGATTGTCATAAAAGAGTGTATCCAACTAGGGCCCACAGGATTGCCAAAAAGGTATAGATCCAGGTTGGACTCTAGAGGTGCTCAAAACTATGAATATAGAGTGTAGATCAAGCTATGCCCCAAGGGATTGTCAAAGCCCGCGGGATTGCATAGTCATCCGTTAGGCATTGTTAACACTCCCCCAAAATGTTAACACTTATAGATCCAGCTAGGAGCCCTCAGGATTGCCAAAAATATATATCAAGCTAGGACCCTAGGTATGCCGTAGTAATCAGCTAGGAACCAATGAAGATCACCCCCATCTACTAAGGGATAGAAGCTGATTTAACGTATAGACTCCAGTATTTGAAATGGATGGGATAGCCAGTTTTGTATCTCCAGACTACTTCATTGAAAAGAATATTGCCCTTACTTACTTTGTGTAAAAATAGAAAAAAAAGAACTTAGTGATTTGGTTTCATTCTACAAACTAATTTTTTTATAGTCGGTTTTATCTTTTATCCTTCAAAGTCGGAAATAATTTTCTTATGTTTATCAGTTTCAATAACATTGTTATATTTACAATACATTTCTATGTTTCTGTCAATGGCGGCTCGAATCTGATATCAATATGTAGACTTCCATGACGAATGAGATTCCAATGCAACATTAAATCTACAGAGAAGTCGGGTGTTAAATCAAACAATAACCTTTTGTGTAATCATCTCTTGATATATCATTTCTATCATTCATAAAATGCATACCTGTTTCAGAAAACAATGTGTGGTAAGCATCAAAATATAATCCAATGGTTTCATAAACTGGTTGAATCGGCTTTGATGAAATTTGAAGTTCATTAATATAAAGCGAGAAGTAATGAGTTTGTAATGATTAAAGTTGGACGAGTTGGCTTTAAAATCTTCATTAAAAGTTTTATTACTGAATATACCAATAAAAGTAATAAAATTAACTTCCATTACCTGCTTTCAAAGTTGACCTAGAAAAATATTATCTAACGCCTTTGGTAAAGTACCGAGATCGCTTAGTCATCCTGCGGGAGCCTCTGTTTGATATTTTATCTAATGAAGGAGTTCTCCACTTTCCTGTTAAAACATTCACTTCTATCACGATTCCAGGTTTTACAAGCAAACCTCTCATTGTAATTTGATTTTTATGCAGTTTCTATGTTGAAAACAAAGAACATGTGACATTGTTAAGCACTTTACTTAATTAACAAAAACCTATTTCCATTGGCTTATGTAACAACTTATGTCTATAATTAATTGTCTATTAACGTTCACATCACTTAAACGACAAAACAATTTGCTAGATGCACCAAAATCATAAGGGTACTTAGAAATTTATTTCATGAGGGTTTATTTTAATTTTAATAAAACTCTGTCAGGAGGGGTTTAGGTGTATGGAACTATTATTACAAGTATCAATGACGACGTCTAGCTGTGTAGGATTTTGATAAAAATCGGTTTGAAAGTAGTAATTCAATTTTTTTTGAAACAATTTAATTTGCAGTTAGCTTCTTTTGTAGAAATGCTTTCTCCTCTTCTTCATAGGTTGGGCATCATGAACATTTCTTTTTCGGTTCAGTGAAATTTTTTAAGGTCGAACTTTGGAAATTTTCAGATAAATAAATCTAACCTAGAGAATTGGTTCGTATAAAGTCTAAAAAAACCCAGAAAGAAAAACAATTTTTTGATGATTTAACGTTTGTTATTAATATAAACAATCAAATGGTTTACATTTTGTTTACAAGCCACAGTGAAAAACACCCAAACATGGTTTCCTAGATAATTTGGGTAAAAGTACAAAAATTTGATTCTTGCCTATTTTTTGAAACAACTTTCCGAGATATACATTATCTTTCCGAGATAAACAGATTGGAAAAGTAAAAAAATTGGAAATGGAAATCAAAATGTTGTCAACAAATCTAAAAATAAAATAGAAAATGTATAAAATCAAAGTACACAACTTTGTTTTCCTTTATGACGTTTCGAAAATTGGACAATTCCTGAAGGAAAATTTCTTTCTTAAAACTGGCAAAAAGATTAAGCATAAAAACGAATGTGTAAAATTTTCTAAAAATATAGAAAAATGAATAGCTTCGTGGAGTTTGATTGAATTTTTTTTTAAATTAAAAAATAGCTTAATTTCACTAGTGGTTTTTCCATGAAAAATGAATATTTATAGGCTACATGCGAACAATATTAAACAAATGAATAACATTTTTATTGCACTTTTTAATTAAGTACAACACAGTTTACATGGTTATGTAAAATTATTTTTCTATGACATTTCTAATATGCATAAAATCACGATTTATATCGTTCTGGCAAAAAACCTCTCTTAAGGTGGAAATTAAACTTGCTATAAAAATTTTTATCTTACATCATACTCAACGATGTTAGAAAATGTTTTCACCCTTAAATTTTTAGCAGTTTTTTAGAATTTTATCAAAAATTTAAATTTAAAAAAAAGAGGGGAAAAATTGATTTTGATTTTATACCTACAGAAATTTTTTCACATTTTTTTACATCTTTTAATTTCCTATCACGCCTTTTTTAGATTTTTTCAAACGTCTATATTTCGAAAAGTGTGATTTTCTCAATGCAATTTTTTCAATGAGGAGAATGAAATTTTTTCCATAAAATGACGAGAGTCAAAATTTATATTTACCTTCTAGTTAATTGATACAAGTACATATCCAAATCAGTATTGTCATACATAATAACCTGATGGATTTCCTTCTGTAATTGGGTACCCCCCCCCCAACAATCTATGAACATATGACGTATTTCTTGAAAGAACTAACCGAGCCTCTAAAACCGGTCAAGAAATATCCTTGGATATACTGGTGACAGATATTATAGAAGAAAAGCATACCAATAGACGAGTATATATTCTAAGTCTAAATAATTTGTTCTAAGGTCTAATAGAATCAAAAAATTTGCTAGAGATTGTCATGATTGTTAGGCTTCCCCTTTTAAAACTTGCTCATCTGAAATCCCGTTTGGCGTATTAATAGCGGAGAATTCTAAAGGAGTAATTAGAATGTAGGATCGGATTTCCTTTTATAATATGTTTTTTTGGGTTATTTTTTAATGCCAGTCAATATGAACTTTAAGATAAATGAAGGACATAAAAAGAAGAAAATAATTACGGTAATGTTATTAATTATGGAGTTATTAAATAGTAAAACTAACAAAGCCAGGTCGTGCTTTAACTTGACCATTTATGTAACAAAATTCGAAGATTTAACAAAATATATTTTCTGTTTTTAACTAGCAGTCACTCAAAAGAGTTACGGTACAGTTCCAAGACATTGATGGGAGTTCTTTGACTAAGACTAAAACGCTCCGAAATATAAAATATAATAGGGTGAACGATACATAACAACCAACTGTACAAAACTAATTTCAAATCAAATTTTAACTGATTTCTAGAACTTTTCCCGGGAAGTTTTTACCTGAGCAAAAAAAAAAAAAAAACTTCCTTCATTCAATATTATCTAAATATTTACATTTATATGAGTTTAAAACATTAAAAATTTTTGGAGGTTACAAATATATAAAAAAATAATAATTTAAATAACAGTTACAATGCTTTGTCCCCTGCGATTTCCTTTAAAAATTTTATAACTTTTATGTAACTTGTAACTTGTGACTTAATGTGAATTAGAGTAAAATATTAACAGTAGTCAGATTGTTTATACTTTAAACCAATTGAAACCCATCAGTGGAAGAGGTAAAAGTCCATTTTCAGACATGGCTGACAGTATTACGGGCTTTTAATACAAAAATGTGTACAACTTAACATTTACTGCCATTGTGAAATCTCATTGTGACAATGCTAGAAGCAAGCCACCTCTAAAACATTTAACTTTCAATTCATTCTTCTTCCAATTTTGGAATTGTTTAACTTTTTCTAACTGATTTCGGATGAACATCATTTTTTTAAACTAATTACGTAAGAAGTTCATTGGAAATGAAGATAATACTAAGAATGGCAGATGGAAACTTAAATAAATAATTTACATTCTAAAAAAATATAGATGACCATAATAACATACAACTTTCATAATTTCTCCCTGTGGTATTATTTACTGTTACTTCTTGGTCTAAGAATTGTTATGATCTTATAGCAAGCTGGGCAGAGTAGCCATGAAGTATTTATTGAATGCATTAAAACAAGAAGCGAGTTATATTGTTCATAGAATCATTATTTATAAATATACAGCCGATAGTTTTACTTACAATTATCATAAACCCAAGAAGCATAAAACCATAGAATTATATGCTTGTAATCTTTCATAGGAAACCAATATTCTTGACACATAAAACAACCACAAGTAAAAGTGGTCCATGAAGTGCATCGAGAAGTCACTGATTGAGGTCGAGTTGAAAATAAAAGATATTAGAATATTAAGGTAATATTTTAAAGTTTGCAAAATTATAATTTAATGTTTGACTGGACACCGCTGTTTTTCTTTGTTGTTGTTATAATAATAAAAAAAATTATGGTTTTATTTATATTTGTATTTATATTTATTGAAAATGAATCAGAGTTTAATTTTGATTTTAAAATGATAATTTTAAGGTATTTGTTCAAGGCTATTTTGGAGGGGGGGGGGAGTAAAACAATCATACAGTTTTATTCCTAGTGCAAAAAATGTTAGAAATAACGATAAACAATCAAACAATTAAATTTGCAAACTAGAGGTTTTTTTAACATCTCGAAATATAATGAATTATTTTAATGAAACTAGTAATAAAATATTCGTTATGAACTGTACCAATACGTCTGAATGGAAATTCTTATTATTGTTAAAAAATAAAATAAACTGTCAAAATCGATAATTCTAAACAAATTGTTATTGCAAATCGTTGCTATGCCGAAATAATGTTTTTATCAAGTATTATTAACACTACAATTTTTAGAAGATCAAAATATTAAAATTACCCCCTACAAATCGAGATTAGCGCCTAAATTAAGGCTTCATAAAAATAATTATAGTTTAACTTTGACGCCATTTTGATAAAATAATTATGCTAATTTTTAATTGTACGCAAATTTGATTTGTTTCAGTTGCTAAAACAATTTTGAGTTCCTTTTGCTTAAAAAAAATTAGACATACATTTAGTTTTGATTAAAATAATTAATTATTTTAAAATTGGCAAACCGGCTAAAAACTGTAAAAAATGAGTTGTTTTATCTTTTCAAAGTACATAAAAAGTACACATTTTGAGCTAATATATATTAATTTTTATCAATAATTTAAGAGTTAATCGTAATTTTTATAGATTAAGTTCAATATTTTGATCTAAAATTTGGAGCGTAATTTTATTCTTGATGTAAGCAACTTTCTACCTAAATAGCAAGCAATTTATTTTTGTTTGTAAATTTTGACTTTTCAATTTTTATAAATAATAATAACAAACGGGATGGTCAGACGAAATGTTTAGACTGGTAGTTTCATTAAAACCCGTCGATTAGATCCCGATATATTACACATAAAACACCCTTATTTTTTCAAATCCAATTTTTATAAAAAATATGAGCCTGACATAACAGAATGAAACTGTACACTTTTCTTACCTCCTCCTCCCCCCTCCCCTTAACAAGAAACAGAAAAGAAATTGTGTGTCCGTGACCGAGCACTTTTTTGTCCGATAAAATTTCTCCCCTATTTAAACTGCTCTTCACCGAAACAGTCAATCGGAAATATTATCACAAATTTATCGACCAATTTCATACCTAATTGCACTACACGGAATAGAGTACTTGCTACTATTTTACACAACTGCATAATGTTACATTACATTCACACAATGTGAATTCACGTTGTGAATTACATTCACACATCATGTGACTTCAATATAGGCATACTCAATAAAAAATAAAACAATGCTCTGCTCTTGTGTTTCCAAATAATTCCGAAATTTCACAGATGAAAGTTCTAAAAGGTTATTTGAGACATACGTACACGATTTGTTGTATACAAATCTGATTTAACACAAAGGGTACACGATAACACATTTGTTGGGGGGGGGGGGAGTGAAATAATGTTTTAAGAAAACATATTGTCATTGAACAAAAATGGGCTGTGCTTAACTATGTGTTAGTTAATGAGACATGTCAAATCGCAAAATAATTAACAAAGATGGAACCTTGCATACCATAACCTTGAATTAAATTGAAAACTCTGTCGTCACGATGTAGGTCAGTGGAGATCTCTATAGATCCACATCGAACTAAAGAACAAGTCTATGCACAACACATCTTTCTGACGCAGATGACCGAGCTTGATGGAAGAACAGATAAGAGAATTTCTGTAGGAAATTCTCCTACCTGTTCTTTCATACACCTCTGCTTGTCAAATGTGGTAGAGAGTAGATTTCTTATCTTCATTCTCCATTCTATTCTTTTGTTTATTGTAGGCCTATGATGTTCAATGAACATACCGAAATTCACAAACATTTCTGCTCCAAGGCCTGACGTTTTACAAAGATGTACAACTAGTGTTGTAGATTAAAACGATATGAAATAGGTAACTAGAATATTGTTAAACTAGACGAAGCTATAAAAATACTGAGAGACGAATCTGTGTCTGTCAGATTTCGTTTACGTCGAAATGGGTCTCGTATATAACGGAAAACGTACTAAAAACAGCAACAGTGGACGTTGAAACTCCACTGAGTTAACAGCTAGAAATATTAGTTTTCTCTCAGCTTTGGGATTTAAAGTGAAAAATGGATCTACTGACGATAGAAGATAGTACAGCAGAATACAATGACATCATCAGTGGGATGGCATACCATTCTCACAGGCCTTATGCGTCTTCTACGTACAATAACAACGATGAAATTCCTTTACCTATCAATCAACAGGACGTGGTCACGGCACTGTTTGAAAGTCAGATACACATAAAGGGTAAACTGAGCGGAAAGAAGGTGACCTGTGAACTTGCTACAGTAGCATTGGTCAATAATGCCGTAGCGTTTCTTTTTGATGATATGCGTTATGAGATATCTGCTAGTGAGGTGGACGGAACGCGATATGAAGGCATTGTAAGTACAGTAGAACCCCTCTTAACCGGTCTAGTCGGGACTGACACCCGGGCCGGTTGCCCGTTTGACCGGTTAATCCGAGGCTCCCGTGAAAAATCGGTTTTCGTTCAAAGAAAGCTTATTTAATTAGGTAGCACTAAAAATTATGCAATAAAGATGTTATTGCAACTCATTTTATTGTACATAAATGTATCGTATATATTATGTTATGTATATTATACATCAAACATGAAAAAATTAAACACTACAAAGCTTTTTTACAGATTCCCCCCTGTCAAGTCTTTTGACATATTTAACCGCGTCTCAAACGAAACCAACACAATCTTCCAAGAAAAAGAAATGTTATATTTTCCATAATGTAGGCTATACTAAATTGATTCGTGGAAATAAAGCGGCCCATCAAACGTTTTTGTCTGTGAATGTCTGCTATACCGACGGGTGCCAATGCCGCGGTGTTTTTATGCCGCCGACAATGGGATACGCTATCGCCAAAGTCGTTTGACTCGCCGCGGCTTTGGTGGCGCCGACAATGCGATACCGATAATGACAAAGTCGTTTGACTCGCCGCTGCTTTGGTGCCGCCGCGGTGTTTTTACGTCGCCGACAATGGGATACCGCTATCGACAAAATCGTTTGATATCGCCGCCACTTTGGTACCGCGGTGTTTTTACGCTTCCAACATTGGGATACCGCTATCTACAAAGTCGTTTGATATCGCCGCCGCTTTGGTGTTTCAATTACAATTAATTTATTTTCGGAAACTCTCATCCAACCAGTACACTACGATATAGGCCGGTTAATCCGAGGACCGGTTAATCCGAGGCTGGTTAACAGAGGTTCTACTGTACACTGAAAATCTATTGTCGTTGCGGTAAAGTGTCAAAAATAATATCGGCTATGCAGGATGGTTGGGAGCCGCTGAAACGAAAACTGTGGCGACAGCCTTTACACTCTGCGTCCTCTTGAAAATGTTGATGAGTTTTTTGAAGACTACAAGAGGATAGTGGTGAACGTGAAACAGGAACTCACGATCGTCGAGTGATCTGAACGCGATATACAGTAACGATATGACGGAAATAAAACTCTAAATAACCAGTAGACTATACATTTTTAGAATCCCTCGTCTAACGGTGAGCGATGCCTTTAGATTGAATATTTTTAAAATGATTGAACGAAAAAGTCCCGTACACACCTCTTTCCTATCTTGGGAGGTTTTTAAACCCTTCCCCAGACAAATCGAGTTTCGTGGACCGTCAAAACGGCTGTATTGATCAATACTACTGCAGCAGGTTCATAGGTCACCTGGACTCAACTGGAAAAACCACGATACGTTATTTTAGCTTTGCAAACGGATAGAAAGAATGAGATCAAAAAGGATGCCGCTCTGTTTGACAGATGCAATATTACCAATGTAAAACTGTACTTGAATTCGCTGTATTTTCTCTACGACAATTTGCACGGTAACCTGTCGACCATGTACGATAGTACATGAGATTTCAACAGTCTTATTACATTCATGATTCATCTCCGTGCCTCAATATGGGCAAGTTTTCGAATAAAGCCCCAATCTTTGTAATCGATTGTTCCAAATAAAGTGATTCAATTAAATCAGGACCTGTGGATGTGCGTCTAGAAATCGAAGCAAGCCAAAATATACCGCCTATTGTCCCATTCTACACGACTAGCATATCGAATTATTTTATATTGAGAAATAGTTGCGCACCTATAGCATTGAGATCTTGATTAGCGGCCTTCTCGTTTCTAGCACACTCTACGAAGCGGACAAATTATACGATGAAGTTACGTTGTTTAAACAACATATAAACGGCAGTGGTTGAATTTCAAGCTGTTCAAGATAGCGACAACAAATTTATAATCATAGAACTGGTCATAGTCGGTGATTATATTCAAAGTATTACAGTGCTCAGTCCATCGTATAAATTTTGCGTCCTTAACGACAAATCTCAGAGGTAACGGTGGTTGCAATCATGTTACCACTGTATCAGATGGAATGATAGCGGTGTACCTTATAACATGGACACGATACGCACTTTGTGCAAACCTTTTGCAATACTTTTCACTAAAGGATTGGAAAAGGCACAATTTTTGAAACAATTCCATCTTAACGCCATGGAATTGCCTCAAGAGGAAAAATTCTTCTATTACGTAGACCTTAAATGTTTATTACCTCAACATAATAGTAATGTAGATAGTAAATGTGCACTAAAATGCGCAAAATGTTACTACGATTTACTCCTTGTCTAAATTGAATAAGACCCGTGGATGGTATAAATATATACCTGACCGGCATCTTTAAGTATGTTACCTCTGGCGTGGTCGTATTAAGCCCGAAAGGTTGATGAATTGATTGATTGGGTCTCTGGAGTGGAGTTAGTACTCCCGTAAACCTGAGTGATGGTCACTGGCGCAGTTGAAAGACTCGATATTCCTTAAATGAACGGCAAGGAGTCTAAACATAAAAACGCCAAAATATCATTAAAACAAAATTGGCGACCACACTTTTGTAATGGAGTGGTTGTCACAGGGAATAGCGATTGATTAGAGCTATTTCACAAGGAGCTAAGCCTATGGCTTACCCCCGGCTTGTAATGTGGAAGCGAGGAACAGCTTCTCCGTACCAAGTGAGTGTTTCAACCGTACAAAGGTCAAGCAATTATATTCTCATTTCTTTTTGTTTCACAAACTTTACAACACATTTTGGCTATTTTTTCCAAAATTTACCTCCAACATAACCCAGAACGTTGACGTCATTTGGGAGCTTTTCAAACTAATGCAGGTTTTTAACAACACATTAACTGTTACTAAAACCCTCCATCTTTTACGCCAAGCAATATACAAAACGCCTTTAGGAACAGGGTTAAATTTTAAAGTGGTCCTCATACCATATAGTCTAAAGTGTTTAACGTATTACTCATATGTATTTACTACATGTACCATTTACTACTCATAGGTCAACTGCTTAGATTAGACAAATCCAATATTAAGAAAACGTTTGACTGATTTTTTTTCTTCAAAATTTACCCGGGCTTTTTGAACTAATGCTGAGTTAACAACAACAATAACAACACATTTTAAAAGGCAAAAAATTATTTAGTTAAATTAATATTTCATTACAAATAGGAAATTTTAGCAGATTGTGATAAACTACCGGAAGTCAAATCAGTGTTGTCAGAGAATTTCACCGGAATTCAAGTCAACCCACTGTGAGTTATCACACCGGAGTTGTACGTTTGCATTTCCGTTCATAATGGTACGCAGATGGACGCAAACATATTCTCGAATTTATTTCTGAATAATTGTGTTTATTTTCCAAGTGATACCTCTGTGTCTGTCTTTGGTATTAATTTCTGTAATATTTCAGGTTATATTAAGGTAATATTAAGTATACGTTCACAGGCTTCATCTAGTGACAGCACGGAGTTATATATGACGATAAATAAAATACAGGTGGTGCGCTCTACTGCGATGAAAATGATTGAAACTATCAATCATATACCAACACCATGTTATCATATTACCAATGAAATTAGGACCGATAGCTACAAAACTGGCGTTTGACTTTAAAACTGTAATAAGTTAGGTCAGGTTAGCTTTGGATATATATTAATATATGTTTTCCATAAAAGAATAATTTATATGTTTTACTTAGTAGAACATGCAAGTCAGTTTAGTAGATCTCAAATAAACAGTGAAAATGAACCATGGACACCGTTCTTGAAAAAATATTTATATAGTTAAATTGGGCCTAAACTTTCATTTGATGTAATATCATACTAATGTAAGGCAGAGAGGAAAATAAAATTATGAACCAGGAAAGTCCATTTATCAATGACTTCCTTATTAGATTAACAGAGTAATTCAATGATAAACAGTTTATAACAATAATGAAACTGCCATTTAATTTATTTATTGTTAGGCTACATTGTTGGCTTATTGTTACCCGAACTTAGTAACGAGATTTCAAATTATAATAGTAAGTCTACAATATTGCATAACAATAAATATTTCCTGTTTTAATACAATTATTATTATTATTTATACTCATAGTCAATTCAATATAATTATCTTAATGTTGTTGATGTTTACATGAAAGAGTTCAACTTCCGATGAATAAAGTACTGTTGAAAGTTGCCTATGGTCAAGGTTAACGATTCCCAGCCATATTTATAGCTGTTGAATAGTGAATAATTCCCAGTGTTTATACTACCATGCACTCAATAGCTGTTTGTGTCGTTCTGTCTATTACATTGGTCGTAAGTCAATGTACGATAAAAAAAAGGACTTTTACTAGAAACAATGCTTGTATTGGAGATAAATTGGTAGTTACTAGTGTACCAAATAAACTGCTTGTTAACAGTAGACACAAGTGTAGCGCTAAATACAATGAGGAAGAATGGCAACTGGAGCCTAACGTTAGATATGGTGAAGTAAGTTTCAATTTAATTGTCAAATATGTGAACATTTTGTTATTTATTTAAGACCAAATATTTTCTAATTTTTTAAGCTTTATATGTTTATATGTTTTTAGCTTTAAGTGAAAAAAAATATAAGAAAATTCCTCTTCTAGAGTATGTTTCATTTATTGCAAATAAACCAATAAAATATTGTTAAAATATCTATATTCTATTAATATACCCTGGACTAAAATTCTAATGTATTAAAATTGATTTCTCCAAATATATATTGTTATTTTATTTACATAAATTATATCTATATTATTGATATAGGAGACAAATCTTTCAGAATAATGGATTTTATGCTAAATGATTTACATAAACTTTATAAAGAATAATTTTTCCTACAAAAAATAACAGTAATAACTTATAGAATTGTTATTAAAATGAAATTTAAGATTTTTTTTATACTATATAGAAGTTTATAGACTTTAATTTTATATTATATATATATATTTTGTATTACATTAAAACTAGTCTTACAGACTAACCATTAATTTGTTTCTGGAATGTATTACATATCATAGAGATCACCCAATAGTGACCTTACATTATAAATGTAATTATATATGAAATTTGTATCTATTCAATTACATGCAACTTATACATTTTTTCCCTAAATCACATTTACTAGAGAATTTTATATCTTTCTTTTGTATCGAGAGCTTATTTGTATCCACTCCTGCTGATACTATTTTCTTATCAAAACTATATGACCGGAAATCATTTTGTAATTTGAGGAAAATCATGAACTCTGAAACTTTTCAAATTTGTCCCAGCTATACAAAAAACTGAATGTAACTTATGAATTTAAACTTTACTTATTATTATTATTATTGTTGTTGTAAAGTATTACATAAATAGGGGGGAAATAATAATGTGTAACCTAACTTAGGTCAGAAAATACATAAATGGTGAACTTAAAATTCAATTAAATTTCGGCGATTTTGGTTTTATTTCTTAATTTGTAAAGTTATATTGCTTTAAGTAATATTAATAATAGTGTTGTAAAAACACAACACACACGCATATGCACCCCCAACACACACACACCCACGCACGCACGCACCCCCCCACACACAATTACAACCAAAAGAAATGTTAAGTAAAGTGTATTACGCCTTCACAAAACAAACTCTCATATTGATTTATCGTATCTATTCCTATATATCCAGCTTATTGTTGTTAATTAATAAGATTATATTTAAGGTAATATATCTTGTTTATTTTTATTCTATGTCATATGTGTTGACTGTATTGGGGATTCTTTATAAAGATTAATTAACAACTTATTTTTACAAGACGGTTGTAATATTTAAGTTAATAATTGTATTTTATTTGTAGCAAAATGTCATTTAAATTGTGAAACACTTTCTTTAATGCACTTCCTGAATACTTGGATAAATTTGATTATAAAGTGGCCAGTTTTGTTTCCAAAAGTAAGCAATAAAAGTAATAGGCAATGTAAGGACTTATTATTGAAGATCTTGGAAAAAATGAAAGTCATGGATATTTCCGTAGGCTATTCTAAAGCATTTGATTGTGTCAATTTCAGTTTGTTATTTAAGAAATGTGAAAAATTGGCATAAGAAGGGCTTCAATTATTCCAACAGCATGTTGGTTTTACAGGAAGACTGTCTAAAAAGATCCAGTTAAAGACATGAGTTCTTCAATGATCAGTTCTTGGCCCAATGTTATTTTTATTAATGATTTGTCATTATCAGTACATGTGAATAGTATAACTCGGCTTGCTGTTGATACAACGTTAAATTTTCAATCAGAGTTTGTACAAGATTTGGAGTAAAAGACTTATAAGTCAATTCCATAGGGGAGTACTTTGCTGAAAACAATTGTAAGTCAATCCATGAAAAACTAAATATATACAATCTAGTAAAATACAGATAAAACCAGACACCAAGTTTTGTGGAAGTGCTCTTGAAGAAGTACAATCAGCAAAATGTTAGGGTCTCTTAAACAAATATAAGTTGAACTGGATTAATCATTGTTCGCATCAGCAGAATTAGTGCTAAAATTAGGTCAGGTATATTTTGTACTGAAAATTTTGAAACTATACTGTAGTACTTCATTATTTTAACAGCCTTTTATCGACTAGTGTATCATTTCCTTAATTATGGAATTTTTATTTGGGAAAACTCATCAGTACAAAATATGCATACCATAGTGGTTTTCCTGCAAACGAGAACTATTAGCTATATTGCAGGTCTAAAAGAAACACAATGTTATAACAAATTGATTTCAAGGATCTCATCAGACTGCTTACTTGTTCCTCTATTTATATTATATAAGTGAGTGTTCAGAATATAGATATACACAATTACAGCACCAGGAAAGTTTGTGACTATTGTGCCAGACAATACAGGTTAAATGCCATACAAACACATAATATATTTCCTTCATAATCTAGTGAAAAATTAATTAATAAACTTCGTGATATCATAAATTGTTTGCAAAGATATAATTACGGCTTTTGAAAACAGTCTTGACAATTTCTATTGTCTGAGTGATTCTACTCAGTGGATGAGTTTTTGCACTATAAACATCTTGTTTCAGGGGAAGATGTGATCTCAGAATTCATAAAATTCACTAAATTTAATTTAAGTTATGACAAACGCTCAGTCAGAGAGATGTTCTGCTTTATATATTTGAACTTTGTAAAAATTAAAATGTTTCAAATATAGTAGGATTTATTTACAAATATAAACAATTTTAGGATTATTAAATATTTTAGCCCACAATATTGTATGTTTAAGATGAAGAATATTCATGTAAAATATATCTTAAACGTAAAACGTTTACTAAAGTCGCACAAGTCGTTTGACAGACTCAGTTAACAAAGTATTAAAAGGGTATCATAACAGCACCGTCGTTCAAACGTAAAGAGAATACGACTTGTCGATTCTACTATCGTGCGGCGCAGGTTGGTCTGAGATATTGAGTCGTCAGACAACTCAACACAAATAGTCTCTTGTGTTTTTAACCTAATTCTTCTAATTCGTGGGAAAATCTTCTTTTTTTGAATCTCACTAACCTGCATGGTCTTACTAGAATTTATAAATCTTCGTCATCAGTGTTTAGAAATATTTTTATTATGGGTTCCATTTAAAAACTACTACCACTTCACACATTTACTAAGTTACAAGTTAGATATGTACGTATTTTAAAAATAAACTAAGTTGTAAAAGAAGATTTAATCTTTAAGTTTTGTTTTTAACTATTAATTTTGCAGATTAATTTAAACTAAATTTACACACAGATTAAAGGTTAAACTGACATCTTATCTTAAACGCCAATTAAAAATACGACAATGAAGGATTTAAATTCATTTTTATTAAATAAAATTTCATAATGAGGAGAGGGACATGTTATTTGTTTATCACTATTATAATGGCTAGTTAATCAGTTGATATCATATGTTTATGAGAATTATTTGAATTGCTATGTTCTGATTGTTGAGAGTGGAATAAAGAAATGGGTTTAACATATATTTAGTTTGTAGTTCATACATAAAAGTTGTAATCCCCGCAATTTGCGTTTACTAATTTATTAGCTAAACTATATAATTAAGTCCAATGTTTACATATCTTTTCAGTTTTAGTTGATTAAGTCCTGTGGTTTTAAATTAGAAACGTCTAAAATCAAATTTAATTTATTTTGAATCTTATAATAGATGTGTAGATAAATCATTTCGTATTACTGCCTATAAATAGCTTTCTTTACATTAAAGTAGTAACAAAAGGTTAATAAATGCTGAATAAAAGAAAACAAACTAACATGTCAGCAGAAACACCTAAAAATACGAATTTTTTATAATTCTATAAATTCCTGAGAAGCAGTTCACTATATTATGATCACTATTAGATGTCACTAAAAAAATTTATTGACTGTGTAAATCAAATGGGAGTTTCAGAAAGAAAGTCGTAATAAATAATGTCGTCCCACAAACTTATATTTACTTTTAAAACAAGGTGTCACTGGTTTCTTTGTTTTAGTTTTTTTTTACTTAAAAAAAATATACAGTTTTGTATGTTTTGACCCTTATTGTGTTAATTTTATCAGAATACTACAGCCTTGGTTACTTTACGTGAAGTTTATTTCAAAACAAAATTACTGACAACTGAACAATCAAGGTGATATGGTCATCGGTTTATTTAAAGGGGAAGTTCGACCCAAAAAGTTATTTAAAAATACGTTTTTTGTTTTTTTATTTATTATGATACTGTGAAATCTACTCTTTAGAACTGTGTAAATATTATTTTTTTGTAGTAAAATGGGAAGGTTGTTTTAAAAAATATTTTCCAAACTGAAGGCCATTTTGAAGCTACACAATGGCTTTGCTAATTTTTATATTGTATAAAACTGTTTAGGTATGATATTCAGTTTTTATGTTTTAGTGCATTTGGGCAAACTGTTTGTTGTAATCTTCTGTTGATCAGCTGTCTGAAAATTTAGATGTCTGTTGTTCAGGTTATGTTTGTTGTTTTGACGATAGTTTATAATACCAGTTACAGTGTTCCTTATTGTGTTTTCTGTGAAGTTTATGTTGTGGGGAACAAAAGAAAATTAGAGTAAGAAATAAGTGTTATAAGGAAATAGGTAGTTCACGAATAAACAACATTTCTACTAGGCCTGTAGTTTCTACATCTAAGATAGCCCATAAAAGTCCTGAAACTACAAAGTCAAGTAGTCCTACAAGTTCAATTTCTTCATCAAGGAAATTCAAAGTTGGTAATAATTTTCAGTACTATGAAAGTAAAAGTGAATCTTAAGAATATAAAATTATTTACATAAACCCATTGACAAAATTTATTAGTGAAGTTGCTGTTTGTCGACATTGTAAAATCTAAATTTTGACAAGCAGTCTTTAGCAGGCCTCGCAACAAAGCTTAGAGTATTTTGCACTAATTGCACAGAAATAGAAACAAGTTTTGAAAATTCAGATGAGAAATTAGAAACATAATCAAATTGATTATGGTATCAATCTGAGACTAGTAAATGGGTTACGTTCTATAGGTAAAGTATATACAGCAGGGTAATCTTTTGTGGCATAATGATTGTGGCCCTTTCACGCCAACAACATTTGCTAACCACGAGATGGTTCTTGGTTCTGCTACTGGTATATTGTGTAAAGCTAGCATGAAGAAAGTGTTTCACTAAATGATGGAGATGTGCAGCTGTTGATGATAGTTGGTAGAAGAGAGGTCATATATCATTAAACGGCATATCTTCAGTTACTTCAGTAGATACTTGGAAGGTTTTAGACATTTCAGTTATATCTGAGTATTGTATATAGCCTTTTAGAGAAAAAAAATATACACGAGGATTCTTGTTCTGCTAACTTAGCTAACTATGTAAGAAGTAGTTCTGGTATGGAAGTGATGGGTGCCTTAGAAACTTTCAGACATTCTGATTGATCATCTCTATGGTGTACGCGGTGTACGGTACCTAATTATTTAGGAGATGGGGACTCAAAGGCATTCTTATCTGTAAATCAAGCCTAGGTGTATGGAGAAGAAGAGCTAGCCAAACTAGAATAGGCCATATTGACAAACGCATGGGAAGTAGACTTATGAAACTAAAGAAATCAAAAATCACGACGGGGAAATCATTATCTGGAAAAAATAGGGTAACTACAGGGGCAATACACAATATATTTTGTATAAAATATTTCGGTAGCCTATAACATAAATTTTTTTAAAATAAGCGATTACTGAAGTTTTCCTTGACACACATGACTCGTCATTTTCGCTATAGCAATATTAAAACAATTCACAATTTTATTTTGTGTCTTCAAAATTAATCTAATAAGAGAGTATATACTGGCATTAAACCAGGCTTAGCTGAACTGACTGCAGTACTGGATGAGGGCGATTTGCGGTTAAACGGCATTTAGTCCCAAAAATGACCACATTTAACCTTACCAAGTGTTTTTAAATAGTCGTTGTGACTTTAAAATGCATCTAATTAACATTTTAACGTTCTCTGTGTTGAACGACATGATTTAAGTGGGGCTGTTTTTTCTACACTAATCGTAGCTGGCGAACAGATGAATCAATGTTTGTCAAAATTGGTTTATGTGCTACTGTACGATATATAGACAAAAGTTGGAAAGAGCATCATTAAAATTGTGTATTCCCTTAAGTTGTATGACTATAATACAACATCCTATTTCCTCAATACAAATCATTGTTGTAAACTCTAAACATTAGAGTTTGGCTTAGAAGGATCAGTTGACAATAATTAAACCATGAAATAATATCAAAAAATCAATAGAAATTCACCATGAAATTATTGACCGACCTTAGTGAAATCCTGTTTTAATTCACACATTTGGCAGTAAGTATGTTTGTGTGTTTGTTACAACCGCGTGTTAATGGTTAAACGTGTTTACCAATCATTATACAATTTAGGAAGAAGGATCTTTGGAACTATGCCAATCGATGTATGTAACAGGTTTTTATTTTATTTCCCGTTTTAAATTTTTTGGTTAGGTTAGGTTAAGTTCTCTGTCAAGCACGCTTCACATCATTAAATATAATGAGCTTTAACGAGCAGTAAAAACACTTATAAAGTGTCAAAAAATTAAATTTGAACTGTTTTCTTAAACTTTCTGGCGGACATAAAATACTTCAGGCATTTTATGGTTTAGCCATTCCATAGTGTTGGTGCAATGAGGCAGACAATCCGGCTGAAATCTTCCATGTTATGTCGACGGATAAGAATCCAACACACCAGCTTTACCCTAAAGACCAAAACACATGGTTTGGGTACAATCAAAGTTCAATGAATAAAACTGTTTATTTTCATAAAAATCATTTCCATTTACCTGAAGTAGTAATGGTAGCAATAAAGCCCAATTTACGTATTCATCTGTACAAAACCAGAAAACACAATTCTATGTGTTGGTAAGTCGTGTTGCTCGGAATGCGTACGAGAGGTGGTGTATTTATTGTTCCTTGTAAGCCCTACTTAAATCATGTCGTTCAACACAGAGAACGTTGAAATGTTAATAAAATGCAATTTAAAGTCACAACGACTATTTAAAAACACTTGGTAAGGTTAGACGTGGTCATTTTTGGGAATAAATGCCGTTTAACCACAAATCGCCCTCATCCAGTACTGCATTCAGTTCATCTAAGCCTGGTTTAATGCCAGTATATACTCTGTTATTAGATTAATTTTGAAGATACAAAATAAAATTGCAAATTGTTTTAATATTGCTGGTACTTACGTATTAACGCCACCGCAGCAGACGACAGGTTTGGCCAGGTAGCTATATATATATATATATATATATATATATATAAACACCTGGCCAAACCAGTTTGCTCTTTATTATTGGCGCATGCGCATTAGCGCAACTTCTGCCGCGGTGGCGTTAATACGTAAGTACCATATTGCTATGCTATAGCGAAAATGACGAGTCATATGTGTCAAGTAAAACTTCAGTAATCGCTGATTTTAAAAATTTTTAGGTTATAGGCTACCGAAATATTTTAATGATCTGTTTGTGACCCTCTTATTTATTTTATCCGGCAGCATTATATGCAGATTTGAAAACTGAAGAAAATGAGTTGTTTTGGAACGTTATGTCCTTATAAAAATTAATATTAATGGTTCACAACTTTTACACAAACTTTCTCACTTACCCACCATCAAATCCAAATAAAAACCAACCAAAACTATTTAACATCAAAAATGTCAGTTTAGTTATTCTCAGTTAAACAGTGAAGATGGACGCCGTATTAAAGAAATATATTTATATAGTTAAATTGGGCCTAAACTTGCATTAGGTGTATAATCATACTAATTAAGGAAGAGAGTAAGGGAAATAAAATTATGAACCAGGGAAGACCACTTATTAATGACTTCCTGATTACATAAACAGAGTAGTTCAATGATAAACAGTTTATAATAATAATGAAACTGCCATTTAATTTATTTATTGTTAAGCTACATTGTTGGCTTATTGTTACCCGAACTTAGTAACGAGATTTCAAATTATAACCGTAAGTCTACAATATTGCATAACAATAAATATTTCCTGTTTTAATACAATTATAATAATTATTTATACTCATAGTCAATAATATGATCATTATAATAATTATCTATAATGTTGATGATGTTTACATGAAAGAGTTCAACATCCGGCGAATAGAGTACTTTGTGGAAAGTTGTTTACGGTCAAGGTCAGCGATTCTCAGCCATATTTATAGCTGTTGAATAGTGAACGCTTCACAGTATTTCTACTACCATGCACTCAACAGCTGTTTGTGTCGTTCTGGCTATTGTATTAGTTGTAACACAATGTTCGATAAAAATTGGGACATTTACCAGAGACAATGCTTGTATTGGAGGTAGTTTGGTGGTTACTAGTGAACCAAATAAAATGCTTGCCAACAACAACGAAAAGTGTAGTGCTATATACAACAAAGAAGAATGGCAATTGGAGCCTGCTGTTAAATTTGGTGAAGCTGAAAAAGTAAGTTTTTATGTAATTGTCAAATAATGTGAACATTGTGTGCACTTTAATTTAATTTCAGATAAAACATTTTATTGATATTTTAATTTGTATATGTTTGTTTTATTTCCCCAAAAGTTCAGTAATTTATAAATATTTCTGCTACTGCGAATATAGAATTTTTATGAAGGGAAGGTTACAGTGCAACTCGGGTTATTTCCAATAAAGGGGGTCTATAAAAATTAGTTAAATATTTTCGGTTGATTGCGGTAGTTGTTTGTCCTTATGGAATCCTTTAAATTAAAACAATAAGGTTTATGCTAGGATGTGAGAAAGGGTTTTAAAGTAGTAGTATTCCATCCCAGATCTTAAATTGATTATTTTTTATTACTTTTCACAATTAGGAATAATACAGAAACGGTTGAAAAATATTTATGCACACAGGTGTATACCTGCATATGTTTAAAATATAATGAAGGGGAAAATATATGAAAAAATGTAAGAAATTCCTCTCCTAGAGTTTGTTTCATTTAATGCAAATAAATACTTTTTAGAGCTCTGGACTGAAAACCCTAACTTATTATAATTGTATACTCCAAAATATATATATTGTTATTTTAAATTATATCTAAATTATTGATATGGGAGACAAATCTTTCAAATGGATTTTACACTAAATGATTTACATAAACTTTATAAAGAATAACATTCCTACAAAAATAACAGTAATAGTTTATAGAATTATTTTTTAAATGAAATTTAAGATTGTTTTAAAAGTTTATAAAAAAACTATAATTATAATTATATTATATATATATATATATATATATATAAAATTCATGTAATTATACATAAAATTCATATCTATCCAATTGTCATGTAAGTTTTTTTTCCAAAGAACATTTAGTAGATAATTTATTCTCTTTCTTTTGTATGGAGAGCTTATTTGTATCCACTCCTGCTGATACTATTTTGTTATCAAAACTATATGACCAGAAATCATTTTGTAATTTGAGGAAAATCATGAACTCTGAAAATTTTTAATTTGCCCCAGCTATATAAACATCTTTATGAAACTTATGAATTGGGCTACTTATTATTATTTCTATTGTTGTAAAATATTACATAAATGGGGGGGGGGGTAAATAATAATGTGTAACCTAACTTAGGTCAGAAAAAAATTTAATGGTGAACTTAAAATTCAATTCAATTTCGGCGATTTTGCTTTTATTTCTAAATTTGTAAAGTTATATTGCTTTAAGTAATATTAATTAAATGAACATGTGTCTCAACAGGATGATGTTGATTAGTCTACTTATAAGCTTTACTCTCCTATTCCTCTTTAATAATAGTGATTTAAAAACACACACACACACACACATACACACAATAAAACCCAAAATAAATGTAAGTAAAGTGTTTAACGTCTTTACAAAACATGAACTCTTATATTGATTTATTGTATCTATCCTATATATCTAGCATATTGTTAATTTTTTTGATGATTTTTACGATAATACTTTTTCTTTGATACTGTATTGGGTATAATTTTTTATAAAGATGAATTAAAACTTATTTGTACAAGGTGGTTGTCGTATATAAGTTATAAATAAATATTGAGCTTGACTTGTGTGATCATTTTCCTAATTATGGAATTTTGACAACAATTTTTCTTTTAATGGTGATAGAAAAAATCACACACTGTTAAATCCGGGCTGTTGGAGGCTATTCCATGAAACTGCTTCAACTGCCAATGTTCAGCAGTTTCTGATCCAACAGTTACTTCCCAAAACTAACATAATTAAATTACATATAACTTTTTGCTTCAAATAAAAATGTACAAATTAATATACATATAAACAAATTAGAATATAGTATTTGCTTGATTATTCATCCTTTTGTGTGGATGAGAACACTTCAGAAAACTAAACAAATGTTTTAAATTTATAAAATAAGTACTAATAAATGGTGGAAAAACATTGCATACCCTTTCTTACTCATCCATCCGCCGGAACCAACCAAAACTGTTTTTCAACAAAAATGTCAGTTTAGTAGTTTGTCAGGCAAAAAGTGAAAATGAACTATGGATGACATCTTTGACAAAATAAATTCTACACATTTTAAAATACAGTCTATACCTTCTTTGCTTGCTCCATAAAAGCATTCTTAGCATAAATCTTATTTCAATAAAATTAAGCTGGTAATTATGACGTTCAGGAATCATATTTGCTTTTGCCAAATATTAAAAATCAATAATATTTTTACTTCTGATTTTGCACACCTGCTTGTGTCATTAATCTTCATATGTCACTAAAATTTAACGAAATTGGTAAATCTAATTTTGGGAAATTTGTTTGTTTTTATAAATCCTTGATAGATTTTAGGGTATTTTATCAATAACTCTCGAATTGGGATTTTGGAGAGATGGCGACCAGTAGGCTTATGTTTTTTTGAGTGCTTGGACGATATACTTAAGAAAATTTCGATCAAAATAGTTACAGAATATTTTGAGAAAATTATAATTTTCTGTTGTTAGACTGGGCGCAATTATTTGTTCCTACTTTCATAACCATCTCTGCTTGTTTTATTACCTCAGGGATGCTTCAATAAACAATCTGTACCAAAGAATTTCTACCAAATTCATTAATTAGAATGTGGTCAGATAATTTAACTGCAAAAAACCATAGCTGATTTTTGTGTCTCATTTCATATAATGTATGTTGTAAGTTTTGAAAATAAATTGTTTATTGTTTTGTTTGAGATGGTATACTCTTGTGTGGCGATCAAATCCCATGCTAGCCAAATAGTTTAATAGGTCCTCACATATATGGTATAAGACGAAACCATATTTAGTAACAGCTTCCCTTGATTTTAAGGCTTCTTCTTACATTGTGTCGAAGTTTAAAGAGTTATAATAGATAGGTTATGTGGTAAAATAAAGAATAAAGAAAATATTCACTTGAAGTGAGTAACTTTTGTGGAAATTTCAATCACCATATAAAAAAAACACATGCACACATTAAAGGGATAAAGGTAGTTTTAGTTTAGTATAATCACAAAGGTTTGTGACCATGAAAACTAAAAAATATTACACTCTCTTGTTACCAGTTAAGTATTTTTGTGTGTAACATTGTGTTTTATTTCATTTAATGATCGGGAAATATGATTAATTTTATTTACATCCAACCAAACCATTTATAGTTAGTGACCTTGGTATTATGCTCTTGTTTGCGATATTATGTCATTTATTTTCTGTTTACAAACTTGAAGATTAGAAAAAACAATCAAGAAGGCAATTATAGAACAATCAAGGAAAAATATATACAGTTTTTTTTTTTTTTTACTATCAATCAATATGATAATAAATCTTTATATTTCGCTGCTTATAAGATTTTTTTTTGCAAATTTCTTAAAATCTAGCATTACCCATAGGTTTTATAACAAGTCTTTAACATTGGATCAAAATAGAGAGTTGTTACAATGCATCCTAATTTTTAGTTTTATTTTGGTGTAGGTATGTATATATATTTTTTTATACAAATCCAGCATTATTTCTTTGCATGCCCATCATAGTCACATTTAACTTAATCAATATACATTAAAAGTGCAATTACAAAACAGTGCACAATAAATTAGTCAATAATATAACAAAAACAACAAATATTAATAATAATATTAAAGTACAATAATGAAAAAAAAATATAAGTAAAACTCTATTTCCAAATACAGCGTTAAAAATATAATACCATTTTTTTCAATTCTACATACTTAAAAACTAGATTGTACTCAGTGAAATAAATTTATGAATTCTATACATAACTACTGAACTTTATCACCAAGTAGAAGGACTCCAACAATAAAATATATCTATGCTGTTTTTAAATTACTTAAAATGGACTTACAGTCTTATGTGGCCTGGAAGTTAAAAAATTCTATAGCAGCCTATAAGAGAAGTGTTCGGTAATCATTTAGCATATAGGCCTAGTACAAAATTCGCTCCTCTGGTGTTATAATCATGACAATTATTGTTATATACGGGTTTATATTTGATAAAATTATATAAAGTAGTCTGAAAAACATAGACTTGGGAAATTTAATACTTCTAAATCTTAAAATTCCTTCTTACAGAAATCCATTCTTTTTAAACCAACCATAACTCCAACTGCTTTTTATGTAAGACGCTGTATTTCTCAACTTGAAGTGTTGCATGGAGTGATCACTTCAGATGTGGATAGATAATTTCAAAATAGGGCACACAAAGTGTTTGTCTAGTGCAGTAACATTAAAAGTTTAGTAGAAACATTCTGGAGAAAATTTTAACACATGGTATTTTGACTATTCCATGCTAGGTCATTTGATATATTAAACTTACAAAATCAAAGTTTTTTAACTGGGAATTTGTTAGTCAAGCATATATAACATGCACATGCAGTATTTTATTTTCTACATGTAAGTTTGTGGTGATTTAGGCACCATTGGCCTCTCCCTCCCCCTTTTCTATCCGGTATAAGAGAAACGGACTTGATAAGCACTAGTCGTGCATCAACCAGCAGTGAAGGGTGATGTCTGGACAGCGCTCTTCGCTTCTTTTCCAATAGTCCCCTAATATTAAATTATGCCTTGCTAAACCCACAGGAATAGGGCCAGTACGGTCCTAGGGTTTATATCTCAGCGCCTCGGGTTTTTTGGAACCGTATTAGTTAGAACGGCCATGTTAGGCCTTTTGAGTTAGTCCGACATGTCATGCCAATACAGTGCAGTATGTTATATTAATATTTCGTTTTGGACTAAATTGGTGTTGTTAAGTAAGTTAGTTTTAGAATTAGATCCCCTCAAAAATACCTAGCCTAGATTGAGATTCGCCCAGAGTACATTTATTAATTTACCACGCGATCTGATGACCCGGCAACGCATAATATAAGCCGAAACACGTACGGTACCCCCAAAATGTTACTTTCGCAACTTTATATTACTTATTCAGTTCAAAATTCAAAAAGTATATTAAATATCTCTGTATATATTCTTGAGAAATTTATTTTTTGAAATTGCTTCAATATAAATGATTTCACCATAAAATGAACATATTTTTATAATAAACAATAAATAAATATAAATAAACATTTTGAATATATTTTTGTTCCGGGCTTTATTAATAAAGCAAAGAGAGAGAGAGGAATATAGCTGAATCATTTTATAACTTTATCACTCATATCTGAACACTCTGCCTCACTCTTTCTTTTTATCAAGACAAGGGAAAGAGAGTTTATAGATATGACTGAATTGTTAATAATTTTACAATTTATGTCAGATCATTAAATTCTGCTTCTCTTCTTTTTTTGTCAATTAAAACAAGTTCATTTATATTTATTATCTATTGCTTATTTTTGAATTCATTTTTTATGTTCATCTTTAAATATGTATGTACATATTTTTCGTTTCATGTTATATATATACAATACCAACTTACTTAAATTTTTTTTTATTATTTAAAAAAAAATTTTTTTACACATTTCACCAGAAAGTAATAACAAATAAAAAAGATGCACCGAATTTCGATACAGTCACTGCTAATATCACATGAATAGAGAAGCAGTACAAAGATCCACAATTAATTCCGGATTATAAAGTTGTATTGTTTATCAGTAATAAATTAATCAGTTTCCAAATTGAAATTAAATTCCTCTGATAATTTTCTTCACTTCAATTCTGTATAGTGGTAAACTTCTTAAAAAATAAGTGACCATTAATTTGCTGAAACCATAAAAAACATGTTTTATGTAAAACTAATTATTCTGTTATAGGAAAGTCTATATACTCTATTGATGATTGATCCTAATGCACCCAACCATAATGATGGAGAATATTACTTACACTGGATTGTGTCCAATATTAATGTACGTAAGTCATAATAGGAGAGTAGTTACATAATAAGCCACAAGATGCTTTTGATTTGGTTGTTCAAATTTATTGGTTAAATTGTTACTTAGGGAAATTTCAAAGTTACATATTTTATGTTTATATTTTAAAAAGGTGAGAATATCTTAGTATTAAAAATTTAATTTCCAAAATGTTACCTCTTTGTAGTTTTAAAAAATATCTCTGTGTCTACAGCATATTTGTTCAATTTTAAATTACAAAGAAAATGTGAATTGTTTGAATTTGGTTGTTCAGTGAAGAGCTACATAGTATTAAAGTTTACGAGTGCCAAATTTTAAACAAGTAGGTATAGTTATTGAAATAATTGACGAATTTTAATGAAACTTCAGGAAAAGACTCTTCTTTTAAAGATTAACAATCATGTAAAATTTTTTGTCAAAATATTGCAACACAACATGAAAAGGGTTTTGGAAAAACAAAGAAAAGTTTATCGCCTTGTAGAATTAAACCAAAAGGTCGAACAGATTAAATTTTTTTTTTTAATAGTAGGTTTTTACAAGTATTTTTGAATGCAAAAGAGATGCAATTTTTAAAAAGCATTTAATTAGAGCGGATTTTATACATCAAAATTCTGCATACCAATTCAAACTGATTTATAACTTAAAAGTAATTATAAATAAGTTCGATTATCTTAATTAGATGATATTATCCATTTTACGTATTAATTAGTAAAACTAATCAATAGATTGGGGTCAAAATTGACTCTGCTTACTCCTTTAAATATTAAAATAATTTTGAATGAAAAAGACCAATTTTATTCGTAAAATATACTGGAAATAAACCAGGTGTACTTTTTGAAGACTGTGCCTGGCTGGACTTGGCTAAATCCTCCACTGTAGCTGTGAGGTCTCAAGAAAAGCTACATAATGTAGTAGGAAGATACTTGAAAACTGTGCCTGGCTGGGCTTGGTTATCTCCTCAACTGTAGCTGTAAGGCCTCAAGCTAAGCTATCCAATGTAATCGAATGGTACTTATACTCTTTGACTTACTCACTATAAACTTACTAACATTGTATCGACTTTCCCTCCAAAAAGTACTTAAAAAAACAAAAATCAGGTATGTGTGGCTGATATGGTTTTTAGGTTATGCTTCAAATATTTTGTTTCAAAATTTACTATGGTTATTAACTTCATAAGAAGCATCTTTACCTAAAATTTCATGATAATCCATATATTATTATTTCTAATTTATAGCTAATTGTTTAAAATAGGGATGTGTAAACTTTGAAAGTATCCACCAACTTATTGAATAGAATAATTAACTCCAAACCCATCTTATTTTCATTGGAATTTTATAATAATAAACAAACTCATTTTAACTGATTTTATCAGGAGCTAAAACAATATAATATTTCTAAAAATTAAAAAAGCACCATTTTAAAACTTAATTTGTTAATACCAAATTACGCTTGGCTCCAATAGGGACACATTTTTTGTATAACTTTAAAATGTACACATGGACTGATTTAAAAAATAAAATTTTCCTTACCAGACCAATTGTGTTGGGTGTCTGCTTGACTTATAATAGTAGAAACAAGAAAAATAATCATTATTTGTTTTAGAATTTAGGCACTTAACAATAGTTTAATACCAATATTCATTCATAGTGTTAAATTTAGTCTAAAATAGTCATATTTAATTACTAGACCTAGTAATCACATTGATTGAAATACTAATATTTAACAAAGTTTTTTCTTTATTAATAAATTAGAAAAAAAACTTTATTACTCTATAACATTGTTTTATGCAATAGAAGTGGAATTTTATAATCATAGGCTACTTGAAACTATTGTAAACAACATTAATTTGCATAGTAATAAAAAATGTAATTATTTTTTTATTAAAAACTTTGCATTTTAAATTTAAGGTCAATATTCGTTTTTATTTCTGCTTTCACAAAATTATTTATTGCACATCTGATATTACACAATAACTCTGAACTTTCTAAGTATATTATTGTATAATATTTGATAATTATTAGTGACTCCTTTTTGTTATGCTAAAAATAGGTGTTTAAGAGTTGTTGAATTGTAATAAGGTGTTACTATTTCAAGAATATAAAAAATAATGACAATTTTAACTATTAATTATTTCTTAAATATGGTATGTACTATACTTTCAAAGTTTTTGTTAAAGATGCTTGTAATATTAATTGCACATTAGGTGAGCATATTATGTTCTATGAATGTGAGCAGTAACCTGCTACATAGTTACCTATTACATAAAAAAAAAAAATTATATAACAGGACTAGGAATTATATAATACTGATTTTACTTTTTTATAATCTGTTTTGACCTAATCATTCGTGAGTTAGGCTAAATACATTTTCATTTCCTCCATAAACTAATTGTTCTGAAACAATTAATAAATCTTTCTTGTAAAACCAATATGGCTACTGTCTAGTCCTTACGTTGTCTTTCTCTATAATTTAAATAATTCAATAATTTCTTTTGTAAAACTACCCGACTTCTTAGGCTTTATTTTGCATAAGTTGTTCTAATCCTGTGAACAATTAATCTTTGACAAGTTTTTTTATTTAAGACCTACTCTAGGACTTTATCTACTAAACGCTATTCGATTATATTTCATGCTTTAACATCACTTTTAAGATCAGCTCAGCTTGCATCCTTGGTGTATTTACTGTCAAGACATCAAGAACACTGTTTTGTTCTTATATCAATTTTACTCGATGGTACCAAAACAAAAAACCAGTATGATTTTATATTAACAAGTTGTTGCATCGTTGCCGCCACGCATTATCTTATAGCCTAATTCCAGTTAGCTGTTAAATTGAACAATGATTTTACTAACACTTACGACTTTTGAAATAAGACACTTTCCGAGCTCACTGGGCCCACAACCTATTCCACTGGATTATTATCATAAGTGAATTGAACAACAATTTTCTAATAAACATGAACTCCCCATGTTAAAAGTTACAGCGTTATTATCGTGCTCAAAGGGCTGTCTTGCATGACATTCTTGTTTATGTCGCGAAATCTTATCACCACTGTCAGTTGTTCTATCTCTAACTCCGTATTCAACAATAAGGGTCGCCACGGATCTTGACTGATGGTTTGGCAAGCGCTGAGTTAGGCGAGGGGAGGAGTGCGGGTACTTTCCTAAAAACATTAGTTTTCCAATATCACAATTTTTGAGTTATTCTCAACTTCAGACGATTATTACGAAATACCTATTAAACGTATCAGCTTCACATTTCAATGAGGGTGTATATGAGGGTGATTTACAAACATTTTCAGGTTTCATAATTTTAACAGTATTAGGGTATTTGTAATTTTCTTGTCAATTTTGTAAACCTCTGTTAACTTTGTTATCTTGCGCGTATAATTCCCGTTCAAAGCAACGTTTTGACTATCAATTGATCGTGTGAACGATAAACATTGTGACCAGATATTCTTGTAAGTTATGAAATATAGATGTAATAAACATTGTTATTGTAGTAATATGTAGCCGTGTTAATTTCTGACGCCATCCCCGTTTTGAATTTTTTTCTTTCTAGAATTGAGATATTACTGTACCATACTTACAAAACGTCACTATGGCTCCTGTAAGAATATTATTCATGAATTATGATGTAAAAAAAAATTATTTTTATGGGGATGGCAATATGATTGCCACTGCCCGTTTAGAATATGATAAGGTGGCAAAATAGTTGCCACTACCCGTATAATTCTATTGCTAACACTAAGTAATTATGTGGATTCATGTGGGAAAATAAGACACTTGAGAAAAGATATAAAAAAAGAGATTTTATTATTTACAAGTTTTACATTTACTCGTGGAACGTTTTGAAACATGGTACCACACATAAGGCCACATCACACTTAGAACAACCAATCCTTGACCGTTTGTTGTTAGTTTTAGAGCTGCACAACCTGCATCTCTTATATGTGTTCAGTTCTTGTGGAAAGTGTATACCAAAATATGCTAGTCTTATTTCATCTGGCACTCCTATATCTTTATCAGGACCTATTTTGTTTGATCTACATAAAAAACTGTTAGAGCTTGGTCGTTTCCTGCTGCAGAAATAATCACACAAACCTTGACCAAGCAGCCTTCTAAATTGTAGTTGAGATCTTGGTACCTTATAGTGAACACTACAGTAAAGAATAAATGCATTTACAATACAACTCTCTACTAAGAAATAGAAAATTCTCAACCACCATCGCCTAGACTTTCTCGCAATCGTATATAGCCTACAGACCTTTTTTGATCAAAACTATCAACACCGCCCATTCTCTTGGTATCTTCTGCGATTGATTTAGGACAACTTACAATTATTTTTTCACCATTTTTTGTGTACATTTTGCCTCAACAATTTCATTTGGCATGAATGCTGCACACATGTACTTGTTTTGTATCTTGCCACTTCACATAACTAACGTGATCCTTTACAAACCATTTTGAAGATGTTTTTTCCATTTTGGTTTTCTCTTTAGCAACAGACGGCAGACCTCGACGATCACATAGTATAGTTCCAGTGGAAAATATTTTATTTTCGTAAAGTTTTTCCATCAGAGCAATTGAGGTGTAAAAGTTATCAAATGTTACATGACAACATAAAAGCTGGTGACAAAGGCGCTGGACGACTGAACTTGCCAGGCCTTCTTCAGCAACACCACAATCTTTTTTACCAGTATAAATCTCAAACTGATATAAGTAGCCACTTTTTGAATCACATCGAGCCCAAACTTTATAACCTCTTTTTATTGATTTCAATGGCATATACTGTTTCAACGTGGCTCTGCCTTTGAATAATATCACGGATTCATCTATGCTCTAACATTTAGTTAGAGTAGCCGCAGCTTGAAACTTGTTTAGAATATCTATAAGATGTCTTACTTTATGCAATCTGTTAAAGTTAAGACTATTCCTTTTTGGTGCTGTTTCATTGTCATTTAGATGAAGGGCCTGTAGAATTTTCTTAAATCTTTTTACTGTCATAACTTTGGCGATAGTCTTTACATAAAACAAAGGGTCTTGTAGACCAGTATAGGTCTATTTGTGGTAAATCGTGTAAGCCCATCAAAATTAGCATCCCAATGAAAGCTTGAACTGTTTGCTTTGTTATATTGGTCCAATATATATTTTTTTTCTGCTCGGCATATTTGTTTGTTTGACAAATTATTAGGTTATATATCTGATCATCGAAATATCGGCTAAAATACATAACTGGTTGGTCAGTTTTTGAAAACACATTTGTAGGATATACAGATTCACTGCTAAAATCAATTTCAGTTTTCTGAGGAATAGTAATTTTGTCTGACCATTCAGCATCATTATTTTTAACATTTGTTTTTTTAATTATTATTATTTTTTAAATTTATTTTTTCTTGTCCTTTTTGACTTTACTCTCTAAAATTCTTTCTAATTTGCTGGTAGATTGCTTTGGCAAGTATTCAGAATCATCGGAATCCTCTGCAAAAATTGAATCTATATTTGGAAGCTCATTGTCGCTTTTAATCAAAGCAGTTTCAATGGAATTTTCTTCTCTTTGGTCTATATCTTCCTTGTTATTTACATCTATAAACATTTCAGTATTGTGGGATGATGTTGAAGGTCCAGAAAAATGTGTATGATCCAACTCTGCTGTTTTTATAGGAGTACTGGTTCTAAGAGGGGATAATAAATCACATAATTCTTCCTTTTCAGATTCCTCTTCTTCATCTTCAGAATCAGATGTTGGAATATCAGTCAACTGTTCAAATGATTTATCGTGTAGATTAGCCATCCTAGAAATAACAACCGTGTAATATATTATAAGAACACTTATTTGACCTTGGAACGGGCAGTGGCAAAAGATTGCCACCTACAGAACATCTAATCGGGCAGTGGCTTACACATTGCCACTATATTTTTTGGCAGATATTAGAAAAATCTGTGTGTTTGGTTTATTACAAACTATATTACATATATAATACTTCATTATAGTAAAGTTTCATTACCTGGAATATGTATTATAAGTGTAAATTGATGAAAATTGTCCAAACAAAGAAAACCACACGCAACTCACTAAGTGTATACGACACTACTGCTACCAATCAGGCAAAATGAGAAGCTCTATTGTCTCTAAAAAATATTTCATAGGTTGCAGCACCTGTCAAAGCATTCATCTGTTGCATATGCAACTCCTATATCTTTAAAACAAACTAAATATTGTGGTGGCAATATAGTTGCCACTGCCTTATAAAGGGTTTTAAAAGGAAGTAGGGTTTAAATAAAAGGCAAAGATTTTATTTTTTTTTACTAAAGTATTTTATTTTATAATTGATAAAAACAATTTGTAATGAGAAGCGTTTATGCTGATGTGGTTGAACAGTATGGGACCGTGGTCCGCGACGACGGATCATCTAATTTGCTACAACTTTCTGGCTGGAAGTTTGTTTCTACCACAAAAATAAAAAAAGTTCTCGCTTACTAACTATTTCATGTCATTTTGTTTCAACTTTCTAATATTTTTCATTATTAAAATATATTTATAGCGTTGTATGCGGAAATTCATGCAGAAAAGGCATATATAAGTTTCATTGTAGCTTTATTATTCTCAAGATGTCTAGGAACGTGTAAACGACAACGCGCTCACCGCTCTGGATTACTTCGTTTTGCCATATTTATAGCCTGATGTGCGGACCGCTGGCGCTGGTTTCGCTGTTTCAGAATGGCTAGTAGCGCCGATTCATCGGTCCCTTCATTTAAAACACTTTCATTGGAAATTACATTATTTGTGCAAGTTGAAATTATCCTATAGATTTCTATATTTACAATTACATATTCTGTCTGTTTTACAAGTGCCTTCTCAATTATTTTTTTCTTTTGTTTATTTCCAAAAAAATATTATTGTTATTATATTGTCCCGATTTTACTTACTAAATTATCTCTAAGATTTGGGTTACTTCTTTGATTACCATTTGTTAAAGACAGAGGGAAAAATATTCTCTAAGTTGAATTATTAATTTCCATTATTATGCAAATGCCATTGGGAGGAAGCGTTATGTTATTTTCGTGGTTTGTTGTGCATCATGACACAACTTCTTTTAAAGCTGTTTTTTTCCCCACAAAAACTAAATAAACATATTTCTTTATATACCTCATTTTGATTAATTTAAATACAACTATTATTTAATATAACTAAAAGGATCATTCATAAAATATTATTTAATATCTTAATTACGTAGCACTTCAACCAGGCAGTTTTAACTTATTAATCTATTACGTAATCATGTAATCTCTTATCCATCTGACGATTTCATTCTAGTTTATTGATACCTTGGTTTACCAGATTTGGAGGTAAAGGGGTTATTATGATACTTAGTTCAGCTACCGAGGTGCTCTGAAGTTGAGTACTTTGACTCCGGTTATGGTCCCACAGGTCCTCATTTAATGCATTGAGACTTTCGTTTCACCTCCCTTGTGGGTTAGGGTTTATTTGAGTTTGGTAAATATCTTGTACATTTTGACGCTCAAACGTTTTCCATCGTTTCTTAAATTTTAGAACTAACTTCCCTTTTTCAATTTCCATACAAGTTTTTAATCTATTTATATGTACCGGTACTTCACTATTCCTAATTTGTAACATGACATTTAATCTAGACATTATTTTTGTTATTTAGTGAGTTCCATAGTTTACTTATTTTTTAAACTGATTTCTTTTTCAGAGCAAGATAAACATATTGACCTACATTGTATGTGTTTTGTTTTATGTTTTTATTATATTGTTTCCTTTGTTATAAAAATTGCTTATCTTGGTAAACTTTAGTTTTGAGGCTTCTTTCAAATTTTATCTTAGATTTTCTAAGTGATTATCATAAATTATTGTGTCGTCTGTTATTTTTAGGGTCGACTCTAAGGATGTGGTCATTTTCTACTATATAATAATTCATAAGGGATGTGATTTGTGGTTAGGTGCACTTGTGAATTATAGACCATTGTTACAAATGGGAGGATGTCATCCCCATTATTTTGATTTACATTTGGGTAATGTGATAACATTCTACAAATTGTACTATGAATTCTTTCATTTCAGCTATTTGACATTGGATGATATAGTGTTGTGAAAATTTTCTAAATTCCCAATAATGTACACACGTTTTTCATTGACTCACTTGTAAAGTTTGCCTCCAGTCTTTTATTACTTTGTCTGAAATCTTGTATAAAGTGTTAACTTTACATATAATAATTGTTTCCCAATATTTTCAATTGTTTGGTCCTCTAATGGTCGTCTAAAGGTTGCATGTCTCATAAAATGGTCAACTACGCTCAGTATGTTGTTATTATTATATTTAGTATGGACCATCTGTGCATATCGTACTATAAAGTTTATGGGTTCTGTGAAAATGTTGCCTAAAGGAGCTTTTGACTCAACATAATTTACTCTTGGGGCACATGATTTGCAAGTGCATACTTTGTTGTTTACATCAATTTTCATGTTTGGTATTTGTTTTTGTTTTTACCCTATTTATTTATTAATTTTTTTTTTTAACAAAAGCGTGTCCTGTTGTCGGAAGGTCATGATTCAAATGACTTTTGTCTTAAACATTCAGGTGCTAAAATTTATTTTCCGTCACCTGATTTAAAGTAAATTATTTTTTCTGGACTTGTTATAGTTTTTCTTATTTTTAGTTGTTGCCATTCTAGGTCTTCATTTTGAGCTTTAGCCAACATATTGCATCTAATACTATTATTAGGTGTAATTCTTTAGTTTTAATTACAAAATTTGAAGTTTCATGAATATTTCTGCTTAATTTGTCTACATTTTGGTGTTGTTTTTTGGTCTATGAACTATGATATAATCATATTCTGCTAGTTTTAAGGATCATCTCAAATTCTACTTTTTGGGTCTTTTAAGGACATTAAATAGTAAAGTGCGAAGTAATTTTACCGCTCACATTATGCTGGCCATTTCAAAGTTTGTATCATTGTAGTTTTTCTCTGATTATGTAGCACTCTACTGGCATATGCTACTGGGTGTAACTTACCTTTTTTTCCTGCCTTAAGATTTCTCTGAACCCTATTAATGATGCGTTTGTTGATAAGACAAATTTTGTTTTTTAATCCGGGAATTCTAAAGTTGGTTCTCTTATTAATTTGTCGCGTAGTTCCTAGAATGCTGTTTGACTTTCTTCAGTCCATTTAAATTTCACATTATCTTTAGTTAGGTCGAACAATGGTTTAGCTATTTTTGAAAAATTCCAAACATGGCTGTGGTAGAAACTTGTTAGTCCTATGAAACCCCGTACATTTTTTACAGTTTTTGGTGTATTGGAAAGTTTTTAACTGCTTCTATATTCTTTGGGTCTGGCTTAATTCCCTCTTCATTAATTGAAAAACCTAAATAGGTTACTACGTTTACAGAAAATTAAAATTTTTGTAGATTTATGGTCAAATTATTTTCTGTAAGTTTATTGAAGATTTTTGATAAGGAATTTATGTGTTCCTGAATGGTTTTACTGAAACAAATTACGTCGTCTAGGTAGATGAAACAAATATTGTCTTTTAGCCCTAACAAAACCTTATTTAAAACTCATTAGAAAAAATGGTGGGGAGTTAGCCAACCCCATTGGGACACGTTAATATTGGTAAATGTTATTCCATGTGACTCTCTTTGATCTGAAGTTTTCGATTGGCGTTCTTTGCCCAATTTTATATGATCAAAACTTGATTGCATATCTATTACTGAAAATAATTTGGACCCTCCTAAAAGATCTAATGTGTCTTGAATATTGAGTAGGGGGTGAATATACCTTGTAGTTATTTCATATAATTTCCTATAATCAACATAAAATCTGTATTTGCTTTTTCTTTACAAGGAACTATGCCATGGGCTTTCACAAGTTTCTATACTTCCCATTTTTATTTGATCTTGAATTAATTCCACTAGAACGGGTCTTTGTGCGTGTGGAATTCAGTATGGTCTTATGAAAATTAGTGGATGGTTCCCTGTATTTATTTACATTTTGCTCCTTCTGTTACGATTTTTATGAAATCTGTTTTTTTTTTTAGGGTTTTCTATATATCCAATTTTTTGGTAATTCACTTTCGATCTGTGATCTTCCCTCTATCTTTTTCGTAGTGTCAAAAATTGTATTAACTTTCTTTTGTGGTATTTTATTTGAGTGTCCGTTGTTTTCAAATGAGCCATTAATGTTCCTTTTTCAATTATTATTTCATTATTTGTTAAATTAGCCACTCTAAAAAAAAAAAAAAAAAACCAATTTTTTGATTCCCCATATTCACCAATGCCTGTATGCACAAATAAAGTAATATTTTCAATTGGTTCAACGCAAGCCTTCCGGTTTGTATTTTTAGAACTGCGAACTTAAGCTTTATTTGGCTTCGAGCTGGTATTATTTCGTTTATGCTACAATAAAGGGTGTATTTCTGGTATTTATTTCTGACTTTTTTTTTCTGAATTATTGTGTTTTCTTTTTTTAAATTTCATATATGACTTTTGCTCTTTTAATATTTAAACTTTCGTTGGTTTTTGAATTTGCAATTTTTAGACTTATTTGAATATTTTGATTAGTTTTTATTTTATTTACTCCTTTTATTATTTATTTGTAAGCGGGTGTTATTTTCTTTAAAATTTACAACCTTTGGTTGGAAAATTTTAGTTTGTACCACTGGATAAAATTTTTGTTTATTATTAGTGCTATAATTTTTAAGATTATTTACGGGATTTAACCCTACCATGTCAATTTTTGTCTCATTTATTATTATTACATTTTGTAGTATGTGTGAGGTTTATTCCTTTATCCAATAGTTGATCTTCTATTCAAGCCATTGCTTCCTTAAATTTCTTAGGATTTTCCCCTGTTGTATTCAGCTATTTTCTCTTAGATCTCCTAAAAAATATTCATTGCCCTTTTGTCGGGTTCCCTTTTCACAAAACGGGATCTGTTCATTCCCTGTTTCTACTATTAATTTTCCATTTATTGTTTTTACTTTCTTGGCAAATCAAGCACTGATTTATATGCCTCTCTTGTTTTATTAAAGACAGGGTCTGTAAACAGTACGATTTAGGTAAAATATTCGTGAATTGTATTTTTAGTGCTTCTGTCAACTGGACAAAAGTTATTGCGCGCCTGTAGGCCTACATGTAGGGTCCTTTAGAACAAAAGTTTGTGCTATCTTCTTTCTTTTAAATTTGATTACGTTTATTTTTTGTTCTTCTGTCCATTTACTTAATTGTTCCGCCTGATTTACTGCACCAATAAATTCTGCATCAGGTTCGTTCTGTGTTTCCCACTAGGAAAACTTGAAACTAATTCTAGGTGCACATCAGACAAATTTATTAAACTAGAGAGAGAGAGAGAGCTCCATATCTCGACTTTCTAGATCTGCTAGGCACGTGCTTAACGACGTGTTTAACAAAGTTAAATCCCTTAATCTACTTTATAAAAGGGAAAACGCATCTTGTATCCCACAGTCTTCCCCGTCAATTCTAAAATTATCCATTTTATTTATTTATTTTTGTAAATTTAGACTTGCATGATTTTAAACTAATTCTTACACTTGAGTATATACTTTTTTTTAAATAATATATTACAATTTTCATACATATTATCCATAATTTTCCACAACATATTCATTATCACAAAAAATAAACGTATATATCATCTTAATTTTAACCATTTACCTGTACATCGTCTTGATGTTGAGGGCCACTTCTAACACCATTTTGTGACACCTCCTGCTGTTTGCAGTCGAAAACCTCACTGGATGGATCCAGGAATTCCCAGCTGGCAAGTTGGCAGGTTGAGTGATCACGTTGACCGAAAAATCTGTCAGGATGGACCGACGATCGTAACTTTAGGCACAAAGTCAAGAACAAAGCAATTTAAATCAAAACATTACTTTTTATTTAAAACGTTACTTACTCAATCAAAAAATCGATTTAAAACATCTTTACAATTTATTGAATTTTAATTTTCCAATAAGAAACCTACGACCCCACATTTGAAAAAATTGTAAATTTGATAAAGAGAAACCATGGCTGCCCAAGCAACCAAATCATGCAGGCACCAGGAAGTGACTGACGCTTTGTCTTTCTCCAGCGTCTCTTGCTCTTTCTGTCCACCATGTTATTCCCGCTATAAAAACTGCAAGTTAATATTTATTTAATTTTGAAAATTGATGTATTTAAATCATGAAAGTCCATCATGAAAAACTTCTTTTTTTTTTAAATTTTTTAATTTAATTTAATTTTATTTATTTTTATATACATTCAGTTGTTAATGCTTTATTTACTGAACTAATGTTCTCATATTTTAGAGAAAATATTGTTCTCATATTACTTCTACTAGAAAAAGACTGGTGGATGTGAAAGGTAATTGTTTCTTAACAGAAGAATGTTCGATTTTGTGCCAGAAATTAACAACAAAAATTAAATCAGATTTTAATAATTGTAAAACTTTATTTTCTTTTAAACTCTAGATCCTGAGATCTCTAGATAATTGCTGATAATTGCATTTATCAAATGATTAGTGATAGCCGTAATAAAGTTTATCAGTGGAATTATATTATCCAAGGTACACTTATCAGATTAGGTTTTTTATATTGTGATATTCTACTAAAATTTATTATAATGTAAATAATCTGAAAATTTTAAACTCAAATATGTTGCAACAGTTCCAAATATAAAATTGTTACATGTAATTCCATTGTGTTAAAAACAAAATCTGTAATTATGTTGGAGTGCCATAGGGAATTCCTCACTTTGTCTATAGGAAAATCCACCACTGATTATAATAAAAGTAAATTAAAAAGTTTTTTAATTAAATAAAACTTAGTATCAATATAGTAGGTACAATTAATTACTTCTAGAATAGAAAGTTATGTTATTTGCTGTAATTATCTGCTTCTTTTAACATTGCATTAAGGCAAGAACAGTACATTTAGTGATACCTGTTGTACAAATATGGTACTACAACTACAATCTAAACTGTTGCTAATAACAGAGTATTTCAACACTCAACACTTTAGCTTGTTTCTTAAATGGTACTGGGTTTCTTAAATTGTTATCCATTGCTTTGGATTTCATTAACTAATAATCAGTTTGTAATTATTTTATTCTTTATGACATGTCATTAAACCTTTTAACCAACTATTTCAGTTCTGATTATACACTAGACTTTACATCAATCTCTATGCTATGACTTAGTTTTAAAGAATACAAGAATCATTTTAAAATGTAAGCCTACAATTACCAAGTTAATTGGTAAGTTTACATGGTAATTGGTATGCAGTTTTATAAGCAAATAATAAATACTTCATGATATAGTTACTTTAACTTGAAAACTGACCTCTGAATATTTAAAGTTCATAATTATAAAATTATTAAATGATATTTTTAAACTTTCACATAAAAAGACAGTACAAAATAACCTAAAGGAATGAATTAAAGATGTCATTTTGATTTTTTTAAAACTGTTTAACACCTTTGAGAAAGTCAAAGAAAGTATATGTACCTCTAAAAATAGAAATCATAGATTATAGATATAACTGACATACGTATGATTACTTGTGTACATTTTTTACCTTTACCTTTACTCCATGGCCCTATGGTCCCTGCAGGACCCTGGTCTACACAGCAAGAGTATTCCACTTGTGTCTATCAGCCGCCCGCTGTCTCCACCTTCTTATACCAAGCAATATGAATTGGTTCTCCACATCATACATTCATCTCCAATTTCTTCTCTGTTCTCCCATCCATTTTGTTTCATTGTAATTCTTCCTCTGTATTTATTCAAACAATTACAGTCATCTAACGTTTATGGTTATATCAAATCTTTCTCTTTATATATATATATATATATATATATATATATATATATATATATATATATATATATTACTTAGATCTGTCCTGTGACACCTCTAAAGTTAGCTATTGTAGGTAAACATAATAAAACAGGTGAACTATGTCAATATAAAAAACATATCAAATTTCCAAGTTCTTTCCAGTTAAAAAAAAAAAAATAAAAAAAAATATATATATATATATATATATATATATATATATATATATATATATATATATAGGGAGAGTAATATTTACAAATAAATAAATAATATAATTTTATATTACTACAGTAATTCAAAAGTTATTATTCTAATCAGTGTGTAGTGTGAACTTGACACATGTCATCTGTATAACTAGCGCTCAATCCATGTACTCACTAGTTTTGTAAATTTATATTTACTTAAATTTAAATTTACCTGTATATTTTATTTACTAATTATACACATATTATTACAAACTATGATCTTGATGGTAAGAAAATTCTCTCATCAATACAATAAAATGATTTATTTACTATTTGTTTACTCAGAGAAATCTAATCATATCAATATCAAGAAATAACATATTGCTATACAATTTCTTCTATATAATATAGTTGGTTTGTAGACACTATAAAACCAAAAACTAAAAATATTTTTTTTAAACTATTGTAATAATAGGATATGTAAACAAAATTATAATAACTTATAAACAGGAGTGTTCAGAAATGGGTGAGGTTGAGGGAATGGTGATGAAAGTTGGGGGGGGGGGGGGGGGGTTAATATTGAATGGTCAATTAATAAAGGAAATTTTCAATGTTAACAATTGAAAGACAAAACCGATTAAATATGCTGAAAAGATGCTGAAATATTATGTTTGTAATTTTTATTATTCACCATATTTTGTTTCATTTTAAAGAATTGTAAATGTGAAAAACTACTTTGTGAAAAGTTATTAATACTTAGAAAGGAATTGGGAGTAGAATTTGTAACTGAATGAGTGGGATGAACACCCAAGTAATAACTACTCACAACAATGTCTGAATATTATTAGAGATGTTTGTTTGGTATCAGTATCAGTACTAAGATGTTTTTAATGATTGAACAAATGCAATTAATTCTAAACCAGATAACAATATTGATTGCTTCAGGGTTATATATTTATAGAGTCTCTCTCTTTCTTGTAACTGTTCCACTTTGATTAAATGATTGGTTAAACACAGAAGAGAGAACAAGTTCAGGTGTGTAGAGAAAGTTGAGACAAATTTGCACGAGAAAGCCAACATGACATTTCCATTTACTGCTTGCTAATTGTGATAGGTTTTAGACTAATATATAGTTCATACTTGTTCATATGCAAAGTATGTTGAATAACATTGTTAGGTAGTGGCTATTTTAATTGTGAATGTTAGCAGCTTAGAAATGTAAATTTATTCTGAATTTCATTAAATAAAATACTTCTTTAAAGTAAAACTACATTTTGTTTTAGATTAATCATTGTTTACTGGATTCAAATTCTGAAAATCTACACGAAGGAAGTAAATTTATCTTAGCTTTTACAACTTGCATACATTTACATTTTAAGTAGCCTTTTGGTAATATACACTTATAATAGGTGAATATATTAGTACTTATATTAGTGATTAGGCCAGTATTCATTTCAATTTGAACCAAGAAAATATGTACCAGCTTCTTTATTGCAATTTCAGATGTATTTTTTCATAAGTAACATGTATTCAATTTTGCAGCACCAAATTCAATCGGAAACACAAAATAGAAAAATGTACTGTAACAATATCACCTCAATCAAACCAGATAACATGATTAAAGTGATATCAGAAACACAAATTAAATAAAATAAATTAGGAATAAGAAATAAATCTTCACGCGTAATATTAAATTAGAGATAGAAAATTTAAAAAAAAAGGTTTACAAAGGATTGTTAAGAAAGGAGTGGAGGCACAAGCGCTGTAGATGTCCAGAACGAATGGTAAAATTATTAGGGTTGAAAAAGGAAAGCGACGCTACGATTTCTCTTTTTAGAAGGGTTCAACAGACTAGGAGAAACCAAAACTTTCAAAAAATAACGACAAATTTAAAAACAACCAATAGGAAGGACGAAATCCTATTTTTTTTTGAATTTGTGAAAGTTAGTGTGGCGTTGACGCGGAACTGAGGAGAGAAAGAAAAAAGGAGTCTTCTACGAGCAGCGAGGGAGTAAGGTGCGACTCTAGAGACTGGTTGTCTCCGAGTCACCAACATAGTATCAGCTTTTTAATAAAATTTAGTAAAGTATAACTTCTAGCTTTATTGAGTATTGAGTATTAGCTTCAGTGAGAGATTAAATTAGTAGCCTTCAGCAAAGTACAAAGTTTGATATTTGCCTTCAGCAGATAGGAGTTTGATTCGTCATCTTCAACGCGAAGAAAAAGTTGTTCATCGTCACCCTGGGAGAAGGAGATTATCTCGTCATCGCCAGGATCCATCATCAAAGAGCAAGTGTGTGCATCGAAAGTGTTTTTTTAGGGTTAAATAAAGGGGAAAGTGCGAGTTGGGGTTTTGTGAAAGTGTGTTTTCGTCGAAAGAGGGACCAAGACAAGGATTGATAAGTACCATATGTTTTCTATTAATATCTTTTTAATACTATTTAAATTTCATTTTGCTTGAGCTTCCAAAGGATTCCCACCGAGATTATAGATTTAAGTTTTGTTAGTATAGGAAATTAAATTGAACTAAGAGTCAGTATATTTAATCATTTCTTTTGTTTTGTATATCAAGAGCTAGCCGAGGAGTAAATTGGAGAGATTGATAAATTTGAAATTGTGTTTTTTTTGGAGAGTATAAAAGTAATTGAGAGAAAGGTAAATTAACTTAAAGTAAAAGTAATCTAAAAAAAAAAAAAAGCAGTAGAAGAAATATATTTGCCTGTATTGAAATTTGTGTTTGTTAGATATTAGATTGTTAGAAATAAGGAATGAAAGTTGTATGAATGTCTAATACATCTTAGAATAAGTTGCTAAAATTAAGTTGCTTAATGTGTAACTATCCTTACGTACAAAAAATTGTTCCTTGTTTGTTCTGCGCTAAAATAAATTGAGTTTTAAAATTTTAAAGTATTGTGTATTGACCAAATAATTTCAGTACAAAAATAAATCATAATTAAATCCTAAATAAGTAAGTAAAAGAATAAAAAGTAAAGTAAAGGGTTTTTATATAACATGCAAGAGGTGAATGTTATAGTACATTTGTTAAGTTTTTCTGTTATAGCCCAAATGCTAAATATTTTTCCTGTTTTCAAGATCCAGTTTCAGATTAATACTGTCATTTATTATTTTTTTTTTCAGGGCAAAGATTTTGCTGATGGAAATGTAAAGCAAGGTGATGTAATTTCACGTAAGTAACAACAATTTTGATTTTCCCACCCTACTTTATATCTTATTACTGAATACATTTTCAGATTTAATCAAGAAGAAATATATTTATGTTATGGTTGTTTTCTATTTGTTATACATTATTCTCATTTTTAAATTATGTTAAATTTATAGTTAATTTAGTACAGTACACACTCGCTAACACGACCCTCAATAACATAAATTCCTTGATAACAAGTGCATTTTTTAATCCCCCTGGGATTGCCATAACACTTAATGTTAAAGATCCCTCTATAGTATGAATGACTATTATTATTTTTAAAACCTCAATAGCACAGATTTTTGTCCTCGTACAGATTGCTACTCTAACACTCTGTAGCACGTCTTTTTGCGAAACTGAACCTTTATAGCAAGAGTTCAACCTCAGTAGTAAGTTGTTTTACACAGAAGAATCTTTATAACACGACTTCACCCTTCCCAGTGCATAGTTCCCACAGTCAGTGACGCAACGGAACAGATGTTTTGAAGGAAACAATGTCTTATGCTCAGGTCAAAACATAAAAAGCCAGCTTCCTCCCCTTCATTACAGTACATACTTTGTTACAATAATAATAAAATATACATTTTAAAACAAAACGTTTTAACTAGTTTATACGAGTGAGGGTTGATTCAAAATGCACTCGCTATAAAGGAGTTTCAGAAAAAAACATTGACCTTGATATACGACTATTAGTCAACATAAACTTGATAGCACGAACCTCAACTAGAAGAGTCCCTTGAAAACAAGACGGTTTCCCAAATCCTTTTGAGACTCGTGCTATCGAGGTTCTAGTGTATTTTATAAGGTTTGTATCTAAACAGAAGTGGAAATGGTTTATACTATTGGAATAAATAAATAAGAAAATAACAATTTTTAAGGTAATATGACTAGTTGTAGAGATAACGTATTTATAATCCAATAAACCACAACCATATCTAAATGGCATCTGATAAATGATGAGTATTCAAGTCCTGACTCTTAGAGATGTGAAATATGAAACACTGATGATAATTTGAGTTTTTAAGTCTAACTATTTTTTATTGAACACACTAAAATTATTAATATGATTTAATCGGATATTTGATATAATTTGTGTATATAAAACTAATGCACAATGTTTCAAGAGCATAAATTCACCCTTAATATCAAATGTAAAACCTAGGTGCTGATTCACTTCAAATAAATTATGATTACTCTTAAAGAAAATTAACGTCTCATAGATATAAATACACGGGAACGATAAAATATTATGTTTTTTGAAAAAATGAAAACACGATTGTTTATATCTCAGATGAAACATTGAGCGTAAAATTCTTTTTTGTAGACGGAAAATTTTTATAGACTCTACAGAGTTCCCCCAGAATGCCACCCCATATCTTAGCCGAGAACCAATATAAGCAGAATAAACGGCTTTTATTACTTTTAAACTAGTCACAGTAGAAATCATTCTGAGAGCAAAACAAACTGGCGCCAGTTGCTGAGCCAAACCTGAAACATGACTTTTCCAATTTAAATTTGTGTCTAAGGTAATGCCAAGAAATTTAACATTTTTTGTGCTCGTGATTATTGCTTTACCTTTTTTTTACATGTAGGTTAGGATTAGACTGTAGACCAAACTGGATTAACTTTGTTTTTGTCATGTTCAGTTTTAAGTTATTTACAGAGAACCAATCTTCCGCCATGGACATTGCTAACTCTGCTGACTCAGCCAAATCTGCTTGGTCTTTGCCCACCACTGTTAAAGTAGTATCATCAGCAAATAACACTGCCTCTGCTTGTCCAACATTTTGAGGCAAATCGTTTACATAAATAAGGAAAAGCAATGGTCCCAATATTGACCCTTGAGGAACACCACGCAGGACTACTTCCCATTTAGAATGGTGAGAGTTTAGAGGACTGTCAGTATAGATAACTCTCTGTTTTCTCTTAAAAAGATATGAGCTTATCCAACTGCTTGCCTTCCCACGTATACCATAATATTCAAGCTTTTGTAACAAGATCGAATGATCTACACAATCAAAAGCTTTTGAGAAGTCACAGAAGACAGATGCGATTTGAGTTTTCCCCTCTATAGCATCTCACAGTATTTACTAACGAAAAAATGGCTGAGGAATTTGATAGACCCTTGCGAAAACCAAACTGATTTTTGTTCAATATATTGTATTTAGTAAGAAAAGCGACGATTCTTTTCATCATTGCTTTTTCAAATATTTTAGAAAAAACTGAGACAATAGTTATAGGACGGTAGGTAGTTGGTAATTTCTTTAGTATCACCCTTTTTATGAATAGGTTTTACAATGGAATATTTTAAGTGTTATGGAAATATTCCAGTTTCAAAAGACTGGTTTATAAGTAAGGCTTAGTGGCCTTGAGATAACATGAGCACTGGCTTTAATTACTGATGTTGGAATATTATCCCAGCCAACAGACTTCTTGTTTTTTAAACTTAGTATAATTTTGTAAATTTCTGACGGGCTTGTAGGGCGAATGAACAAAGAGTTTTGAACTCCAATTTCCTTTTTTTTTAACAAACAGATTGCCTCACTCTCATTTAACTTCAGGTTTAGTTTCTCTGTGACATGTATAAAGAATTTGTTAAAACATTCTGCAACGTGCATAGGTTGGTCAATTACCTCAGCACCTTTTTGCAGAATTATATCACGATTTTGTTTTAAATTAGAATTTCCAGTTTCAACTCGAACAATATTCCACATTGCCTCTGCCTTGTTCTCAGAATTTAAAATATACTTATCATTTGACATGGTTTTTGCAACCCGAATGATTCTTCTCAATACATTACAATAACTCTTATAATAAATTAATATCTCAGCAGGGCAGTTTTGTGACTTCAAAATTTCATGCAGAACACGCTTTCTATTACAGGAGACTCTAATGCCTTTCGTTATCCATGGAACAACATAGAAACGTCTGCAAGGTTTGGACCTTTTTAGAGGACATACCTCTTCAAGATATCTATTTAATGTTGTAAAAAACAGATTGTAGTTTTTATTTATATTTTTTATATTATCCAGGGAAATTTCCAACTCAGAAAAACTATTTGTGCACAACCGAGAAGTGAAGAGATTTAAAATTGTCTCATTTAAAGTTCGTTTGTACGACAGTTTTGTTTTTGTTTTACAATGTTGTTTACCTGCAACAAACTGAACTGAAAGTCCCCTATGGTCAGACAGACCTGGTTCGTGCATATCAGCTTTTTTTGGTATAAAATTTGTGAATATATTGTCAATACATGTTCATGTATCGGAAGTTATTCTCGTCGGTTGTTGAAAATTGACTACTAAATTGTACGATTTTAAGATTTCAAGGAATTTAGAAGTGTTCATAAATTCTATTAGTTAACAAAAGTAGTTTACCCTAATTATTTAATATTTACATTTCATATAGGCAAAGATATCAACGACTTTATCAATGTTGTTGACAATTTTATTTTTTATTGACAATAGATCCAAACCACTTAGGCATTCTTGAGTCATAGAACTTCTTAGTAGTTTTTGATCAATTTTAATTTAGAAAATAATCTTTCAGCAATGGCCACTGTAACAGGAACAGTGAAGTATATACACCAGGCTGTACATAGAGGATAACTAAAAGTTAAAGAACAATATGTTCAATCAGCAGTAGATAGCAAGCTGTTTCATATCAGTTGTTTTTCAGAAACTTCTAACTGATAATATTTGTGATCTAATCAAAGGAATTATGTTATCAAAAAAGTTTCTACAAATTTTTAAGCTTTGTTTTCAGTTGATTATCAGTAGAAAAAGCCAAAAAAAAAACATTTGAATTACCCTACAGTAGTACACTACATGCCATGGAACGTGTTCTGAGCATATAGGATCAATCATGGGATAATAGATTGCTCTTAAAACTTGATTTTAGATCAGTGAGTCTCTTTGATCTTCACAAAGCTCATCAGTCATTTTTCACTTTATGGACTTTCCTGTTTCTAAACTCACTTGGATTTTAGATCAGTGAGTCTTTTTGATCTTCACAAAGCTCATAAGTCATTTTTCACTTTATGGACTTTCCTGTTTCTAAACTCATTTAGATTTTATCTCCGATATCTTCAATAGTACCCTTTTCCAGTTAAATCTCAGGCTGGCACTTATTTTTATGTATAACATTTGCATTTGACTGTTGTACATTTTTGTTTTGACTCATGTCAAAACTCTCATCTTTATCAGAATCTGAAATAATTCAAATAACTGTCCATTTCAATTCATTTAGATGAACGAAACAAAGTAACATGCTTCTGCTCGATTTATTGATCCTGCAAGAAATGGTTAGTTCTTCGTGAGCTGGGCTAAAGGATGGATGAAAATAGTTTTTCATAATCCCAATTTTTAGCATTTTTCATAACTTTCAAGATTGTTATTAAATATTTACGATTTACAATATGTGTGTTAATTTTTATCAGTTAAAGTTCTATTAGTTTCTGCGATGTTGTCAAAGTTGTACCAATAGGTTGAGTCAACATGCCGAAAGAGAAGTAGAACATTTATGTGCTTGTTCTGTTTTTCTTCTCTATTCTTGCCTTTTTTCTACATATTTCCACTTTGATATGTACACTTCATTGTAGATTTGCATAGACTGTCTATATGAGAGTGGTATGCATAGAAGCTAGAGCCAGCGCTGCATGCGAATTGTGATTGGACAAGTTGCTCAGTTAACTGTCAAGTATCTAAACATACAGACAATGTGGCGGGCAAGGTGTGAATCCTGAAACCTTCTCACTCAGCTACTGTCCCAACAGTATATTCTTCTTTCTTTAAAAATAATTCTCTCACATGCAATTGCAGCAATAATAAGAAATAACATTAATTAAATATTTGGTGACATGTAATTTGTTACAGACTGTTTTACCACGAGATATCTTTAAAATATTTTATTATCATTAACTCCACCTTATTTGTGGGGGTCCCTATTTTGAGCCGCTAACTTCGCAGGGCCCAGTGCAGTGCACCAGTTGCATCAACCTAGTTAAGCCTCTGATCTTCTCCCTCTTGATCATCAACTGTAGCATAAGGCCAAAATTTGTCCCAAAATCTCAGTATGGTTATATTTTTTAATTGATTCTATGCTATGACTGTTGGGAAAACTGCATCCTTAACATTAAATCTGTTTTTGAAAATCTGTCATGTTGAAGTCAGAATCTAACAGACCTTGTACAATAGAACTCATGTAGAAACACATTAAATTTTGTATTACACCTTGATCCATTGGTTGTATTAATAAAGTGACATTTGCTGATAGAAATATAACAAAAATCTGCTCAAAAACTAAGTCTGAAGCAAAGTGATGGGGCTTACAATAATCCAATAATTTGATAATCCAATAAACAGGTATTCCAAGTTTTATGAAATTGTTTTTCACTTCTGGCACGAAATGATGGAAAAACCACTTCTTAAAAAAGTTCTACTGTCATCCACCCATTTCTCTGAGTGTTGTAATATACATGGAAGCTTAAAACATCTCTGGTTTTTGTATTTTACAATAAATAAAGGTGTTAACTTATGGTTATCAGAAGGATTTGCACAAAATAAAATAGACAATTTGTCTTTGGTTTCTTGAAATTCTTAGTACATTATTCGTCTCCGCCTGCTAGAGTTGAAGTGGGCAAACAAACACCATAGGTTTAATCGGCATTGTAGATTTTACATGTGGTTAAATTTTGCTCTGAGACAATGCTGAAAAAAGTGTCCCAGTATTTTTCAGCTGCATTTTCATCAGCCGATTTGGTTAGCCGGTCATATCTGGCATACAGGTTCCACGCTGAATTTTAACTTTTTGAAGGTAACCATCTCAAAATACCCATTCTTTATCTGGCAAGTCCATCTAGTGATTTAATTTTTTTGCCTTTTCAATTACCACAGGTTCAGTCACAGGTTTATCCACAATTTCTTTGCATATAACATTAATAATATTAACTGTTTTGTAGTGCACCATTGTTATGAATGTAGTTATCTAAGCCTGTAGATAAGAATAACTACTATAGCCATAAAATACACAATGAACATTGTGCATTGTGAGGACATATCTTGTGATATATCTAGGGAAATACCCTAGCCAGCTGTATCTAATGTAATTTAATATTAGTAAGTTTGTTGTATATCCAAATATTATTTCTAAAGTGGATTAAAATTTTACGATTTCACTTCAACAGTACTTACCTAAGCAGTACTTACTTTGTTTAGCAATATACCTAGTTAATCTATTATGTTATTGTATCATGTCCAAATTGTATTAGTCCAAATTAAAATAAAATTTTATTAATCATATCAAAAAGTTTTGAAATTTGAAGCCTACCATTTATAGTCTAATGATTTGATCTAATCTTACAGTCATAGGAAAAAATCAGAATTCCAAATTTTGTGTAATCTGGATTAGTTATTTACTTCCTCAAGGCTCATTGTTTTTAGATCATATAAATGACCTTCAAGTTGTATACAGGGAAGTAGTCTGTTTTTTATGCAGATGACTCAACACTGAGTATTTCAACTAGGAATGAAATTTAATTTTCTAGAAAAACAAATAGACAAATACATAATGTTGCTCAGCACTTTTCTAGTTAGAAACTGTTTCTAATGATGTATCAATTTATTTAATTGAAATAAGCAACAATTTATTTATGCCATTACCTGTTTCATGTACACATAATGTGGTTAATGTACTCTTTACTTTTTACAGCATACAAGGGTCCAGCTCCTCCTAAAGGTACAGGTGTTCACAGATATCAATTCCTTGTTTACCTTCAAGAAGATCCTAAGGCTAGAATTGTCGTCAATAAAATTCCTGATGAGAAACGCCGTAAGTTTAACTTGGAGAATTGGTTGAAGGAACAATCTGCAACTACAAAACTTGTTGGACCATTAGGTGGCGTCCAGTTTAGAGCAGGCTTTGAAAGCAAAATAACATTAGATTAATTTTTAAAAAAATCTGTTTTTATGTTATAGTTGTTCTCTATATTATTTACAAGCAATCATAGTTTCTTTTAAATAACTTCATTTAAAGATATTTTTTGATATTTGGAAAATACATGTATGTAATATTAATTAAAAACAAATTTTGAATTTTTATTTAAAATGCCTGGAAAAATGAAAATTTAATGTTGTTAACACAAATCTACTCACTCTCCAATGATATCAAGTCACTACTATTTGCCATTATTCACAAAATTCTGTAAGCATCAAAATAATGAAAGTGTGACAGTCAGCATGCATACTTTATTCAATTGTCATAGTTCTTTCTACCTCCTTACAACTTATATTCTCCTGGTCTACATGAAGTACATTGTATGGCTAGGGGAAGCAGAACAAAACCAAACAAACAACTACAATTATTAAAGTTACAGCAGCAGCCTGTTGTGATCATAGATGGCTTTTTTATCAGGTCGTGTTGGGGTCAGTACATCAAATGTCTCAATAATTCTAGCTTTTATAACCAGAAAGTCTTACCAGTTGTAGCTTTTCACTTCTATCTCATGATACTGGGTTAACACAACATAGTTTTGAGCCTGAGAAGCTAGAATTCAGTGTCATAAACTCAATGTGCTGACCACACATCACCCGATAAAAGCTGTCTGTTGTTGCACTGATGATTTATGTTATTTTCTAATTTTATTACATGTTATAAATATTAATGATCGTTCATATTTGTGTTTGTAACAATGTAATTTATGTAAAAAGGTAGATATTATAAAGTATTATAACATAAATTCTCCATGGCTGTGTATAATACTTACCCTACACATTCCTCCCCAGGCTGCACTCTTGTATATACAAAAATGAGTAGAAATTTAAAATTTTCGCAGAGAGTAGAATATAATACGTTATTTAGGAATTACATCAAACACTTGAAATAAGAAGGACAAATTTCTTGCTTTCTTTGATATCTATTTTGTTAAAAAATAAATCTTATTTATTTGTTGGTACATTCCTAAATTGTGTTTGTTTGAAATTTGAATTTTTTAAAAAATAGTGTCGGCTGTAAGTAAGATGGTTTTGCTAAAAAAAAAAACAGTTTGTAATGAGGTTGCTGAAAAGATTAAGTACTCTACTGTCTATTTATTATGGAAAATAATAGTCGACAAGAGAAATCATCAGTATTGAGAAAATTAGTAGTTTGTAAATTGCATTTAAATTGATAGCATATTATATTATAATTGTTGTTGTCCAGTAACGAAAATATATCATGGGTAATAATCATAATTATCTTTATTGCCGCAAGATTTTTACAATTTAAGGCAGAGTCATTTCTTATAGTAATAGGTTAAAATATAATCCAAACTTATTTTAAAACAAAATCTAAGTAAGAACACAATCATCCTTACAGTACTAATACTTGTATGAATCTCAGAACAATAATTATAACATTTGTTTATCTACAGTACATTCCGATTATTGATGTATCCAATAATAAATATAAGACTTACTGTCTTCAATATTCTGTATTATTCTTGTCATAAACGAAAGCTGTTTCGGCTATTCAACCATTTTCAAACTTATATCAGGTTTTCCCTTCATCATGTAACACAAACACTTGTACATAATTACACGTAAACAACAACAAAAACATTTATACACTATGTATTGTATTAGTTAAAAAGCACTAGACTCATGAGTCGACTACATTGTATGGTGTCCTGGTACGTACTGTAAGCATAACAATAAGCATACAGTCTTGGCAATATATAAACAATTGACAAGTTAATATTTAACCATTAGCAAGCCATATTAGTAATCATATTGCCTACTTTTGATTAACTTTTTGTCAACAGTAGTATAAACTTGAAATAATAATATGAGAGTAAAGGAAACAACAACAAGATAGATAAATGTTACATTAAAGGAAATATAAAACTAAAATACTCATACACAGCAGTTGCTTACATAGTTGTCAACAAATACTTACACTAATACATATAACATTGATATAATTCCTTTAGAAGAGAAAAAAGTACCACATTTTAAGATATAACATTTCAATAAATTGTTTATAATAATTTATCTTTAAATTTTATTAATAATCAGTGAAAATAATTTCACAAACTTTGTCACACACCCATTTTTATAAACAAATCAAACAAAGCTATTTGTCATAAAAAAATGCCTGTTTTGTAGTTGTCAGTAAAAAAGTAAAAATGAACCATGAAAAAGTATTTAAATATGGTCTAAGCTTGTTTTGTTTGTACTGTAAATGCATACTCTGTGTAAATCATATTTGATTAAAATTGAGATTTTATTGGTAGCAATCAAGGTTCATCTTTGTTTTTTGCCAATTTTTCCTGAACCGTAATATTTGTTTATTTGTAATTTTACACATGTGTATAGGTAATCTTCACATTTCACTAAGAGGCTGATGTTTTTAACATTAAGTCACGAAGTGCTTTTTTTGGAAAGATGGCGACCAATACATTTCATTGACATTAGAAGTTACATTTTGATCAATGTCATTATAGTAGATTTTCAGAAAGTAGTAATTAATTTTGTGTTTTACTTATGACAAGCTACCTCAAAATTTGAGTTATCAAATAAACATAAAAATGTCCCAAGATCCAAAATATCCACACATACGAAATTTGATTAAAATTGATTCACACCTTTGAGTTGTAGAGGACTGTATAGATAACAGGTGACAGACATCCATCATTCCAAAACCACTTTTTTGGACACAGTGGACCTCAAGGATATAATTATTAGTTAAACACTTGACATTGACAATGTAAAAAACCCATCACAAAACTTTTTATATGCTAAGTATATGGGAGAAAGTAAAAATATAACATAAACTAAACAATATCAGATAAAAAGATGACGACTAATCAAGACACATGCAGTAGTCAATCACATCCACTTTAAGTACAAACAACACATTCATGGCCAATCTCCACCACTTATAATAAACAACAGTAATTGTCTATGGGTATTTTAAAAAGACATCATTTTATAAAATTTTGTTATTTTATAGAAGTTGATTAAATAATAATAGCTTACAAAGTTTACTGTATAATCGTAATCTGTGCTTATGATTTGTGTAAGGATCAAAGTGACAGTTATCATACTATGTGATGGCACTGAAACATTTGTCGAAGTTAACAATTTTTATATTATACTAAAAATGTTAATACATTAAGCCTATAAGAATATACAAATCAGTGGCGGCTCCAGCGGGTAGGCCCGGGCCTACCCAACTTATTTGGTTTTCGGCCGGTGACACGCCTAAATATACATATTACCGATTTAAGGTGTATTAACGAGCTGTATGGTTTACTTTGATTTAAATATTATTTCTCAACAACTACTTTTGTGACACTTATAGGCAATAAAATATATTAGATATCATAAAATAACAAAAATATTTTTATTTTTCATAGTTGACCTGGCTCCATAGTTTTAAAATTAACAGTGTGGTGTATGCTTTTATCTTCAATAAGCAGTCCCCCCTTATCCTAGGGGGTATTTACCCAGGTCCCCCGCCATAGTCATGACACCCCTAAACTGTGCCTACCCAAAAAATAAATCCTGGAGCCGCCCCTGATACAAATCAGTTGATTGTTCTTGAAATTGTAAACCATTTTATCATTTATTACCATACAATCAATATTACTCAACATGTAATAACAGCTGATTTATTAGAATAACCATAAAATCATTTTAAGGTTAGATTAACCAATTAGACCTGGGAAGATTATCATTACAATATTGAACATATTATTTCTGATTTATCACAACTATGTCAAAACTGTAGCAAAACCTTTCTCTCACAAACTCTAACAAAGAGAAGACAACTTTTTAAAGTCAGACATTTTTATTAGCTGATCAATAATAAGCAGTGGTGAAATCATCACAAATTTAAGATATGCAGGTTATCACTGAATTATTATCTAACATCTCCCTTGTTTTAATGAAACAAACTCTTCATAAAAAAAGTATTTCAGGTGGTATTACAGGTCTTCCGGTATATGTTTTCTTCAAATTATTTAGATGATCAGTTGAAGCTCTACTAGGAAATAAACTAACAGGAGTTATTGGTCTGACTTTTCCTGACCCAAATCTTGTTCAGAAGACTGTGTTGACAATTTTTAATTCTTCTGATTTTGGACAGATGTAAGGAACTATGAGTTTCTGCAGTCCTGTTCTCCCTTAGGTATATGATCAGCATCCTGGAATAGTATTTATTATTTTTGCAGATAACCAGTTCTTATGAGATACTCTCCACCAGGTGTTTAACCTTCTGATAATTCTTGGGGATGAGTCTTACTTTGATGCAATTTTTTGTTCTATAGTTTTGTACTTTTGAAGCTCTTTAATGACCATTGATGGATGAATAATTTTTGGTTGATGGGCTTCTTTTGTGGCTGGAAACAGAGTTTTAGTTTGTCTTCCCATAAGGTACTGATGATCCAATTTCTTTACAAGGAATGTTTCCTAATTTTAAAAGTTTGATGTAGAGATCAGAACTGTCATTTTAGCAGTTTATTATAGTGTTCTTTGCTTCTTGAACATATCTCTGCGTTAATCCATTGATCTCGGAAAATGAGGACTTGAAATTTAGAGATCGAAGTCCCAGATTTTTGCAAGTGATTTAAATCGATTACAGGAGTATTGTTTACATCCATTAGATCTTAGTACATTTGGAATTCTTTGGACGGAGAACAAATATTTCATACTTTTAATCACTGAGAAACTAGTAATTGATTTCATATTTATAAAATCAAAAATCCAGAATGAACATTTACTATAAGTAAAAAATCTTTTTTGTTATAGTGAAAAATATCTGATGGTACAGTACTATTTGCTAAGGTCTAGAATATGTCTTATTCAAATATTTGTTCATGAGGTTCATATTTAGAGAGCCTGACAAGTATTATTGCATGCTTTAACAAATAAAGTTAATCTTTAGCCATTTCTGGCCAAAAATCATAGTCTACAGCTAATTTTATGCAGCTATCTACACTTCTGAGGCTACAGTGTAGCTCTTTTACAACCAATTTAGCCATAGTTTTAGGAATTAAAATTTGTGTTCCTTTGAGAATGAAATTTTCATCAGTATCTAAAACTTCACGGTATTTACAATATTTAACCAGTTCATCTAGAAGTAATTTTTGACAACTTGGCCATTCTTCCAGTATTGTTTGATGAATCTTTATGAGCTCTGAATCTGGTTCATATCCTGGTTCAAAACTTTTTGACATAGTTTTGTCAATGCAATACATCAACCTCAATCTCTCTTTCAGTGTCTTCATCTTCTTCATTTGCAAGAAAATCTTGACTTGAGTGTCTATAATATATTCTGTGCCCTTTTTATATTTTATTGAGGGATTGTGTGATATTATTTCGTAAAGGATACATTTAAACCAAGCTGAAGCATCAAATAAAGTTAATTATAGGAAATAAAGATAGTTCTTTATTAATAAGTCGAGTGAATTATGGTCTGTTTCTATTGTGTGGTTTATATATGGATGAAATTTAGCAACAAGTAAAGATAGACGTAATAGCAGATATTTCTTGTCGAAACTCCATATTCAAGGATAAAATAAAGCAAAAGCTTAAAGTTTCAAATATTTTAATAATATAAATGAGCTACAATTGTTTCGCCTTGCGGAATCATCGGGCAACTGATAATTTACAGGTATAGACAACTATTTAAACATAAGTAACAGGAAACTGAAATACAATAGAGAAATTGTGAAAGGTAGGTACCTTTTTTTTGAGTTGAATATAGTTTTGGTGAGATTTTGTTAAAGTTTTCGAACTATATGCCACAGGTTGATTATTTTAAAGAAGGACAGCTCCTATCGTGTTTTTACTGGCATCTATGGATAATGTTATAAGTTTAAAGTACGAGAGGCTTCTGTAGGATTTGCTCTAAGTGATCAAACACTATCTGGTGGTTTTCCCACCATCACTCCATTGCCTTTCTAAATGTCAATTCCATGAAGTTTTCAATCAGAGTATCTACCAGTCACGGAAGTCCCCGAATTTATAGTAGGGTTTCGGAAGTTTGTAAAAGTCCCTGATTTTCGTTTTAAGGTCACCGATTTTAGTGGTTTAGAAAAAACAGATTCAAAAAGTCATTTCATGTTAGTAAAATATTAAAAGACAGATTTCAAAAAATCATTTATCTGAAATATCGATTCATCAATAAGAGTTGTTAACCCCTTAAGTGTTTATGTCGGTTTAAGCCGACGCTACAAATATCGATAAAAAGTGCCGTTGTCGGCTAAAGCCGACGCTCTTAACTTGCCCTATTCTATTTCGTTCTCTGTCGTAATATTACGTTGTAGTTGCTAGTATTGCAGCTAGATAGTGTTGGCATGCTCTCTAGAGCATAACTTATAAAACTACCGCTTTATTTTTGTTCTCTTTGGATCCGCCGTGAACATTATATTTACAAGGAGTCGCGATATGTCCGCAAGGAGTCGCGATACCAGTGCAGCGAATGTGATGTTGGGCTGTGTGCTGCCCCATGTTTTAAAATATATCACACCCAAAAAAATTACTAAACATTAGTAAGAAACTGTAAACAATCTTTATTGTGTGTACTTTTATTTTTAACAATGGTTTTATTACATTTTACTTTTTTTTAATTGTTAGGTAAATGTGTTTTTAATGTATTTGCAGAAAATTTTTAAATTATATTAAACATGACATTTATACTTTTGATGTTGCTTATATTTTCTTTTAATGCCTATTTTTTAACTTCCAAGTTAACAAACATTAAAATAATCAAATTAAAAAAATAGGCATTTTTGGGTTGATTTAGGCAAAAAAAATAAAACACTTAAGGGGTTAATAGTGTACAAGTTTCAATCAAAGTTTTCCTCTAAACTCTACGTAGAACATCAGTCTGAAAGTTAGTTCCACAAACCGTATGGAACTTCGACTATAGTACCTATATATGAACTGCCTATGACTCACGCATGCATTTTGATTTAATATATACGTGAAATATTTGGTATCATTAACTGTGCGCAATACATTGTATTTAAGTTCAACAGTACACAATACATATATGTGGAAATATATTAGTTAATTATACTCCACTATTCATAATGCCGATAAAGTAATATTAATCATTTTAATTATGTTGTTTAGTCTGACACGTTCAATTTTCATTTGGAAAGCGAGTCTTCTGTTCCATATCTGTACATTTCTAACGACTCTTCTACCCTCTCCGCAACTTCAGCACGGTTATTGATCTGATTGATGATTCTTATTAAACTGTTCACTCTCTACTGTCAACTATGATTTATCTTGTTCTTTAAATTAACTGGTCTCGTATTTAGTTGCACAGTCGTTGTGTTTCATACCTGACAATAATGTACAGTATTATGTTATGAGAATATGATTAGCAGAACCACTATTTTATAATTTAAATGTGATTGATTGATCCACATTTTTAAGAAGATTCAATCTAGGCCTTAGTCTATTCTAGAGGATACGATTGCCATATTGCGACTTCTCATAAGACGGCAGCCATTGCTGTGTAGTTAGCTGTTATTAGTTCAATGGAAGTGAGAATTGTATTGTAGTTGTATTTAAAACTTTTTTTAGTTACAGTGTATCGAATATGTTCTGGTTGTATATAGTTCATAGTTACAATCATTAGTCCTGTGAAGCAGCCATAATCTGCACCCTCGGATCTTTCTGCTGGAAGGCTTTCTGCTGGAAGGCGGTCCTCGGTCCGGGGATGCAGATGGTGGCAGCAAGAGCGGACTCATGCGCCTCCCCGCGGTACAGGATGGGCAACGTTTTCGGTGTGGCCTGATGCTTTGCCGGATGGCGGCACCGAAGGCGGCTAAAGCATGAGACGTCTTACCCCCCTCCCTTCCCCCTCCTGCCTCTTCTTTTCACCACCCCAACCAAAATGAGGTCGTCAACCATTCTTTGACCTCTCTATAATCTGTCCTATTTCTCTTCTGTCTTCTGTCCCAAGAAGCTTGAGGCTCTTGTGGACGTTCATTTATTCTTAATTCCCACTATCCCCACAATCTGTGGACCCAATCCAAGGTGGAACAGCATATGCCGAAGGATGCGTGTCTAAGGGGGAGCTTAGACTCTAGTATGCGGACTCCGGATACCAGGCGACCTCCGGTTTCAATTTAGCCTTACCACATATGCGGGCTCTGTGTGGTGGACCTTTTAGAACCCTGCATTACTCGTGGGATCTCTATGAAGAACCCCAAAAATAATTCTATACAAACAACGGCAGGGTACCAGCCACCAGCTGGAAGCTCAGCCGCAAACCCAGGATCAGTAGCGGCCCCAGAGCATGCGGGACTGATCCAAAATCAAGAAAAACCAACACCTCCTGACTCCGGACGGGGGCCCGCCAATGAGCAGAGCTCGAAGTTTGGGGATATGGAGGTGGAAAAAGGCGCATGTAGGACTCTGGCAAGTCTCTCTTGTCTTCTTGTCAGGAAAAGACAATGCTGAGGGTCCTACAGGTAAACCTTCATCACAGTAAGGCGGCTTCGGCCTCCTTCTGTCAGACCTTCATTAGGTCCAACATCGACCTGGCTCTGGTCCAGGAGCCCTGGCTCCACCGAGGCCGGATTGCCGGACTAGGCGATGCAAAAGGTAAGCTTATACACTGCAATACTATTAATAATAACCGAACCTGCATACTTGTAAAGTCAGGTTTGCAATGCTTGCCCCTAATGGATTTCTGTTCTAGAGACATCACTACGGTGATGATTTACTGGCGCAATGGGAAGGAAAAGGATGGTCCAATTTTTAGCTCCGTCTACCTACCCTATGACGCCAGAACTCCTCCTCCATCTAGGGATCTAGAACTCCTGGTGGAGTCAACTACTGTCAGGCGGCAGCAGCTTCTGGTGGGATGTGATGCTAACGCTCATCATCGCCTAGGCTGGGGCAGCACTGACACTAATACAAGGGGTGAGTCATTATTTGATTTTCTCTTGTCTAATAACTTACAAATTGTTAATGTAGGAAATACACCGACCTTCTGTAACAAAATCAGGAGCGAGGTTATAGACATTACTTTTTGTACAGAAAATATTGCAAAACTGATTGGGAACTGGCATGTTTCAACAGAGGCCTCCCTCTCAGATCACAAATATATAATGTTTCATCTAGAGGCATCAACCATCCAATCTCTCTTTCGAGACCCGAGGTCGACGGACTGGGGGTCCTATTCAGACCAACTGTCGACGGTACTTGGGTCCATGCAAGGAGACATTGCAACATTTCCGGATGTAGACAGGGTGGCGTCCTCGCTTCGGGATGCCATCATGGACTGCTATCAGGATAACTGTCCTCTGCGGACGAGATCAGGTAGACCTAACACAAGATGGTGGTCACAGGATCTCGGTCGCATGAGGAAACAAATAAGAAGGCTTTTCAATGCCTCTAAGCGGAGCGGTGAGTGGAGGGAGTATCATTTAGCTCTCACCACATACAGCAAAGCTATCAAAAAAGCCAAGCTTGATTCCTGGAAGGCATTCACCCAAAAAGTGAATAGTCTGAAGGAGGCAGCAAGACTGCAACAAGTTATGGCTTCTAAACCTTACAATCCTGTAGGCACCTTGCGGAAACCAACAGGAGAGTATACCAAAACAGCGGAAGAGACGCTCAAGTTACTACTTGAAACTCACTTCCCTGGTTGCACAAGTAGTGATAATATGGACGGCGGTCTAAGTCTAGCTGGGGACAGCTCTTTGCCAAGGGCATCTCGGGCAGACTGGAAGATAGCCAGAAAAATTGTCACTATTTCTAAATTAAAATGGGCAATAAACAAATTTAGCCCGTTTAAATCACCAGGCGGAGACGGAATCTATCCTGCACTATTGCAGGAAGGACCTGACGCCTTGATCCAACTGATCTGCAAGCTTTCCAGAGCCAGCGTAGCATACGGCTACATTCCGCAGGCATGGAGGGTCAGCAGAGTTACGTTTATTCCTAAGCGTGGCAAAGCAAGCTATTGTGACGCCAAAGCTTATCGACCTATCAGCCTATCCTCGTTTCTGTTGAAAACATTGGAGAGGTTGGTTGAGAGACACATTAGGGAAGGGGTGCTCTTAGGGACACCTCTTCATCGCAATCAACATGCCTACCAACCTGGTAAATCCTGTGAGTCTGCTCTACATAATCTTGTGGGCAGGATCGAGGACACACTGGAAAGGAAGGAAATAGCACTGTGCGCCTTCTTGGACATAGAAGGTGCATTTGACAATACTTTATTTGGATCAATAGTGCGCAGACTGAAAGAGCGAGAGGTGAACCCGGCTGTAACAAGATGGGTTCATTCAATGCTAACAAGCAGACGCATTCAAAGCTCCCTGCTTGGTAATTCGCTGGAGGTCGCTGCCACAAGAGGTTGCCCACAGGGAGGTGTTCTATCACCTCTATTGTGGAGCATGGTGGTGGATGATCTCCTTACGGAAATTAGCCAAACAGGAACATACATCCAAGGCTATGCAGATGACATAGCAATCTTGGTCATTGGAAAAAGTGACTACACTGTCTCGGATATCATGAACAGAAATCTGAGACAGGTAAAGTTGTGGTGCGCAAGGGAAGGCCTCAACGTCAACCCAAGCAAAACCACCATAGTTCCCTTCACTAGGAGGAGAAACTTGACAGCCCTGGATAGGATATCCATGGACAACACACGGATGAATATGTCCATGTCGGCAAAATATCTTGGAGTAATCCTTGATCAAAAGCTGACATGGAACGTACATCTGGACAACTTAATACATAAGGCGAAATGGGCGCTAATGACAGCCAGACGCTTTATTGGTACTACCTGGGGACTTAAGCCTCACATAGCCCTTTGGCTATATGAAGCAGTGATCAGACCCCAAATTACATACGGAGCGGTGGTCTGGTGGAAGAAATCATGCCAAACCACTGCAGGAAGCAAACTAACAAGCCTGCAAAGACTTGCATGCTTGTGCATAACTGGAGCTTTCAGAAGCAGCCCAACAGCTGCTCTGGAGGTTCTTCTCGGACTCCCGCCTCTTGACATTTACATAATGTCAGAGGCAAGGAAATCCGCCTATAGACTGACGTGTGTTAATGAGTGGCGGAAGGGCTTGCCTGGAGCAGGACACTCTGACATAGTTGACACCGTACTTAAAAACTCGGTGCTAGACATGGCGCCAGACGCAATGCAAACTTAGTATGTCTTCAACAGACCCTTCACGGTAACCTTAGGTAACCGGGAAAACTGGGAAGGAAACAACAAACCAGGTTCTTCCAGAGGGACTCTCGTCTGGTACACGGATGGGTCACTTATGGAAGGAAACTCAGGTTATGGAGTATACAGCTCATCACCAAGGACTAACATTAGTGTTAGTCTTGGGACGCACTGTACGGTATTTCAAGCAGAGATACTAGCTATCACTGCTTGTGCCCATTTGGGTTTGTCAAAAGGCCTTCGAGACAGACAAATCCTCATTCTTTCTGACAGTCAAGCAGCACTTAAAGCGCTAGACTCAGTATTAATCACTTCGAAATTGGTGAAGGACTGCCTCTCAACACTAATGAAACTCTCCACAAGGAACATGGTGGAATTAAGATGGGTGCCAGGTCATCGTGGCATCCAAGGTAATGAGATGGCAGATACCCTTGCTAAGAAAGGAGCATCCACACCCTTCATGGGGCCAGAACCAATGTGCTGTATCAGCCGCAACATGGCTAAAAGCGCAGTTAATAACTGGGCCAAGGAAGAGCTACGCCAGAGATGGCATAGGACTCCAGGGCTCACACAGAGCAAACAGCTAATCAACGGACCTAGTAACAACCTTACGAAGTCATTGATCAAGTTAGACAGGCTACAGCTTAAAAGAGCAGTAGGACTTATCACTGGACATGGCCAGTTCAGGAAACATCTTGCAACAGTGGGAGTCTTTGAAGGCGACCAAAGCTGTCGGCTCTGCCTGCAGGCCGTGGAATCAGCAAGACACATCATATTTGATTGTGGGATGCTGGAGCGCAGAAGGAGGGAGCTCTTTGGTATCCTGCAACCAGGAGAGGAAGAGGACACGTACTTGGTAGAGAAAATCCTGAAGCTCGTTCGAGGAACAGGGTTCTAATCCATCAGGAACGGCACACAGGGGGCACAATAAGCCGATGGTTGACGTGCAGGGAGACCTTCTCGAAGAGGGTCTCCACCCCATCTCTAATCTAATCTACAATCATTAACTAATATATTTACTTTATGCAAAAATTTATATGAAAAGGAACATAGGTGTAACATAGTGAACATAGGAATATACTTGGTGGGAACATAGGTTAGGAATTTTCATAAACATTTTGGAACTCTTGTGTTTTGATTTTGGTTTTGACTGTAAGTGAAATTATGTTGATTTTGTGTTGAGTTTTAGCCTTTAAAATAATGAAACATTTTAAAGCAATATTTAATACTTTATTTTATTAAAAAATGCTGAGTAAGTGTCATTTCCAGCCAGTATAGCTTGAAAAACCAGACTGAAAATGTGGTTACGCGAGGGAAGAAACAACTCCTCTGCATTTTGTGCAATTTGTAAATTAAAAAAAAAAAAAATTTCACATTCAGGCATTAATCAATTAAAAGCTATGAAAAAAGTCAGAAACATCAAGCAATAGAACAAAATTAAAAACCTCTCAAGTTATGCTGCTACATTGCCTTCAAGAAAGTTGTGCAACCAAACCTTCTGCTTCAACTTCTACTGATGTTGCTAGCACTAGTTCTGTAGTTAGTTTTGACTTGATGAACAATAGTCATTAGTATTAATGTTGGCATTCTTAACCTATGTAGCTGGATATCCTACTTTTATAAATCTCATCTTCTACTAAACTACTGCATTTTGGGACTTGAAACGTTTCTTCCAACAAATAATATGATCTGGTCCTTTGATTACATTTTCTACATGATCTAAATACTTTACATTTTCATAATTTTTTATAGACAAATCTGAGTGCGAGATACAACGTGATATTTTCCTAATTTATATTATTACTAGTGGAACACACATGTTTAATTACATTAATTATTACACTAATAATTTTGTTAAAAGGTTGAGACAGTATACAAAATTACATTTAAAGCAAAGTAACTAATTTTGTGTTTGATAAGGTCTCCAATGTTTACCCAAATAGGTCCCCAAAAGTCACCAAAAAGTCCCTGAATTTTATTTTAAGAATCTGGTAGACACTCTGTCAATAAAGTTAGGAAGATATATGTGAGAAGTCCTAGATAATGCTGTAGTTCTGTCACATTAGTTGGAACTTTAAATCTTTCAATGGTTTCTATTTTTGCTTGATCAACTTGAAATTCATTTTCTGAAATGTCCTTATCTGTTAGAATATTTCAGGAGCTGAACTTAATCCAAATGGTAGCCTCAAGAAAGAAAATCTTCCCAACCAAACATCAGATGTACCAAACGTATGAAACTTCGATGTTCTAGTGTGACACTGTTATTTGGCAGAATCCCTTTTGCAGATTCTAGACATGAAAACACTTTAGATCCATACAGTCTAGTTGCAATTTCTTCCAAAGTCTGAAGTGGGAAGTGATGACAACAAAGATTTCTGTTAGTGTCATATGGGCTTATGCATAAGCGTAGTTTTCCTTCCTGACATACCATGACCATTAGAGAAACAGCAGGAGTTGGTTTTGTGATTGGAGTAATGATCTTCATTTCAACCACCCTAGTTAAAGTTGTTTTACCTAACTGACTCTCCTAATACATATGATTTTTGACTGTTTTTATTCTTAATTTATTTCTTTATCGAATTGTTCATTTTACTTTACATTTCCATTAGCTGTTTCTTGCTAATTTGCAAAATTTAGACAAATGTATGGGTTTATTATAGGTTAAATCATCTACTCGTAATACACGTTTATGTTTACATTTAGTAGGAAATACTCTGTTCAGTTCTGTCATAAATTTTATTATTTGATATTTCATGCTGAATAAATATTTTATTTGCTCCTTCCTCTCCTTGCGCCTCAACAAAAGATTTTAAGAAATTTGTCTAGCGAGAAACAAGTTTAAAATCTACCATACAGTTCACTTTCCAATTGTTTTTTCTCTTATTTATTAAAGATACTTTATTTTTTGAAACCTAAACACATCACATGTCTTTAAATCTATAACTAAATTAAACTTATCTTATCTTTATTATCATCCCAGGCAATGGTAGGTTTAATTTAACTGTAACAGCAGTATTAAATAATTTAAAAATAAATAAATAAATAAATAAAAAATACATTTGAAACTGTAGCTTAGTGCTTATTTTATCCTTATAATGGTAGGTTTGTTTCTACTAGTAATTCTTACAAAAACATATTAAAGAAAAGTAATAAGACAACTTTTTAAAGTAAAGGATTTTAATTAACTGATCATATATGTTACAATAACGGCCAGTGGTATAATCTTCACGAAACTATACCACTGAATTATAATCTGACAGTTCTTAAGGGTCTTTATGTTTGTATACAATTTTATACTATCTTGTAATCATTTTCCTTTTTACACATAGTTGGTGAAGATTAAGCCATGCCAATCCCAGAAAATTGTGGTCACAACCTTTCTGGCCGATGGAATCATTCTTCACAGAATGTTCATCAGGATAAAATCTCTACTGCCATCTCTTGTGTTGTGACCTCATTCAGATATCTCAGACGCTCAGCATAATGGGCTGCTTGTATGTCCACAAAGAAATTCAGTGGCCACGTGAACGGAATAGAGTTTTCATACTACTGTTTTGCTCTCCTTTATTTTCCTTAATAGTTTTTCTACTCAAAGAGTAGTATTTCATGAGCACACAAAATTCAATTTTTTCTGTTACAGCATAAAAACATAAACTTAACTGTTTTTGAACGCAGTCAACAATTTTCTATTAGACAGATACTTGAAATTTTTTGTATATACCTAAATAAGCTTGTAAACCTCAAAGATAAAATGAAACTTCCAATTTGAGTGTCTGCTCTTATTAAAGACAATTACTTATAAAACAGTCCTTGTAAAAAGGATAGCTAACAAGAGAATAAATAATGAATATTAATGGATGCCCATTAACAATTTATTTAACCACATGACACCATGAAATGGGTGAATGACTCTTACTGACAATTAATTAATTTGCAACGAACTTTAAATGTGTGTAGCTACATAAGTAATTACACATTTTTAACTGAAAAAGATGCATAACACAAAACATCTGATAAAAATGTTTAAATACACAATTGTTTACAATTTTATAAAAATTAGAAAGTTTTACTTTTTCTCAAATATACATATACAGTAAAACGGTTGTTATGATTCAATTTTTGATTTTGATTTTTACTGTTTTTTAAATGAAAATTATAAGAGACCATCTTGCTAAAATATGGTTTTAGTCAAAAAGTGAAAAATGAACTCTAAACTCTTTAAGATTCCATTGTCATATTCTGAATTACATAGGGTCTCATTCAACAATAGATTACAGAAGAGTAAGGGATTACTGGTAATCCCAATAGGAGTAGATAAGTTGTGTATGTCACATATTGTCGAAAAACTTATTACCCAGTGCGACATGCATGACTAAAAGAATTCTGAATTAAACTGTGCGAAATTTGATTGTTATCAATTCTGAGAATAACAAATCAAGAATCAAATAAATGAAATTAAACATTAAATTCAAAATGTTATCAATGTTGTCAGTTTTGATAATAATACATCAATTACACACACACACACACTAGAAGGAGAAGTAACCAAACAATCACCCTTTGTTTGGAGAGAGGAATTACAGTGTTATTTGGGACTACACATATGTTATTTGGGATTATTAATAGGTGTGGATGTGACTTTGAATATCAACGTTGTAGGTAATAAGGGTGCAACCATAAATGCAGGAATATCATATCTAGTGATGGTAGCAAAAATTAGAGCAGAAGAAAATAATTGTTGGAATCAGTAGTAATTTCCATTGTACTTTTACAGGAAAGATCTGGACAAGTGTTGACTGAACAAAAAGGGTTGCAGTTTATTGCTTAATCTGCACCGTGTCTGAGGCTGCAGTTTATATCATCGAGAAAATGTTGCCATCTTTCAGAAAAATGGCAAAAATTACACCAACAACTTGCTGAAGACCTTACAAGTAAGATAAATCATAATATTGAAGAAAGCAAGGTGAGATTACAAGAAAGACAGGCTAGATGAAGTGGTTGACCTAAAGGCAGTTGGGCACATTGGCAAATAACTAACATACAAAGATAAATTGATCAGTTACTGGGTAAAGTTAGATCTTAAGTAAGATAACTCAAATATTATTTGGACATGAATCCTTTTGGACACGTTTTCTGACTTAAGAGGACAGAAACAAATTGCTCCTGTTCTTTTCTGACAATTGCTCCATTGTCAAGGGAGTACATTACTTAGAGCATGCATTTTTTTAACTGCCCTCATGGTAATGAAACTTTCAACATGCTGGAGTTTGTGATACCTGAGAGTGTAGGTGGATTCGAACAGTATTCAAGTGTGATTGTTATTGGCCCTAATATTATGTTAAAAGAGCTCTGAAGGACTCGCAGCCATCTTATCTGAAAATGTCTCATACTACTTGTATGTTGAAAAAACTAATTTTCTTAATTATTGCATTTTTGCAATATAAAGAGAGGTAAATTAGTATAGATGTGTCAAGTTTTAAAGAAATATTTTATAAAAAATTTGATACTAAACCTACTTTTCTTGTGCCAATAAATTGTCTTAAGAGTAAATTGTTTTAAATTGAAATAAAAATTTCAATAACAGTGGTTAAAGTTCATTTTGGACTTTTGCCAATTATTCTTGAAACCACAATTTTCTTTAACTTTTGATTTGTCACAATGTTTTGGGTCATTAATCATAGATTTGAGTAGCATGGTGTGCTATAGAGTTGGTTTCAGATTTGAGAGGAAAGAAGCAACTGAACAGGGACGAAGGTACCAAGTATGGAGCTTGAGAGGTCCTTTTATTTTGGGAGCAAATAGTCTTCCAGTCAGAGGTTAATGTAATCTTACAGTGATGTTGGCTAAATGAACTAAGGGCAAGTAGTGTTAGTGAGGTGGTGATTTGCTTTTGACAGTTAGGCTGCTAACTGCTAACTAAGTTTTGTCCTGCTTCAGTGTTGGCTTCCTTGTGGACTTAACATATCAGTTAGAATAAAAAGTGTGAGATTAGTGTGGATTCTGAGCATTGCTGGTGTTGATGAGAACACTTGATGGGTGACTTGTCTACATGAGGGGACCATTCAGAATTGCCGATTATATCAGTAACTACATGCAACAGACTACTTTAGAACTAAGGTGGTACTATGGAGATATTGCAGATAGGCTAAAGATTAAGTGAGGCCCTGTTGAGGCTTTAGGAAGGGCACTCATCAGTCGAACAGACATGTCATTAGAAAAGGTTAGTGGTTGGTATAGACAGAGCAGTGTTTGCTGACACACACATGATGACACAACATAGTATATACAATGGATGACCATCTTGCAATTGGTGTGGCAATATTAAAACGGCAAGTCATTTGTTGAAGAAGTGGTTCAGCTATATTGGTGGAAGATGTTTGAAACTAAAATAATAATTATTAGAGCATTGACATCATGGATTTGGTGATATATGCGATAAAAGCAGGTATGTTTGGGATAAGTGTTTTCTAGAATATAGGCAGAAAGAATTGGTGTGACAATATTAAAACGACAAGTCATTTATTGAAGAAGTGATCCGCTATATTCGGTGGAAGATGTTTGAAACTGAAGCATTGAAATCCTGGATTTGGTGATATATGCCAGAATCACAAGTATGTTTGGGTGTTTTTTAGAATATAGTTAGAAAGAGAGTTGTTGGTTGTAATGGTAGTGGAAGTAGTCTAACTACAGGTTTTTTTTCTTGTTGAAAAGTAAATAATAATGTGCCATTGATTTTCATATTTCAACAAAATGGTAAAGTCGATTTTGAGAAATTAGTATTTTTATAGTTCATATTGGTCAGATAAAGAAGGAAAAATTGTGATTTCTTCTTAATAAAACTAGATAATATAAAGCCATATAACTGTGTTACATAACACAGAGAAAATAAAGAGAATATTAGTTTTTTAATGATATCTTAACGAATAATGCATAGCTTTTGATAAAACTTTAGGAAAGTATAATTATTATGATGATAAACTAGAGTGCCAATTTTTAAATCAGAATATTTAGAACGGCTAAATAGTGTAAAAAAATTTTTTGATCATAACTTTTGGTAATTACTTGCAATAGAAATGTCTAAGTCTCAAATGTTTTTTAATGCTTCAGTGGTAATAAAAATCATATTATAACTTTAAAATTCATTGTTTTTAGTTAAAAAAAATTGGATAATAATTTTTAAAAATTGTTAAAAAAAAAATCTATAATATTGAGTTATTTTTTTTAATGTTACACATTTTAAAGCAATGGTGATTACAATTTGTCCTTGAATCCCCCCTTCAATACATTGGGTTTATTCCGGAAAATGTGGGGGGAGGCGCAAAGCGGAGTTCTTGCCGTGGGAGAAATATAACTTAGTTTCCCTTCGTCCCTGGTTATATATTACTATAAATTATATAACTTGTTTTAGTAATGCAATGTGACAGGGTACAATGAATAGACGTCTAGACCAAACGAAACAATCTGTTTTGCATTGAAGTGACGGACAGATCTGTCGGAATATATTTGTCAACAACTCGGTGTAGCCTACTACACCGCTTGACGCATCAATCCTGAATCAATACGAAACAAAAGAGATAATAACAATGTCTTCTGATAGGCGATTGAGCTATAAGATCACATGCCATGGCCACACATGCATCCGCTTTATCAATATAAATAACGAACTTCTCATGCTTGTTTATCATTATCATAATAAATATTCTTTTTAGTACAATTTTATAAAAATCCCTTATTATTGTGATATCAAGAGAACATTTCAAAATCGCGTTTTTCTTCTTTTTTATATATATTTTTTTGGTTATGTAAACATTTGTGATTCTATACTTTCTACTTTTTAGAGAGTTTTATAACGATAACGAATAAATAATCACCCCCTCCCTTCTTATTCGGGACAATATAACAGGAGATATTTAGATGTGTAATAAAGACTCCATTTTTATCAAAAAGTCACAAACATAATGGCTTTTATTTCGTGGTCAATGATACGATTCTTATTCGTTCCAATCCCCAAAATAAGGTAAAACAATAATATAATCGCTTTTTCTAACTATACTTCTTATTATTTATATTTATCCAATATAACGAAGTATGGAATACGTTTGGTAATCACAAACAATGTCGACCTCCGTTTTTGATTGATATATTTAAAAAACCGAAAAAGTGTTTCCCCACATGCCGTCCATTCATAGTCGTGGTCTGTACGTAGGTTTTTGTTCATATTTCGTGTTATCCAACTTATAACATACCGGTACTAATTTTGATTTCAACTCTGCATGTAGTGGTACCAACCCCCCTCTCTATTACGACAAATAGCAAAGTTATTGTATAAAAATGTGATTACAAACGCTAACATCAAAAGAAAATGTGATATTTGTATAGTTACGAGATCCGGCAGAGCAAAGCGAGTGGATTCTGTTTTACGCACATCTTCGAGACTCGTCACTAAAGTAATGATATACACAATTACGAGGTTTAGAATTCCTGCGTAACAACTGTTTAAAACAAAATTACCTTACTGGATAAAACACCTAGATAATTTAAAAATTTCCTACTATTCCCAAGAAACCAACTATTTTGCATGATGGATGGGGTATACTTTTATGAAGGTGTACGATGGCTTCGCTCAACTTATAACGGGTAATATTACTCCAATAATAGATATTCTTCAGCCAAATTTAAACTTTTTGGCCAAATTCTACACCTTACATTATGGGCAACAGTTTCGTCCCTGGTTGTGCCCTACATTATCACAACTGAAATAATACCTTAGCATCTTAGCATCACATTCGTAATAGAGCAGCTTCAGACACAAAAAGTACAGACGATTGAGTAAAATTTCGTCATGAAGACGGCTGCAATTTGGAAATTAGAAAAGTTAAAACAATGAAATCAGAAATTAATATAAAATACAAGGATAAAATAAAGCAAAAGCTTAAAGTTTCAAATATTTAATAGTATAAATGAGCTACAATTGTTTCGCCTTGCGGCATCGTCGGGCAACTGATAATTTACAGGTATAGACAACTATTTAAACATAAGTACAGGAAACTGAAATACAATAGAGAAATCGGGAAAGGTAGGGGGATGACCTAGCAGGTAGATAAAGGTTAATGAACTATGTTACGGATGGATTTTAGAAGAGGTGACGAATTTAATACAATTTGGTCATTTAAGTTGAGAATAGGCCTAAGTGAAATAGATCTATTTATTTCTAAACGTTATAAATTATTTAATCTATTGCTTTTATTTTCTATATGTAAGAGTTTAACATTCAATTTCGGATCAAAACTATGACCCGAGTCCAAAAGGTGGTTAGCAAAGTTAGAGTTTCTATAGCCATGTTTCCAGCTATTTACATGTTCTTTAATTCCAACTTTTATAGATCTACCTGTTTGACCTATGTACTCAGAGTCACAATCTTGACAAGATATTTTATAAACTCCACTATTTTCTAACATTTCTTTTTTATCTTTATTATTAACCAACATTTTCCCTAGATTTTTTGTACAATAAAAGGCAACTTTACGATTACATTTAGTTGAAATAAGGTTACTGATTTTATAACTAGTTCTGTTGATATAAGATAATTTACAATATCTAACTATTTCAATGTTCTCGTTATGGGAAGAGTAGACTAAATTTTCAGCTCTACGCTTTAACTTTTTTCTTAAAATATTATCTATTAAACTAACCTCATACTTATTATTAACAGCAATTTGTTTAACGACATTCAGTTCATCATAAAAGTCATTCGGTGAAAGAGGTATACTAATAAGTCTAAGTAACATATAAATTAGAAATAAAAACAGAAATTGCCATGTAATAATAACATTTAAAAGTAGTCTTTGTTAGTCATTAGACTTGTTTACCTTATTGACTAGACTATATAACACGTGTTTCTGACACATGAATGTCTGAGTTTGAGTCGCTACTGACGTCAAGAACGCCAGATACACTCATACTTATGTAGGCCCTACATGTTGGACACTGATTTAACAAAGTAAATATATCAAGTTATATATTGCCAGATGTTTCTAGCACTGGAAGAGTTAGGTAACAATTTATCTCCAGAATACGTTATATATAGCCCTAGCATTAAATCTATTTACTATTCTTGTAATCTTTGGGTCTTCCACCTGACCTTGCCACTATTTTGAATTGGATATAGGCCTACTACCCACTGTTGGGTTGCCACTCTACGATTCGCCAAACCTTAATAAAATAGAAAAGTTAATATTTCTTAATTCGCGTTTGTGTAATATATTACCATCGTAACCGTGATATATTAGAGCATTATTGTATGTCTAATTTATCATTATTATATGTTTTATGTTTTAGATTTTAAAAAGGAAGTACATATTAAAAATTATTTATTGCAAACATCTAAAAACTTGTTTCTATGTTGATGCTTAATTATTGTGTCTCTGATTCGTCTTATATTTTAATATTACAATTTTTGGAAATACTGAACAAAACATATAGCATACAACTTTAATGAGTGGTTTTCCTTGTAGAGGCTATAAATAACTTTTGTATCATCGTTATCAGATATGATTGAACTATGTGTTGTTTGTCGGGAAATATAATTAAGAGGTGGAATATTCAATTCGATTACTCAAAACATGTAAGAATAGTTACTTGTTTATAGTGTTCTGGTAGCCAAGTGGTTTAAGTCGTCATTTAAAAAAATCAAATGTGGCACTAAGAATGTGTGTAAAAGTCCCTCTGGGACACGAATTAAAAATATTTACCGTACAGTTTTTGTTTTTTTCCCCCAATCTGTGGTTAGTATGTGACCCCATTTCAAATAAACTATGTTTGGCATGAGTGACAGAGTGTTTATACAGAAAACAAATTTGTGCAACAGTTATTTTATTTTTAACAGAGTGAATAGACGCCCTGTTTTAACTTGACTAATTTGATATTTTGTCTGCATGTTTGTATATTTATTACGCTGTTACGGTGAAATCCCTGTAAGTTACCAATCATTATAAAATACTAGCATATGCAATTAGGCCGATAGATCTGTGTACACGGTTTTGTATTTTATTTTCCATTTTAAAATGGCGGTCATTTCAATAAATATCAGAAAATTTATTAGTCTTATCTTTCGTACTAAAAGTTCATTGTTAACACAGAACAATGCTCCACTCGGGGATTATTGTTAATGCTAATTGTAAATATCAAGATACAAAGACTATATCGTGCACTTTATTAGTTGGTGTGTATTATTAGGGGGTTAAAATATTTGGCAATCAGTGTTACGTAAGGACAAGGTTATACGACTTTTAAATAGTGAAAATTAAAATAGATTTTTTGTAAGAGTCTTCGTGAATCATCGACATGTTTTGGTAATTCCATTAAATTATTAATTTTTTGTCTTCGGGTTTAATGCAGTAAGATTTTTATTAGATAGAAAAAACTTAAACACAAGATATCACAAAAATTACGTTTACTTAATCAAACGCTTTTCAACGACAAAGTCGCCATCCTCAGTGATACATGAGCTACAATAACTAAACTTTAACTAAACTATGATGGAAGATTTTTATTATTTATTTCTCTATCAGGAAAAAATTTGATTTATTTTGCAAATATTATATTATTTAAAATTTAACTTTATTGAGTTTACCTGTTTTTGTGTATTTGTATCTGTATTTTTCTGTATTATATATCCTTAAACATAACACACCTGAATTATTTTTAGTGGTCATTGCACTTTAGCTCAGAAAATTGATTTCGAAATGACGTAATATGAAATGACGAAATAAGAAGTAATTCGCTTCTCTCAATCAGTCACTATCAGTACAGTATTATTTTAACTGGTTCTTTAATTAGCCACACATTTTCTTAGGAGATGACAATCTGTGAATCAGTACAGTACGACAGAAGGACTCAAGCTGCGTGCCGCACCTTCTCTCTCCGTTATAAACGTACAAACTTTATAGACTTGTGTTACAATAAAACACAGCAACAATGAATCTAGTCGCAACATATCTACCTGCTGAACTATTCTTAGCAGACTTTCTAAGATTTTTGGAACATATGTTATTTGTTTTATCCTTGTATGCGTGTGTCTAATGTAAAATAACTTATCTGATGCCTGGGACATGTTTCCTAAAACACTGACATTATTAGTTGATAAAATGTTTTTTATAAGTGCAGAAAATTCTGTTTCATGAAGGAAAGAGTCTTCTTATTAAATGGTACCACTAATAAGTTATAAATCAGGCAATGTGTCTTTGCTATGTGATTCACACAATTTCGACGATTTAAGGCTATATACGAAAATGTATTTGTGTTCTTACAAAATGTCAAAACTCTAACAAAAAATAGAGTCTGAAGTAAAGGACTTTCTTATAAAACCAATGGATGGTTTACCAATAATAAAGATAAATGTTTCCTTTACTCGTTATTAAACTATCCTTTGAATGTGTGTATGTGATAAACTTAATAATATGTGCTCCCAGAAATTTCATACATTTTTAAATACCGCCGGCGTTAGTCAGCCCTATGAAATTACATGTCCAATTAAGTATATAAAAAGCGTACTGGGCAAAAGAAGTTAATGTTGAGTTATTAAGGAAATATCCGTTTTAAAATCGTTTTATTAAAAAAGTGGATTTTGGTTTGTGTCTGCCCTTGTAGTGGGCGCTCAAAATATCGACCAATTTTAATCAAATATAGTATGTGAATAATTAATTACATCTTTTTTTTAGAAATAACTCACTCAAAACTTGGGAGCTTTGGAGTAGGCCTAAGTGATAAAAACCAATTCACAAAATTTGAAATAACCAAAATAATACAAAGAAGCATTTGCCAGTCAGAAACAACATTAATACCATTATAACAGTACAACCTTAGAAATTTTTTCGCACATTCAACCTTCCCCTCTCCCCTTCTAAAAAAAGAATGATTTAGTCTTTGGTTGGATTGTTGAAATTAAATAATCAGGTAAGAGTATAGGCTACACAAAATAGGAAAGAAAGTTTATTGATGTTGTGAACATATTTACAATTTACAATACTTCTTCGTATACAATATTTGATATCAGAAAATAATCATCTAGGATTTTTTTTGTCATTTTCGGTAATTCTTAAACAATTATTGTTAGATTTAGTGACTTTGAAAAGGCAACATAGAGTTGTCCATGATTAAATACAGCATTTGGCAAGTATAATCCAGCTTTTTGAAGGTTTGTCCCAGAGACTATAATTGATAGCCATTGCTAAGGTAACTTTCAGTGGGAACTGTCTTCTGGTCATTTGGAAAGACATTGTTGGATCGGATGTGGTAAAGTTAATTCGTGGTATAACAACAGTTTTTCCAGAGTCAATTAACCCAATAGTGACAGTGTAATCATGGAGGTCCGTATTGACCATTCGTGCCGGATTAATTAAACCCTGTTTAGTTTTAAATTTTTTGATCAACATGACAATAGTGTTTTCCTTTGAAAGCATGTTGAGTTTAAACCATTTAAGAATTTTAGAAGTTACAATGGATTGTAAGTCCCCTCGTCGGATTGTACGCAATTACAACTGTAGTAAACCTTGCAATCTTCTTCTATAATGATTTGCACAATCTGTTCGTTGATTTTTGTGCAGTCTTCATTTTTCGGGCATAATACTGCTGTGTTAATAAAGTTGTTGACATTGTTGGCATTAATGCTAGCAGTTGAGAACACTTTCGCAATTATCTTGTTTTCGTCGCAGTAGAATGTCTTGGGAATCTCGATTGCGTTTGACCAAACGTCGTGTTTCACTTTGAGTTCTACATTTATGGACTGCAGCAATCAATTGTTGAATTCTGGATTTTATGTTCTCATATTTTACATCATTTCTCTCTGTATTGTTCGCCACAGTGGTTGCGTGTTTTGTTCTATTATGGTCGTTCTGTTTCTTTGACTGACAACAGGAAGTAGCTGCCTGAAGTCTCTATCGAAAGCTATGTTTTCCTCCGAAGTCTTTGTTTAGGTTAAAAATAACTCGTAGGAGTTGATCAAATATTCTCAGGGTGTGTTTTGAAACCATTGAAACTTCATCACAAATTATCCATGATGCTCTTCGAAGGAGGTCGGCTTGTTTTGAATATGGCCTGAGAGATAATACTGAAGTGTCAAGGATAGTTACAGATAGGGAGTTAAAAGTTCTGCTACTCAGAAATAAATTGTCCGCTATTCCTGTGCAAGCAGAAACTAAAGCAACCTTGTCTTCTCCTCATAAAATTTGGTATAATGTTTTGTCTCGGTTCCACTTGGTCCATTGATGAACATAATCGCTGTATGGAACATCTGACTGGTTGCAAAATGTCCTCTGCGACTTGTTGGTGTTTGGTTGTTCAGTTTGGCGTAAGCTTCCATTCCCTTTTGATTTTTTCTTCGAAGTTGTATCTGTTGCCATCTCCGAGAAAATTTTAATCATTAGGTTTCACCAATCCTAAGTCTTCCTAAACGTGTTGCTTAGAAATTTCATCTAAACAATGTAAAGCAAAGCTTTTGCCGTTTTCAATGTCATGAGGTATGCGGAGATCCTCTGATAATTGCTCATAGAGTTCAGGAATGTTTGTTGGGGTAACATTTCTATTCTTGTTAATTGTCCACCAATTGAAATTTTTCTGCAGCCTCCAGGAAAGACGTACATAATGTTCCATCAATCGTTCTGAGATGAGTATAGTATGTTACACTTTTCAAATGCAGTAAAAGAACACTTATTAAATATTTTTCACGATCAACAGGGTTTACGGTGTAAATTCTCCTAACGGAATTTGGGAATCGTTTTCTTAGTTTCCACTCATTCTTGATCAAGGTGTACTGGGACTTCTGTACAAATACTGCCTCACATTTTCTTCTTTTTAACATAATTTAAAATAAGCTGTAAGTTTCGTTACCTTTATCATACAAGTCCGTTACCTTTTTGCTTACAAGTCTGTTCTAGGTTCAAAGTAAATCATAGGTTATAAGTAAAGTACGTTCTGCTACTAAGTACACTGGTTCCACGATGACATGCAAAAGATCAAAAAGGCGTCTTTCATGAAGCCTCTACATAGCTCCCGTGGAAGTGACATACCAACAATCCAAGTAAAGGTTGATTTCGTCAACACTGACTTGTTGATCTACTGCATTGTTATGTAAACATATTGATGCGCAATCATGACCCTTATACTCAACATAAATGTGTGGGTCATATTTCAGTGTCAAATATCGATTACAAGGCACAATCTAACGGTTATCTACAACTGACTCTTCCACTACAAAATTAGTTTCATTATCTCTCCTTAGATATGAGATAATCATTGACGTTAATTTTTGATGATTATTGCAATCTTTAGGAAACCTATTAGTGGACTGTCCATCTTTCATACAAGGGACTGTTTTGGACTGATTTGTCCACATGGATTGTAGACCATGCATTTCTTAACAATGTTGTAAAGTATGGGATCTGTTTGAGGATCAGAATTTCATCCTTAATCAACGAATTATCATGTACATCTTCAGTTAATTCGACTGACTGCCTTAACATAACTAAAATGTGTATATGCGGCAAGCCTCTCTTTTGGAATTCCATGACATAGACATGAAATATTAGTACCGCTAACACTATTTTTTTAGATGATCATAGAGCAAAAATTTTAACTTCAATTAAGAATCTCAGACCTGTTCTGATTTGTTTTGAACTCGATCAAATGATTGTAATTCATTTGTTATTTTATACCATTTGTGATTAAATGTGAATGTTAGAAAAATATCAGGCTTGACAAAGTAAGCAACCACCAACATAGCATCTTGTTAGTACTTGGAGAATATTTCTTGGAGAGCTTATTAAAGATGACGACAAAACTCCTGAAATTCCTGGTAACATATTCCTTTGCTGAACATCACTGTGAATTAAATCTCTCAAACTTTTGTAGTTTTTAGCTCGCAATTCCTTCTGATGAAACCTTATACAAGCAATATGGGAGCCTTATACTTTTATATAACTATCAACGACCTACTGTTGAAACAGTTTTCCTGAGTATTGAATTATATTGAAAGTCCCTCTGACGGCCAGACGATAACAATAATATTACATTTGGGTATCGACAGTCCTTAATGCTGTTCTATGAATGTTAACTTGAGGCATGCTAGGCTTCCACCCGGAATCACCGTATAGGAAAAGTGTAGGTTGACACATTGAGTCACTGTTTGAATTCAAATAGGATATCCGAGTTAATACTCCAGAAATTTTTGACTTCACAATAAATTCAAATTGCCCAACATAGTCACTAATAAATTCTGCTACCACCTGACTTGTTGCCAAAATATTCCTCCTTGGATCAAAACCATTTCTGTTGTGAATTGTAATTGTACATCTGGAGTATTTATCATGTAACGATTGAGAAATTTGAATATTTGTCCATAAGGATCGTGATATGTCAAAATCGTCTGCAACATGGTCATTATTTCTGGGTCAAAGGGTGCACTTGCAACATTATCAAGTCATTGTTCTAAAGCCTCGTCAGAATCAATAATAAATAATTCAGTGTTTGAAGGATTATGACCTATTAAATTGACGAATGTTGTCTAAATAATAGTTTTTTAGTTGTTTTGTAATTACGCTCAAGCAAAGTTTTAAGTGCATCACACACAATAACTTCTAGTAAATTAATCTTTTATTTATGACAGCAAAAAGATGACGAATTCTCTGATATTTCTACAGAAAAAACTTTTACACCAGAGTATTTGCAAATTGTGTTCATGGAATTGAACCAACAGAGTGTTTTATTACATCACAATCCTTTCGTAAAACCCTTGAACCACAATATGTCATTGGAAGCTTGTCTTGCATTCAGTTTCTTTCAATACTTATTTTCAACCGTTGCCTTTGTGAAGATAATATGCTGGTTCTACTGAGACGTAATCCTCCTTGAGAGTTTGTCGTGGTTACAAGGCGTTGTTGTCTTTAGTCAGGCGTCTGGTTTGTTGCCAGTTTTTTGGAGCGACGTCTCTTACTACTACTTCAAGAGGTCTTTTCCACGGCATGATTTCAGATGTATTAACATTTATAATTTTTAATTAAATTATTTGGTATATCCAAATCAGTTTATCCAAATCAGTTAAATATCAGTTATAGTTTAGTTATTGTAGTCATTGAGAATGGCGACTTTGTCGTTGAAACGCGTTTGATTAAGTAAGCGTAATTTTTGTGAGATCTTGTGTTCGAGTTTTATTCTCTCTTAATATTATCTCACAAGTTAAGCGCAATATTAATCTATATTATTAAAGATGCACGAAGTTCTACGAATGTTTGCAAAAGTTTAAATATTGGTTGTATTACTTTGGTACTCAATTACCTAGAAATCATACAGTATTATGAATATGATTGTGTCATTGGTAATTGTTTAAAAAAGAAATTTACTGATATTTTTGGCGATTTAGAAAAAAATCACATTCTACATACCTTACTTCTTAATAATAAAATAATTTTTCAACGCGGAACTAACTTTTCACATAAAAATCGCAATTTCAAAATTACAGAATTCAATGCATTTATAGATCACCGAAGTCAAGCAACATTCAGCGCTATTAGTACTTGGAAGGGTGACCGCTTGGGAAATAACACACAATTTCTTCTTTTTAAAAAAAATTTACTTGTAGGTCAGGTAAGAATAAATATAGTAACCTTACTTTACCTTGTAAGGTAAAAATTCGCGTACAAACCTATTTTAACGCGTAATTCACTTAATGGAACTTAACCTAGAAAAGTTGAAATTATGTTTTTTTCCCGTGAAAAAGTTAGCTCCGCGTTGAAAACGTATTTTACTATTAAGAATGAAGTATGTAGAATATGATTTTTTTTTAAATTGCCAATAATATTGATTTCTTTCTTTGTAAACAATTACCTGTATAATTTACTAAATTAAATGTGTGTTTAAATTAGATTAAATAAATATTGTTATTAGTTATATTTAATTCTTACAATTAATTATTGGTCTAGGGATAGGCCTAACCTAGCATTGTATTGAATTATTAAAGCTGATGGACCAATCAGCTGTTTTAAGTATGTATTATTATATAGTGGTTGTTAGACCTCTAAGCTATCTTCTTTTAGAACTATTAAAGCCGATGGACCTAATTAGCTGTTATAAGTGAGCGTTATTAAATTGGTTCTTTTAAACGCATTTTTAATCAAGCCGTTTATATTTACGAGATGAACGTACTATTCGTCAGTGCTCGGGAAATTCTCTTTCTTTTGATACTTCACTTATTAAGATTCGTAGCTTGTAAAAGGCGTAAAAAGGGTGTTGACAACAGAAATAATAAATAGGATTATTAGTGCAAACAGAATTAAATTTAAAAACTACAAAATTTAGGGTCCGAAACGGAAAGGATTGGTATTGGGCCTACTTATAATTTCTAATAATATACTGATCAACGCTTATATAGTATTTAATGAGATTATATATTTTTTTGAAACAGAACGTTACAATATAATAGTAGAATAGCCTAGACATATTTTTGGTTTTGTATATGGGTTTTTGAGAAAGTTAATGTAATAGTTTTTACACCTTCTATTGTCATGCTGCTTAAAGAACGTCGTTAAAGATGTAAACATTTTTCTGAACGAATAACTTTTTGTAATAATTTGATTATTTTAAACTTGGAAATTTCAGAAATGAATATTTACAAACCTGAAACTACGATAGGCCTACATGTGCTACAACCACTAGCAAGAAAACAAATGAGGCCATCACAATGGACTATGTCTCGACTAAGACTGATAATCCCTGTTGGGTTATATAATTTATCTTCTTGTTTAGTTTAGTTTCTGAATTATGGCAACAATGGCACACAGCAAGCGATCTATTTAACTTGTTCCTGAGATTCATTAAGAGTTATATGTTTTGTGTCGGCTGATTTATCCCTTGTTTTGTCTATGACAGCAATATCCATTTTAAATTCTTGATAGTTTTATATTTTTCCTCCTCGGTTTCTCTTCGGTTTATTATTTTTTTTTCATACTTAGTAGGTCTTTAAAGTTATGTGATGGATAATAAAAACTATTCGTTTTGAGGTCCTCTAATTTCAGAATAGTAGTTTTTGGAATATTGTCTGTGTACTGGTTATAGTTAAATGATAGGACCGATTTTGTTCAAATTTGATATGTGTGTATACTTGGACTACATCTAAAAGCGTATTTATCATTTTTGAAGTGAATACTTCTTTACGCCAGGTAGGCAATTTTTTTGGTGCTGTTAAATCGATGTGGCGAAAGGAAAAATCTTCACGAAAATAATAATAATAACAGTATACGTACAATAATGGTTATATATTAAAACTAAAAATCTACGAAAAATAGTGCACTAACTTTCTCAAACTCATATACATAGTCAAACTAAAATCAATACAAAAATTATTCACAAACTTTCTCACATACCCATATATATATTAAAACTAGAAATCTAATCAAGTTACACTAATAATAAATGCAAAATATAATTAATAATTATATTACATTTATTGAAAGTTTAATATATTGTTAGTTTTTGAAATTGACAAGTTTTCACTTCTCTCTACCGTCCCGCGACGGTAATTTTTTTGATAACTTAAAATTTTGGCCTACGATAAGACCAAAACTAAAATAACCTATTTTAGTTTTCGAAATCGGATCTAATGATTTTTATGAAATTTTGCTAAAACGTACCCTCTAAAGACACAAATGAAACGTATTGATCTCACCTAGATTCGATGACTGAGGGGGGGGGGGGGTTAGAAGACCTAATGTTTTCAAATACTTTCTGTCGATTTCATTAATTTTTGATGAAATTTGATTAATAATATCCCAAACCAGTATGCAAAATTGTAAGTCAAAGGAAGCTAACAGGAAAAATTTGAAAAGAAACGATAATGAACCTGATCAACATCATTTAAAACTCTATTTCAAACAAATACAATTTACGCTTACAAGTCCTTTATTTAAAGATATAAATTACTTTCAAAAATTGTTTTTTAATTTTACAGATGGATGAAGTAGAAAGATAGTGCAATGTCTTTGCATCGTATTTGTATTTTGCCTTAGTATTGCACATTTAATGTTTTAAGATGTTATTTAGGGTTATGTTCGAAGATTAAAAATACTTAATAAACTGCTATTCAATTAGATTGTAGGTTTCGAATGTAGATGTGCAGGCGTTGGACTAGTTTTGGAGCAAGCGAAGCTTACGCTTTATTAAATATATAACAATACGTTTTGTGTACAAAATTTGGATATAAAAGATTTTTTTTTTTAAATCTACATATCTTACATAAGAAATATATGTGGAAAAGTTTTTAGGACAATAAAGAAATAACGCTCGGTTATTACTTACTTTTTTGGATAACTTTGTAAGAAAGTTAGTGCAATGATTTTACATCGTTTATTTACAATATAACAATTGTCCCATACCATAATTTTTAATCAATAAAAATAAGTCAACATTTGAGTTGGTATATTAGTAATTCTATAGACTGTATTTAGAACCATACATAGAACACATGCTCAAAGATAGATAAATATGAACTATTGTTGTGTGCTTTTTTCTAAACAATGAAAAAAAACCACATATAGGATGGATCCATTAAAACCTTTACCATTTTAATGTAACATGAAGATGTATTAATCACTGCATCAACTTTATAGAAAAACTCAGGTAGGTTCAAAACGGCTAGGAATATATGTTATGTTTGCGGTTGCTGTGGTGATATGTGTTATTTATTTCTTTACTTGTGGATGTGTAATAATGACTAGATGGCAGGTACTGTTGAACAGCCTGTTTTATTGTGTTTCTAAGAGATCCTTGTTTACTAATAATGTGATTTAACTTTTAAAAAAAAGTCACTTCTACAGAATTTTAAAGTAAAGTTGTTCGTAATTTGCTGTAAAGTTTTTACTTTCTTACGTACACATGGAATAAAAACACATATAGCCTACATGGGATTTTTCCGTGATAATATAGATTTTAAAAAATCAATCAGTTTTTAGATATCTTGACCCCAAATAAATTTTGGAATGATCTCAGTCTGTTGTTTATGAAATAACTGTTAAAAATCATGTCTCGGTACTGCTAAAGTTTGTCCTCTTCCAAAATTTGATAAAAATCGATACAATATATTAGGCGTTATTTTGGTTTGAAAATAGTAAAACAATGGTTGAACCTACACGCGTTCTTGATCCCATATTTTAAAGATCTTTACGCCGTAAAATTGTCAAAAATTGTATCCAAAAGTTGAAAAAACGTATTTATATTGTTAAAAAATTTATTGAAAATACAGAGAAATAACTCAGCCATAAATACTATTTAATTATCGTAGTTAATAACAAAGGAATCTCAGCTTTCTTCTTTAACAGTTTTTTAATTTTAAAAACTAAAAAAATGACCTTTAAAAGCTATTCTCACCTATTAGACTCAAATAGACAAAAACCTTTGAACATACAAATAGTTTGGACAATTTTTGGAAATATCAAAAAGTATATTTGATTGAAAACTTTAGGGAGTATAAAATAAATGACACTATTGAAGAGTAGAGAATTGATTACAAAATTAATAGTATGCATCACAATTTCTTTAATAATTATTTATAAAGTTGAAAACAATAAGATATATGTTGTGTGAAAATAAAGCACCCGGTGGAATGAACACTGGATTCCCCCACGTTTCCCGTAATCAATTTGCTCTCTCACAAGGGAATCGGCAACGGTTTATTTTCTCTCGAAATGGAGGCATTTTTTAGTCACAGGGTTATAAATGTAAAACAACTTTGAAAATCAACAAAACCTCAAGATATGTTTGAGTTTGTTGTGAACAATAAAGAGTCCTTGTGTTATTGGAAATTGTAACTCTGTTGTAATCTATTTATATTCTTTATTGCATACACGTGTCTGCATGTTACTCGCAGAGACTTTAAGCTTAATCCTAATGTAATGTTAAATCCTGCGATCCTGGCATCAAAGTCCTAATAGCTAGTTCTGCCTAACCTTGAATAATGTACTTCTAATATAAACATAAAGAAGTGAAGTGTTGTACAGACGATCGACAAACATAAGTCCATAAACAACATTTGTTACTTCAAAATGGATATTAGCTCAAAATCTATTTCTTGACCAATCTCTATACTGTGAATGTAGAGAAATTACAATGAACACCCTCGGTTCTTGCGTTGAAGTGGATCACAGGAATAATCTTAAACATTCTTTTTTTGAATTTACAACTGTTAAAACGTATATATTTTCAAAGCTCTCTAAATCGGTCTTAGTGAGCCACGTGAATTGTTCATACTTTAATAAATCTTCCACTTGCTTCCTCGTGCCGGGTTAAATCTAAAGTAGGCTAGTAGTATCTTTTAAATGATTGAAATAGAGTTTTGAATGATTCGGCTGCCAATGTTTATATACATTTTTCTGATAATCCCGATAAAGTAAATCGGTTGAATTATTAGTGCTAATGGACTTAGACAGTGATTTTGTACCCGGGTATACCCACGGAAATGTTAATACCGATTTGTTTTCCTATTGCTATAAAGTCACACTATTTGTCAGTATTATGGAAAACTATTTAACACTTAATTTTGATAAAACGCGTTTGATAATTATGTACTTTATAGAAATGCAGAAATAAGATTCATTATAATGTTGATGACAACATCGTAGAGGAGATGGATTCTGTTAAATTTCTATGTTTAGTCATTGATAACAGACTAACTTGAAAGTATCATGTTGATTAAATCTGTAAAAAAACGTTTTTAGGCATTATTATTTTAAGATTCTAAGACATCTAAGTTAATGGATTCTTTCCGTAATTTTGACAGTTTACTCAAAAAACCTTGTTCATCCACACCTGAATTACTATATCACTTTATGGGGTGATTCATGATTTATTAGGGTTATTCATTATAGTTAAGATGGCAATAGAAATGTAGCTGCAGCTAATTACATTGTCCTACAAGGTTAACAATACACATTTAGCTGCAGTTAGCATTGTCCTAGGAAGCTGACACAATTTTGTGTTATTTTAAATTTCTGTAATCTATTTTGGTAATTCTTACTAAAATTCTATTCAGTAATGTGTACACCTCCATTGCACGAAAATTGAATTTGTGTGTGATAATATTGTTTTGTTTTTGCGATCTAGTATATGCCCGTAAACTTGGCCCAACCATTTTTGATAATTCATATTTTTTAAAGTAAATCGTTTGTTAACATTCATATCATTTGTGTACGCATATAACTCTAAGGGAACGACCAACTTCACAGAGCCAAACCATTTTGGAAAAACATTATTTTCTTTATACAAATAGTTTGTATCCGTTTGTGTTGACATTTCCATAGTTTGTGTTGAGCTCTTTATAATTTTAAAACGTTAACGATCACAACCATGTTTTTAAATCAGTATTTTCATTATTCAAATCGTTTGTGTTGCTCTCCTTATCATGTAAAAAAATTAAATTTCGTAAAATAAGTATACAAATAGTTTTCATAACGTTTGCATGTGTTTGTGTTGAGATTTTCATCCTTTGTATGGCGCTCCTTATCATTAAAAACAATTTTTAAAGAAAAATCTGGCTAGACCATTTTGGAAATCCAGTACTATTTAAATACAAATTATCGTTTGTGTTGACATTCCCATAGTTTACGCTCCTTTCCATTTAAATAGATAAATAAATAAATATGTTAGCCTAAACATCTAACCCGACCATTTTGTAAATTCAGTATTTTTTTTTTTTAGAAAAATCATATTTTTATCAAGTATATAGCATAAATATTGTTTCTGTTGAGCTTCATTTCATGAACAAATAAATAATAAAAAACGTTAAATACCTAGCAAGACCATGTAGGAAAAACTTTGTATTTTTTACCGCGCATTACCTATCAATCGTATTTTCATTCCTACAGATTTTGTTGCGCTCGTTAGTGTAATTTGACAATCGTTTCGATAATTAAGTATAATTTTGTTTGAAAAACTCACCATGGTTATAACTATTTACCAAATTTCAAGTCTTTACCAAATCTGAAATCACTAAATTTTTTTGATAAGTCAGTCAGTAGCTTGTATATAAGATATAGATCTTGTGTTAACGTTTTTTACACATAATTATTGAAGTTGAGTTTCACAGTTGTATTTAAATAATAACCTTTAAATTCCTTCCACAGCTTGGGAAGCGTAGAGAATCACTATAGTTTGCCATCTCGTCAGTCTTACTTAAATTAAGAATTCCTCTTTAAAATTATGAACTTTTTTTTGAAATAATAAAACTAGTGTGTTATTTTTCTTCGTTTTTACAAAAAAATATTTATTAATTTTAACTGAAGCTTCTGTTTTATTTTCTAACATGAACTAAGCATGGACAAAGTTGAGTGATAATTAGTAAAAGAAAACTAAATTTATATTGAGTTTTTCATCGAATTATCTGTTTTGAAATCGTATGAGTCCAAAGAAGTTTTATTGGGGGATGATGTCTGCCTGTCCTCTGTTTTCTAAACGGGCGTATCAACTTCGTCAAATTTGACATTTCAAGATTTGTTTACAATTTTATTAATAACTTAAAATTAGGGGTAATTGTCAATGCTGTCATAGATCGAACACAAAATTCCAATTTTATATAAATCAGTTCTAATGTTTTGATTAAATTTTGCTAAACATTAATCCTCTAGGGAGTCAAAAAAATATATAAGTGGCTCTTCGAAAACGTAGAATCGAGATTTACTATTGTGAATCATTAATAAACTCTTTTGAACATTTCGGATTATTCAGAGATGGAAGAAATAAATTGATGTGTATATATCAATAGCAATATAACCATATTTGTAACAGTTCTAATAACTAATTAATAACTAAAACCCAAACGCTTTCGATCAAATTTTGAAGGAAGTGGAGATTTATAACCCAAGTTGAAATTAAAATAATATTTCTGTACGTGGTATTTGAAGAACTTAAAAAAAAAAAAATAATGAAATGAACTCTGACCGCGTCTCGTTCGTTTCCCCCCGATTCTTCACGAATCGGGACCAGTTCATTAGGCTACTCATAATACAATTTTGAAAAAAAAAATCTCCAATTTTTATTTACATAAAATTTACGCGTGCTAAAATATACACATATCAATCCATTTCTTCCTTCTCTGATTAATCCAAAATATACAAAAGTGTGTAGGCTACTGATGAGTTACGAGGATATGATTGGCGTAATCTATGTAAAACACAGAGACTGGTATTTGGAAACTATTTCCCCACTTTGGACGCACTACTTGCTACAAAAAAGGTTATTAGACATATTAAACATTCGACCACATTTGTAACTCGCCGTGCCGTATTATAATGATTTAAACTGTTTTAAGAATTGAAGATGTGTAGACAACTTTGGATTCACACCCTTTAATCATTACTTCATTTATCTGCCAGAGAAACTGCTGTACAGTAATTAGATTTCTAAAGTAACTTTGAATACACAATATCAAATTTAATCATATGATTTGTTTCCTTTGAATCTGATAATTTTAATTAGACAGGTAGGTGTAAATTTAGCAATATAAATTAGGTAAATTACCTGGTTTATTTTGACTGCAATCCCTTTATAAATTACACTGGATTACCGGTTTCGGAGGATCCTCTATTTTCAGATCTAAGTTTTTCAAATTTGCATTCCTAAGGAACATATCATTTAATTACAGTTTTTTTTATCTTATCCATCAAAAGCGTACTATGATAAATAACCTCTTCAAAATGCAAACGAGGAGCACAGTGTAAACGATGGTAATTTAAACTAAAACGATTTGTATAAATAAAAGAAATACTAATATTCAAAAATGGTCGGACTAAATATTTAACATTTTTTTATTTATTCTTTAAGATAAGGAGCTTAAGACAAATGATGAGAATCGAACACAAAGGTAAACAAGAAATTTGTATAAAAGATATTACTGATTTTTAAAGTGATCTTGATAGACATTAAACGTTAAAATTTTTTTTACATGATAAGGAACTCAACACAAACGATGGAAATGTTAACACAAACGTACACAAAGTATTTGTATAAAAGAAATTACTGATATTCAAAAGTGGTCTAGCTAGATATTTAACGTTAAATTTTTTTTGCATGATAAGGAACCCAAAACAAATGATGGGAATGTCAACACAAACGTATACAAACTATTTGTATAAAATAAATTTCTGATATTCAAAAGTGGTCTAGCTAGATATTTAACGTTTTAAATTTTTTACATGATAAGGAACTCAACACAAAGGATGGGAATATCAACACAAACGTATTTAAACTTTACTTTCAAATTTGACTATACAGCGTTTGTTGCTTTATTGTATTACTAAACGATCTAAGTAATAAGATTAATAAATCTGGTTGTAAAATAGTAAAAATTATTCCCAAGTAAATTCCGTTTTTTTTTTGCCGTCACATCCATGTTTACAGTATTATATAATTACGACATATTAAGTTTTTCATTCCGCAAATGTTTTGTCCAGTTCATTAAAACATCTAAACGTCATCATAAACAATATTTATATAAAAATGGGAAAAATGTATTTATTAGATAACTTTGGCAAGATTTTGTGCCCCGAAAACTGGTTTGGTCGTATAGTTTTAAGCCAAACTACACTTTAACCCAAAAACAGCAAGTAAATTATACGTTTGGAGAAAAAACTAGTCGTCTAACTTATTTGGTTTTGTCGAGATGTTGTGTAACAGTGTTGTTTCGATTATTGAAGGAGTTATTTTTATATAAGCAAATGATGGGAAATGTATAAACTATACTAATCATATTAAGAAACTTATTCCAACCTTTCTTAAAATTCAATACAATTAGGCAGCAATCTGCAGTTTCTTAAAATTCAAACTTTTTAAAATTAAAACTGATTGTGTTGTAAGCATCAAGTCAAACTCTAGATGTATATCGCTTGACCGCCAAACACCACCTGTCTAATTTTCATTCATGAAGATCACGTGGTTTATCTCTAATCATAGGATTAGTTGGTTCAACTTAAACCCTACTTTATAAATTACAAGTATAGGGACCGTGGAAGTGTGCGAATACGCTCGTAACATCTTCCTAATTACACCCATCGAGTCCTAAAATTACAGTCATTTCTCGGTGTTCCAAAACATTGTAATATTTACTGATACCGCGCCGCTTTCTTAATACATTATAATTACTTTGTTATTGGCCGCACCTGAAATATTACTGCCAACGCTCCTTAATAATCGAATACCATAGATGACGAAGAATTAACAGTATACCACGTGGTGTTTCTTAAATTTAATTAAATATTACATCACGGAAAGTATTACATTCACATTTATTTAATTTGCCAGTTTTTTGTTGTGCGAAGAAAACCAATTTTGAGTTAATTAATTTTTTAATTACAACTTTTTTTACTAATGGTTTTGCAAGAGCAACATGTAAAATAAGTAATTTACAAAGTTTAGTTGTTTTTAAATAGTAATAATCATTATTGAAGTTGTTTTTTTAACAATAACAAAAGCAAATTTTAAACACAATAAGACTACTCATGGTCTAACGACTGTCTAATTAATAGCTTATACTTAATTTTAAACAATACTACTTACTAATAATAATTCTAAAATAATCGGCATACAATTTTCCCTTCTACTTTCCAAACCCCCCCCCCCTAAAAAAATTAAACATATCGCCTACTCAATCATTTGGTTTTAGTTATGTACACAATTTTAAGATATGAAGATATGGAGATCTCACAATTAAAAAATATCAATATTTAAAATAAAATTAAATGAGTCTTCATATTCAAATCCATTACAAAAATAACATTTTAAAATAGTTTTGTTAAAAGAAAATGTATTTAGGTAAAGAAAATTCACTTCTTACTTTTAAACAGCCACCTAATTACACCCATATCTAAATCACTATATACATAATTAATATTAGCACTTAATATTTTAAAACTAATTTTATGGTGTCTTACACTAATATTCGTATTAATCAAACTATTCCGTGAAATGCAATCAGTTTTGTAGTGTGTCCCATATGTAGTGCATATATTCTGTCTTGACACGGGCATAATTCAATAGTAAGTTCTTTAGTTATAATGTATTGTATTGTGGAAGGCCGACTTAGAACAAAGCCTAAATTAAATGAATCCGAAATCAGATGTGATAATGTCTGATGAATGATAGCTGAGCAATGGAAAAATGTCGCTATTAAATTTTTGGGAACAGTAAAAAAAAACAAACCAAATGTAGATTTTCTTAAAATTCGCACTGAAATCAATATAATTCTTTTTATTTATTTTAAGAACGGAGTCCAGAGATCAACAACAAGGGTGGCGGGAATTAAATGATTGGCATGTCTTGAAGTTACCGGAGATGTTAGTAGCACTCCTGGGGTATCTTTGAACTACCGTAACATCCTTCCACTGGATCTGTCATTGAAGTGACGTCCAGTAAATGTCATTGAAAACAAAAAATCAACACTTTCTTAGTTTTGATTTTATGAAAAAAATTGTTAGAGGACTTTATAACGAAAAAATAAATTTTCCTCCTAATGTCAAACATTATTATGTTTGATGTCCCATTATTATATACAGTATATCCAAAAATGGGTTTTTTCATGGCTCATGATACAAATACCATTTTTGTATTCCCTACAATCTCCAGAGTTACCAACTACTTCCTTATTATTCATAATTATCAATAATGGGAATCCACTATTGAATCTTCGGCGAAATTATGTGCGCCATGTTCACATTTCATATACGATAATGTAACCATAAAATACGACTTTAAAGAAATTTATATTATGTAAATGATATTTCAAGATTAATGTAAATATAAGATACATTATTTAAGATTAAATGAAACTTAAAAACTAGAACAAAGTATTAAAAGTAAGTAGTGTAATTTAGTAATGCATAATAATTTGTGCTAACATATTTTGTTATAACACATGTAGGTGAAGATTATGGTTGGTTTTGTTCACCGCTAGATGGTGTAACGTGTGTCAGAAATGGACATGAATGTATAAGTTGAGCACTACTCCTAGCTTTCAAATAATATGTACTTATACAACTTCAAATGTAGGCTTATTTTGGTCATATCTCGAGGCGTTCTCTTCATTTTTTCTATATATGCAAATTTGGAGGTAGCTGCTATAAGAAAATTTTCTAAATTGACTCAAATCATTTTAATCAAATTTTGTTAAAATTTAGCTTCTAAGGACTCAAACAAAATATATTATTTGCTATACCCACAAGAAAATTGATCAACTACAAGAACAAAAAGATTTTGCATGGAGCTGCTACAAAAGGCCCAACTTTTCAAAACAGGTTCTGACAATTTTAATTAGATGTTGGCTGAATGTAAAAATTAATTACTGACATAAGTCACTGTGCCAGATCTCAAAGTAAAATAAATATAATTATATATCAGGAATAAACTGTCATAAAAAAGAACATTGCAATTAAAACTCCAATTCAATCATTCCAGTTTATACTACGAGGAGTTTTTAGACAAGTTAAGCAAACATTTAAATATTTATTTGTTACAAACAGCAATTTCATGATACCAGCAATGTCAGATGACTAGTCAGTAAATAGTCTCAGAAATACAGTACAACAAATCTTAGCTTAACACTTATGTCTGTATTACAGGTATATTACAAAAACAAAACAAAAAACATAATAATTCAAAGTAATTTTAATTTTGTGTTTAAACAATATTTAGATTAATATTAAAATAAATGGGGGGAAAAATTATGGGGTATAAATGTTGAATACTCATACACATATTATACAAACAATATAATAACACATACATAAACAAAATAATACTGGAATTTGATGTTCTTTACCTATGTGAAAACATTCCCATTAGGAAATTTACTGTATTGCAGGTGTTTGAAAAATGTAGTCTAATAATTTGCCTGCGTGTTTATAGCATCATTTTAAGAAACATTACGTATAAATATATGTCCTAAAATGTTCAGTTTTCCGTCCATCCTTATTATTATTATTTTTTTTTACAGAAAAACATTATAACTATGGGAGTAAATACATAAGATATTGACTTTTTTGTATTACGTTTTACCAACAACTAAAACTTTATTATTTTAATTTTCAAAATGGCGGACGTTTTAGGACATATGTTTACATGTACTTTTCCCCCTTAAAATGATGTAATAAATACGCTGGAGAATTTTTAGATCAGATATTTTAAACACTCTGTATATATAAATTTTAAAAAATCCTCAGGATGTAAGAAAGAAGAGTTTTTTATTATTTCTTTGTACAGTCTAGTAACTTTATATGATCAAGTAGTTTAGATAACAGTCAAAAACGACTAAAATAATGCTAAAATAATTTAATAATCTTAAAATGTATAGTTGTTCAATGGGTAGGTTAATTAAATAGGTTTTGGGGCCTGAAAAGCTCACTTGAGTAATTAGTGGGTTAGGATTGCCGAGCGACCTTCGCTGGATATGTTTATTTTTTCATATAGCTTTGGGTTAGATTCCTCTTTTGATCTTTCCTATTAGGTCTCTTTTTACCAACTTTTGTTCTCTTCCTACTCTGACGCTATTGAGTATTAGAGGGCTAGGTGTCTTTATTTTATGTTTTTTTCTTCCTTTTTGTATAAAGCGATGATGACCGAGAGTTTTAAAATAAGAACAAAAAAAGACAAAAAAGATTTTTGCCTCTTGTCAAAGATCTGTTTGTTGAAAATTAATAAATTTTACTTAACAAAACAACATACTTTCCAAATATATACATCGTAGTGGTAATATGTTTTGCTTTTAAAACAATGGTTTACTAGATTTATGAATATTCAGATTAAAAACTATCCTAAAACTTTTGTCTGACAACAAAAACACTTTTGGAATTTACCGAATTTCTCCAAAATATGATGCTATGTTATAGTAGTGAATATGCAGAAGCCTAATACACTATCATAGCAGTAGTAACGTCATTCTTTAATGACCATTATCGTAAAGTAGGCTTTATTTAATTTACTAATCAGATTCAAAGTATGTTGACACCGTATTACTATTCCATCAATTTTAATTCCAAGAAATTTTACACAACTTAAACTTACTTTAATACTACACAAGTATTATATAATATGGTTGTCATCATTTCGTAAATATTTTTTTAAATATTGGAATGGAAATGTGTATTTTCTCTATTCAAAAGAAAAAAAATTGCCTTGACTTATTTGTATTGTAATCACGTTCCAAATATAATTTCAGTTGTAATAACTGTGGTTGTATCATCAGTAAAAAGAATCAATTTAGAATTGCAGTTTAGATGACGAAAAACAGTGGCTCCAAAATCAAACCCTGAGGGAGACAAGTACAAACTTTTTTAAAAATTTTGTGTATTTTATTCATCACAAAATAGATGACAATTGTTAGTAAGATATAAAGAAACCCATTATGTTTTAACTTTTATCCCATAATATATTTTTCTAAATATTTCTATAAATTTAGAAGGCGTTCGTAGTTCTTTTGTTGATAAAACAAACCTGACATTATCGTAGAGATAACGACTTATAGCTTGGTTTGTATTTAGTTTTGTAGAAAGGGATTTTGTACATATATGACTGCAGTGTAAGTTTATTAGTAAAAATATTTATAGAAACTAATTGTCATTATAGTCCACCCAAGGATTTTATGTTTCATGTAATTCTTCATTATTATTAAAATTAAATGATCATGGTTTTAAAATTTAATTTATGCCAAAAGTAAACAATTATTACTTAAATTTACCTAAAATATGATATTTTAAAACTTATGCATATCAGAAGGACTGAAAAGAAAGGTTGAACCCACCCTTTATCTATATTAAAAATTAATATAACTAACCAATGGTTTTTTGAGATTATCTTTGTAGTGTAAAGCTGGTTTTATGAGCACACGATTGTTTTTGAACTTCAGAGAGTAAATTAATATTACCATTGATAAAAAATTGTCCAATGAGTTGGTTTTTACAGGTAATACGAACATTTGATTTTATACTAACGTAGAACAAATATAAAAAATAAAATTTATGAAAATTTAAAAGAAATCATGAAATTTTAGGAAGGAATGATTTTTTTATATTTTAGTTAAAATACTCACGTTTTGGGGTCTTCATTTTGGTTTGGATAAAAGGAATTTAATTTTCAATCGCCTGAACAATACTTTTAAACTTATGTAGCAGATGACCATTCACCCTGCAAAAAAATAGACACCCCCTGAACGGGTAAACATCGAAAGTAGGACTTGTTGAAGTAGAACCTCTTACTTGAAAAGATTCTGAAACAATAATCAATTTAAAGTGGAAAGATACAATTCTCTATTAGTTTAATACATTACATTAACAACCTTCATTTTATGTACGCTAGTAGAAACATGTTTTCTTCATGTAATTTTTTTTATCCCATCGAAAAGATTTAAATGATGTATCACTTGATCATATATCCTATTTGAAATTTTTGACTTCCCCTTAGCCCTCCCATTCTATGAAGGCCAAAATGGAAAAACATGGGGTCATGGAAGGTACACGCAATTCAAAGACGATTGCTTGCAAATTGTGTTTAATTACTAAGTTAAAAGGGTTTGAAAGTTTCCCCCCAACCATGCTGTATGGATAAAATACATAGAAACAGCCCCATATGTATCAAATTTTCTAATAATTCTTGCTAAAAATGTACAGATAAAACTTGAAACAATATTTTCATTTAAAGCTTAAACGCAGATAATTATTAAGTATTCTGAAAAGCCCAATAACGTTTAATTTATTTTATGAACTACTTAAGTCTACCTTATTTCATAGATTTTAAAATTGTTATCAACGTAATTACTTTGCTAAATACAGTAAACAACTCCTTTGGTATTGATTGTTTTGTGATGCTTCATGAAAGGATAAGTCCGGTTGTACGACAGCGATACGTCAGAGCGAAGTGGGTGTCGTTCCCGTTACAATTCATGTCTGCTTTTGTATTTACAGTTTGTTACAAAAAATTAAGAAAGTTGTTTTCGAAAAAAAGAAATATATACAGTATGTATATAATTATAAAAAATTATATTCGTAGAATCTATATGCAAATTAGCTGTTTTTGAAATACATAATATGTTTAAGACTTTGAGGTTTTAAACTATTTGTTTACTCGTTATTTCTGATTATTATTTATCACAAATACCTAGTACAGCGAAAGTTATTTAATGTATCAACAGTCGATGTTGAGTTATTTTCATAAGTAGCCAATACATTTCAGGTTCTTTGAGTCGAATAATTAGTTTTTAATATCTGTCGTCTGTCCAGTGCTTTGCAGTTCAAACGAGTGGTGAAATTTTAATCAAATTAGGTATATACCCATATTTGGCTAAACCTCAAGTCGTTTTTAACCCTTTTTAGATAACTCAAATTTAGGGGGTATCGGGTTTTTTTAAAAAAATTGATGAAATGTAGTGTTTAACGACCAAAACAAAACGTATAAGTAGCGATCTCTTAAAACATAATGAGTTATCTGTTAAAAACAAAAACAAAATGTTCAAAGAACTATATTATAAATTGCCTGATTTCTCAAAATCGGTTTTTTGATATTACTTAAATTTTTTTTTTCGTAATATGAAGACGAGTGATCTAATCTTACGTACCAAATCGCAAGGAAAAGAAAATTGCGGCTAAGGAATAATTGAAAAATTTACATTGAGAGCATTTAAAATTCGATTTCATTTAATTTTTGTGTTAAGGCGAAAAATCATTGCAGTCAACATAGCATAACTTCATTAAATATGCATCACATTAGGGCTAGTTTGTGGCAGAAGCGATGCACTTACGTTCATTTAAATGTTTCAATTTAAATTTTAAAAACCTCCACTCTTTATCAACTTATCTCGAATAAGATTTGTTGTTACATAACGTCTTCACTTTATAGTCGTTAGACTAACGAAGACGGGGAAGAAGGTAAAACGCGGGAAAACGCAATGTGTGCAACCTGGTTAGGTAAGGTTAGGAAAACGCAATGCAAACAACCTGGTTCGAAACTCCGTAACCTGTGACGGTTCACTAGTCGAAACTGCGGCAATGTAAGCGCATGCCTTTATGTAAAATAATTGAATAGAGGTAGATCTTAATAAATAAATAAATATTTTAGTTTTCACTTATAAAATACAATGTTGACTGGCACTACGTTTTTAGGTGAGTTTGTGTCATATTTTTCCACGGTTTATTATATAAATTATGTTTGATGAACAAAATTGAACATTTGAAATACAAACATTCAATTAGTGATACTATTTTAATTTTTCAATTTTTATAGTCATGTAATATTAGTCTGTTGTTTTTAATGGTGTAGGAGACTTTAATGCTTGGATAAGACATGCGATAGGGAGTTTACAACTCAAATACGGTAGTGTTTTTTAATAGTTGCAGCTGATTAATCTATTATAAAGCGCTTTTCACTTTAATAATGGGTATTTTAAGTGAATATTTAAACAACAAAGTTTATTTTTGAATTTATTTTACATTAAAAAAAAAGAAAGTTCATAACTGTACAATTTAAAAAGTTCTCTATTTGTTTCTTTAATTTAGATTAAAACTGAAGAGGACTTATGAAACATATTTGTTTAGTAGATGTAAATAATCGATTGATAGTTTCCTATCATTTAAAATTATTCAACTTCATACTTATGTGTGTAAATGTGTGGGTGTTTATTCCTCTATTGTCTCTTAAAGCGTATAAGAAAATTCTTCAAAGCGGAAGAAACTACTAGTGAAATACTATCTTCTTTTTCTTCGAGGTAGTCTTTTTTATATCTTTATTAAACTGTTTTAGCTTTTTAGAATACGTTTTTTATAAAATTATAATTGTTGGAATACTGAATACAAATTTGTGAATTAAAGCAGGAGTGAGCTAGGAACGTATGTGTAGACTATGACATGTATATGATTTGTCTCACTTCTTGAAAATTAGAAAGCATGTGAGGAAAACAATTGTCCAAGAATGAAATGATGAAGCAGAATATTGAAGATTCATCGTGTACAACATTGCGTTGTTGAATTTATGAAAATAAATTATACCCCTCTAACTACAAATAGGTGTTCTATGGCTTTGCATTGTGTTTTCCCACGCTGAAACATTAATACACCAGAGACTATGAACAGCCTACTTTGGTTTATTATACCATACTTGTGGGTGCGTGAGTGCGTGTGCATGTGTGTACACGTGCTCTTTTTATTGGTAAATACTCTAGACATTGCAGTGTTGATCTGATTTTCTCAAATTTTGTGTGTTAATTCGGCTCTAAGAATTGTTAGACTATATTAACTACAAAAAAGTTAAAATATTTACTGATTTTCAAAATTTGTTTTTAATTAACATATTTCCTGTACGTCAAAACGTGTTTTTATACGATAAAACAGAAAAAATACAAGATCTTATACAACAATTCTGACCTTACACAGCCGTTACATTTGTTAAAAAATCATCAAACCTGAAACACAAAATTATTTACAAAATTTAACTACGCTTACAGGTAATTTTACTACAATGTATCACCTATTTCATAGAAATAAATAAATATATAGACAATTATCTAATAAACAAATTGATTGAGTTACATTCGACTTAAAATTAAAAGTACATTTAATAATATTTATTTAAGAAAATTGAAAAGTAAATATATTTATTCCCAAAGTATGTTTTACTACCTATTGTAGCTTGCCTCCGTATTTGGAGATGATTCTATTCACCTTAGGAACATTTTGTTACAAAAAACTGCAAGTTACAGGCTTTTCACTCCTAAACCTATAAAGACTGGTTGTCTAAACCTATACGTCGAGAAACACTGACTATTAAACTGATGTAATCGTGAAAGGAACAAAAAGTATCACTGAGATGAGGCAAAGTCACGGTTTTCATTTAACTCTCAACCAAACCCGAGTGGTTATATTTATTTTATTTTCGTAAATTTCTTTCATATTTTTATACAAATAAAACATATTTTATTGTTTGTATCACCCTAAATTTAATGATCTGTGAATTAATCTACAGTGATTAAGCGAATAGAGAAAACTAGGTGCAATTGTTAGATACACATAAATTGAGATAAATTGAAACATCACTTACAAACTGAAAATTAACTTTTTGGTATTGTAGAGTCGAGCGGAGTGTTTCAGCCTTGTGTGCATATTTACTTTGTCCAAACACTCAATGACAAAATATACTGTCTGGCATCTCCATTAAAATTAATAATTTAATAATATTTAGCAGATCAAAGATCTCTGCTGTAAAATTTGAAGAAAACCCCTACATTTTATGAATCAATGTTTTATTTTAAGACAAGTAAAATTTTATAATGTCGCAAATGAGGTATTAGAAATATCGAAAATTAAGTTGTTTTGTTTAATAATTCGGTACCGATAACAGCTGTGACACACCCATGCCATGTGACTATTCTTTTGTTAACATAGACTGTCATCTGTTAAGAAACGTCAAATGTATAAATGTTGTCCATATTATACGTTTATCAAATTCAGAGATGTGTTGCGTTGTTTCTGTAATTAGTCAAACTTACATAACCTTGATTTCCTATATCTTTAAATATATATTACATTTACTGAGATGTATCAATACAAGGTTATTGACACAAACTACTAGGACCTGATTTGTCCAACTTTATTTAAACAATTTCTAATCTTATAACGACCCGTTCAATATTTGTTTCTGTTATTACAACTTCTGTTAGAGTTAACGTATAACTAAATCCGTCGTTAACCATAGACTAAGTTTCCAGCATTAAAAAAATAACAATTTGTTTTGGCCTAGAACTTCAGAAAATGGATTATTTACTGTATAGGTTATATTTATTGATTATTTAAATGTATGAATAAAATACTTTTTATATTACTGGTTAGATTTAGTTTAATAGGAAATTAAGTAAGGAATTTCCAGAAAGTGTTCTCCAGGCTCAAGTATAGGACTAAAGTTTTTCCTTTGTTATGTTTTCTATTCTATGATATTAACGGTAGGCTATATATTTATAAAGGCCATTTTTTATTATTTATCAATAAACATTATTTATTTCCTCAAATAATAATTTAACAAATGCTAAAATATATTAATTAATTTAACACGAACATTTATTTACAGTAATATTGAAGTTTTGTGAGTTTGTACGTTTGGTAATCTAGTAAAATGTTCAATAGTTTTTTTTTGCAATTTATTTTTGCCATTGAAAACTTATTTCTTCCCGATGGAAATCGAATACGGAATGCAAATATGATCAGCCATCGTTTATGTATATCTCGGTACAATATTTTGTTCTCTGACCCGTTGTCTATTCAACTAATGCAATTATTTTGCTTGTTAAGTTGGCAACGCAGTTCTAATTCTGAACTTGAAGATCCTTTTATGAAATCACGAATTAATGTTTACCTAATCAAAACATATCCCTTAAACTTCACAATTAAACATCGATTGTGCATCAAAAACTATATATTATCAAAACAATATATAATAAATTAAACATGTATTTCAAGTTTTGTCTTTCTTTAAACTGGGCTAATCACTAAATTTGTATTTCTTTAATATTTCTGAGGTCAACTAAACCTTGCTCAAGCTCTGTCCACAAATATATGCGAACAATATTTTTGATAGAATTGGTCCTTTGAATAGGTTACTTAAGAGAAAAAGTTTATTTTTAAAAAATATAGATTTAAGGTTTAGGTCTGAAAATTACATTTTGTTCTTAATTATTGTAAACTTAACGTAGCTCTATCTACAGGGAGTTATATGATCCATCTACCAAATTTTTGAAGTGATTTTGGACATCAAAATAAAACATTTTCTATAAATATATGTAAACCAATTGTTTTACCAATTAACTGTCCGTTTTTTAACTATAACTTCAAATTTTGCAGTGTTTTATACTATACATATATTTAACAAAGCCGTTTTAAGTAGTGTTCATTAAAATTGGTTGACGTCAATTACTAGAAAACTGTTGATTTAACTGAATCTATTAACAAGATTCAATATACTTAGCTCTTTTAATAATAAACGAGGTGATATTTTTTATTTTTGTGTGTGGTGAAAGATTGCTGAGATATCGATACAAAATTTAAAACATAAACAAATTCTTGGTAATATTTTAGAGCACACGACCTTGGTCTTAGCAGTGAACTGTTAACATAGTTATTAAGTTTACTGTTCAGTTTTGTATGAGCAAGAAAAGTGTTATAGTAAATAACTAGAAATAGTTCTTTCCCATATTTCAGTTTTTTTTTCAATATACAATAAATATTAAGGTATCTTGTTCATCAATAAAAGCGCTAAATGTAGCAAATATTTAGTAAAACCAATCATTTATTAATATTTGGCATCAAAAATGTTTAATATAAATACTGTTTTGAATGGTTAAAAAAAAAAAACTGTACTTAGTTGGAAAGTGAATAGTGGGCTTATAAAACTTTTGCTATGGTATCGATTTCGCAATCTGTTCTCCGAAGTATTTTGGCACATGTTTTATTTTGTTGTTCAGAATTAATCTCACAGTTTGTCAGACTGATGGTAAAACACTCTCTATGTATTAAATGTAAGCATAAGTTGACAAAGTTATCAAAGATTGAACTGTTCGATGAGGTAAAATTATAAAATATTTTAATAAATTCATACAAAACAGGTTTCTTTGTTTATAATATAATAATTTGGATATATGTTCCGGGTTTCTACTTAGCCGAAGTCGTCGTGCACTTTGTACTAAACTAGCAACTGACATGGTATTAACTTATGGACTTTTGTTAGAGGAAGTATCTTGAATAATTGGCTTTAAATATTCTGTAATGCTCCAACAGTACGTATATGAATTGGTGACCTTCTCACTCAACCGTTTTATGTCTGCATCTTACAATATATTCCTTAATCAAGTTTGAATAACTAATGGTCTAGATTATATAAAAAAAAACAGGTAAAACAGGGGATAGACAGTAAAGAACGCTGTCTTGTCTCTCTCTCTCTCTCTCTCTCTCTCTCTCTCTCTCTCTCTCTCTCTCTCTCTCTCTCTCTCTCTCTCTCTCTCTCTCTCTCTCTCTCTCTCTCTCTCTCTCTCTCTCTCTCTCTCTCTCTCTCTCTCTCTCTCTCTCTCTCTCTCTCTCTCTCTCTTTCTCCATCAAACATGTTCGTTTCTTTCTTACACGATAGGCAAATCTTGTTTTCTCATCGAAAATTATTCTCCAAGTTTAAAAACCAGTTTAAAAATCAAGCAATGCTAATAAATGAACAGACAACATCGACCATCTCATGATCAATCAAGGAGGACCAGTTGAAAAAATTAAAAGTTGGTCTATCAAACCACGTGATCACAGACTTCTGTTCGGTAGCTGGAGTTGTAATCGGTTATGTGCGGCTCCTACGGTTTTATTTGTCCAGAGACGTTATTTAATCGTACAAAGCGTTGTTCTGAAGTGTCGTCATTGCAAAAACCAAGATGATTAGATTAACGCTTTTACAAAACTGCGTGTTCCTGAAATAACAGTACTTGGAGGACCAAGAATTGCTCGGTAAAGAAGGGCTAGAAAGATAACAATTTTATATTTTCTAAATAATTACGGAAAGTTGCAATACTAAGTCAGTTTTATCAAGAATAATATTGTACGACGAATCAGAAACACAATAATGGAGAATGATCATTAGTTCATATATATATTTCGCATTATAATAAGAATTTTTTAAACGAAATTCTATTACGTTCTAAACGTAAAAGTAAAACACAAATTGCAGCTATGATGGAAAGCGTTAACAACATTATTATTTCATCACACGTAAAATCGGTAAGAACACGAATTGAAAGTAATAATTTGTCTATGGTTAAATAGCTACACCATGCAATGATAAAACCATTTATTTTCAACCTTTACATTTTTGATGCGATAACAGGCAGATATAGAATTTTTTAATTTGCTTGTGTAGTGAGTAGCGTAGAAAAATCAAAATCAAAGATGGGGAAGAAGGAACGTTTGAGAGGTAAAATATTCTTCCATTAATGTTTCGAAAATTGATTTCTTTTGTTTAGTCTTAAATATGTCTAGTTTTATTTTATATTTAGCAAAATATTTGATTGAACGTGTTAGCCCTTTCGTGGTGATTTTGTTACCCTTTAAAAACGCCCATTAAAAAAAAACTCATGTTTAAGGGCCGTGTTTATGAACGTTCCTTAAGTTTTTCTTTGTTTAAGGTCTCCTTACGCTGTTTCCTTAGGCATCTTTCCTTAACAAACTTTCTATTTATATACGCACCTTTACAGTTTCCTTTATAAAATTAAAGAGATTTCTAAGGAATTCCTTTACCTGTTATCCTTCCTTCGCGTTAAGTTTAGTCACAAGAGCGATCTTTCAACCCCACTCCTTCTTTTTTTATCGGCCCTCTTTCATTTGTCATACAATAATTTTCTCAATTGAAAATTAGTCAGAGAAATGTGTTTTTTAAGCAAATAACAGAAAAACTAATGAAATGAAAGTTGCTTATTCCATATTTTACAAGATATTAGACGCTTGTACTGTGTTTAATTTGACTTCTTATCGACATTGGTAGGTATAGAATAAGGAAATAAAGAAAGAAGTACAAATTTGTTATGACATTGATTATGCACGTTATCTACATATTATTGACTTATGTATCGCACTTTATCTGCATATTATTGACTTATGTATCGCACTTTATCTGCATGTTAACTTATCACTTCTCCGCAGGTGTGCATGTTAACCACCTAACCTAACCTATTTGTGATTAATCTTGCTAAATGTAGGACTAAGAATATCATTTTATGATTTAAAAAAAAGGAGAGATCAATCGTGGTGTTGAAATTCCTTTCTGTCAAGTCTTCCTAACCATACTGTTCAATGTTGAATGGCAGACATAGTTTGTTATTAAATAATATGAATATAACGAAAGATCAAGATGATTTTATAGAATTCCTTATGCATCTAAATGAGGTGACACCACTAGTGGAATATCATATGTTTCGTTATTTCCCGTTCCCCCTTAATTTCGATAAAATGTAGAAAATAAAATTAACGGATTGCTTAAAGTTCCATGATATAATTGTAGCAGAAAATAGAAATAATTGCAGACAATATGAAGTAATATTGCGTGGGAAAATAGTAATTAATGAAATTAGAAGTTTTTTTTATGATACACCATTACAGCAGCATTCTTAATTAGTATTTGACCATACGTTATTATATATATTTTTTAAATGAAAGCACTATGCGCGCTTTTAATGTGAATTCGTAATTTTATAATTTTTAACCAAATATTTTTCTAGATTAAAAAATACTGGCATTCTTTTTCCTTTTTTCCGCTGTTTCTCCATGCGATTGTAAATTCATCATCAAATAGATAAAGTTTAATCAAAAACGTATTACCACAAGACAGCTGTTTGGTGATTAACGAGCAATCAGCTGTAATGATACCGAACCTTCATAGTAAAAATGTAATTGATAATTTTGACGTAATTTATATAATCGCTCCTTTATAAAGGATAACATAGTCAAGAAAATAAAATGTTAAGGAGGACTCTAAAAACTAAAATTTATAATTCATTTCATATATTGTTGGAAAGATATTTTGAGTTAGGCACAGTTAGACAGTTAATTTATATTGACAGAGTGTTATAAACATAATATAAAACTAGCTTACAGTACTAATAATTTTACTTCACGTATATATTAAATGGAACAAGCCAATTTTGGTCCTTTTGTATAAAACACAATTTCCCGAACCCAAAACATACTCTCCAAATTAAAATTAAAATTATAATTTTTAAATTTACAAACCTATTTTTCTATTGATATTATTCTCTTTTTAATAACATTTTTTAAAGTTAATTTGTTTTTAATTTATGTTTAAATAACAGTGATGCGAGGTCAGTAATAGTTTTTCTTAATTTAGCGTTTTAATTTGTTGTGTTAATGCATGTAATTAATTAAAATCAGATTATCTTTAATTTATCAAAATTTTAAAATTTGTTTTACATTGTTTTATCATCTTTGTTATTAAATTATTATATATAACATAAAATTAAAAGATGATTTAATTTTCTTTTTTTTAAAAAACATATAACCGTTTAGGATATTGAGGCTCTCAAAAAGTTTTGAAATTACAAAACCCTATAAACAAACTTAAAATTTATTTCAAAAAATTAGCACATAAAATTCAAAAATAAATAAAATAGCACTAGAATCATTAAAAAATCCAGCCGATCTGATTATATTTGTAAAATAATAGATTTGATTGTGAAATAAAAATCTGTAACCTTAAAAAGGAAATTTGGTTTCTTAAATTTTCAAGTAAACTAATAAACTTGTCAAACCGTTTTAGGGTGTTTTTAATCTTTCAAATTTTTAATTACAATCTTCCTTTGACTTCTAGGGGATAGTCGTAGATAGATTTGGGAGTCTATCTTAAATAAAGTATTTTATTTCATATTGAAAGTATAACAACAAATCTCCAACAAAAAAAGAAGACCACTCTTTTTTTTTATATTCTAAACGTAAATATAAATAAATTTAATGAATTAAAACAAAATTTATTTTTAAAGTGAAATTTTCCTTCAATCTATTAGATTTTTTTTAACCATTATCAACAAGTAATATCAAAAATTAATGAAAGTAATTAAAATTAATAAACAATAGGGCTGAGCAATAAAATACAAATAAATGTTTAAGCAGGACAAATTATGCAAATAACAAACAAAGAAAATTAAATCCAAAAAAACATTTAATTTCGGATTAGGTATCTCCATCGGATTACTTATATCGGTGTTACCAATAATTTCTAATGGCGTAATAACAGGTAAATGCAGGTAAAATGAAAATTTAATAAATTTTGCTATACAAATAAACAAAATATCATGTAAAACAACACCAATAATATAGAATAATAATAGTAATAAATAATAGAGGTGTAAGTATACAATGTCAAATCTGGAGTGTAATTGTCAACAGTAGATTTATTATTAAAAATATTAACAGGATTTTTGAACCAATCTGGGTTTACAGATTATGTGACGTAGCCATAAAATTACCAGATATTTGCAAATAAACAACCCATAAAATATTAGTTGTTTCCAGGAGGCAAAAAACCCGAGATTTTAGGAATGTTTTATTAGTTCTACAAATTTAATGGTTCAGAAAAATTTAGGTTCAGTATAATATATATATATATATATATATATATAGTAATTTCAGTTTTATAATTTAGAAAGAAATAATAATTCGTTCTCTACGAAATTAATATTGATTAAAAATAAATTGCCCGTGTCTTTTATGAAACATTAAAAAAACACTACCTTGTTTTACCTACTACTACCTTGATAAACACGACTTGCACTACCTGAGAGCTATTGTTTTGTATACCAAAAGGTAGTTCCATTTTAGCAATGAGGGTGCACCAATTCATATTTTCCTTCAGTTATTCGTTCAAATAATTATGACGCAATTTCTATACTGTGTAACTATATATGCAATATAAGCAACAGGTATTTAATAGTCTATTTCCTGTATTATGACGTGTAAAGGTACAAAGCGAGATTCACATGAACACAAATATAATTTTAAATGTTTTTGAACAGAAAAAACTATTTTGGGTTAGCAAAATGTATAATTATGTTAATTAATGCTAATGATGGGGTTTATTAAATACATATGTTTTGTTCGATATAAATCAATTGACTGTGGGTTTCCAAACATATGGTGCCTCCAAGGTCATTAGTTCTTTGTTGTTTTACCTGACGCTGGCAGACAACATCAAATGACCTTCTCCTCACTAACACCAGGACCGACCATGTCTAAGTATATTAGGAAGAGGTTAAATTATCTTAAAACACATTTTATTAATTAATATCTTGTAAAGCTAAGGAATGTTCTTGCATATTCTAATTATTTAGATTTTGTTGGGAAAGAGTAATAAAAAAGTGTTTGTGTGATTACACTATGGAAAACAAACATAAATAGTTTAAATAATATTTTATGATTACGTAGTTACAAAAAATATTGAAATTGTTCTCTGCTAGTTTCTAGAGATTTCTTATTACGCCGAATTGAGTTTCCAAAAACTATTACCGCTAAAGAAGTACCCACATTTGGAATGTATTATTACAATCTTCATTTGCTGTTAGATTGTGCGAATGAATTGAATTGTTTATCACAGCACAGAGGAAAAAATATTTGGGTGAGAAAGAATCAGAGATCTTGGTCAAATTGTTTAATAAATAATACATCGTCCAAGAATGCCGTGTACTTATGAGCTGTATTAATCACAGCGTCATCGCGCCAAAGTAGATCCTGAAAAAATCATCTTCTATTATTTGCACAATGAAAGATTGAAAGAATATTGTCATAGTAGTCTACCTTTGGCTGTTTACTGTTTGAGACAAATAATGGGTAAGATCATGTGCTTACACGACATTCCAACCCAAACATCAATGTTCTCATCATGTAGCGGTGATTATGTGTGCACCAGACACGTGAGTTTCACTATTGACTTGCCCCGACAAATAGAAGTATGCATCTACTTTGAAAATGTGATTTATAAAATATCCTCACCTTCACGATCAAGAAAGTTTATCAAACACCCTGTAGTACCCGTTTAGCACCGTTATCAAGTTTTGAAAGCTATAATTTTGTAAGGGTATATGCCTAGGTTTTTGAAAAAAGATTCTAAACTCAGATGCCGTAAGAGATTCTAAACTCCTGGAATAAACTTCTCGCCCTTGTATGCAGTCTCAGATACCAACTATTTTCAATCTGTCAGTGTTGACGATTTCCAGATCCAGCATCACACAAGTAACCGGTTTCCGGGATTTCTGAATTAACTGCTGTACTGCATTACAATGTAGTACCTTGGTATCCGGAAACTCTGTAATAATTGTTGAAGATCTTGTGTGAAGGTTTGTGTACGAGGAAGGTTTATGTACATTTAACAACTGATAATGACAAAACGTCCTCTTGAACAAATAAAGTATTAATTGTGGAAAATTGTGTTTTACTTGATGATTGAAGTTGTCAGAAGTGAATCTAGTGTGTAATTTATACCACCATGAAACGCTTGTTAAACTTACTCACCTGTCCAGTTAACATTATTATCACAACAAACATATTTATTGTCTTACTACATGAATAAAAAGTAAAATGATTTATTATGGTACAAAATGTTGAATGGTTTTGTTTTGTAAATTACAATCGACTTAGTATATTTGAAAAATGTTGGTCAGTCAGAAGTGTTGACTCAAAATTACAAACCCGCTTTTGTCACGACAGACTCGTTGTCAAGGTGTAATTATGAGAACAAAATTTTTGTATCTGTCAAATAGGTTACGAGTTACATTGTTTGTATCTCAATTTTGAAAATTTCGATTGACTACTCCTATATAGTCTAATAGTCTCAACTTTTTATGTTTAATATTTATGATATCGGTCACCACTTATCATCAGGAACATCGCACTGTATGTAGCTGGCAAGTTACGAAACAAAACAATGTTTTAGTTAAATCAAATATAACTGGTATGTACATACAGTTTATTATGCCAAATTCCTTCCATTATGGTTGTCTATCTGCACTATTATATATCTGCACTATATGTTATTGTTACTATATATAGTTTATATATATATATTTATATATATATATATATATATATATATATATATATATATGGTTGTTTCAAAATATAATGTCGATCTAACTAATAGAGGCATATAAATAATGCACTAACTTTCTCAAACACGCATCTACTATTATCTAAAATATTCTAACAAAATACTTATTCTTTTTCGCTCTCCATATTATTCTGACCAAATAGATGCATAATAATATACTATTAGCTTTCTTATTTTGAAAATAAGCTTACCTAAAAATTAATAACAACTTTAACTGGAACAAAACCATGAAAATCAAACAAAAATTATGTACACGTAAAAATATAATAAGACATTTTATACAATATATTTTAAATTGTTTGATTATTCATGCAATTTGACACAATTTGTATCTCTTACCCTTCATTATATTTAAAATGTTTTGGAAGTTCATGAAAACACTTAGGGTTTTATATATACAAGGAATTTACTCTAAAAGAAAAAAAAATCTAAAAGTCTGAAATAGCTGTATTATTTAATCTTTACTTTATTCTGAAAAAAAAGAAAAAAACCATATATTATGTACTTACGAACACTGATTTTTGTAAATTTAAAATAAAAATTGTTCTGCAAATTGCTCAGACATTACCGGACTTCTGAGGTTAATGCAATTCGTGCTATTAACGTAAAGATTTACAAGGTTGGTATTTTATTTGTTTTGTTGAAGTCTCCGAATTACGTAAATGTATTCAAGCTCAACGCAAGTATAATACATTGTGAGGACGACAGTTTTTCTTGTAAATGCAGAGAATTTACTATAGCTCCGACGTGCAGGTATGTAATGATTTAGCGGAATCAGATATAGTGGTGTGAACAAGCAGTTTACTACCTCTGCGCACGCTCTGATCACGTGACCACCAGTCTAACCGTTAACTTGGATCTTTGTAAATTATTATAAATTTATTTAAAACACTTTTGGTTTTGTATTATTATGACCTAACCCCGATTAACTCGGTTTATATTTACCGTTTGGTAATGTTAGTTGCTACGGGCATGAAGTATCTCTACTTAGACAGATCCGTTTTCATTAAAATCAGATTAAAAAATGTTTTTGGTTAAGGACATAGTTTACAAAGTAACAAAAACACCCCCCCCACACACACACACATATATATATATATATATATATATATATATATAAAGATAAACAAGTCATATATAATTGAACGAATTTTTCAAAAAAAACTAGCAGAATGTTTTTAAATTTAAACTTTCTCTTCTGTTTTATTGGTCAATCTCTTGACACATCATGATCAGCTGTAATCTATGAAAGCTTAGTGCAATATTACATTAAAAAAACTGTTTATTTAAGAAATCTGTAAAATGATGTTTTCAACATTTCCAAAAAAAGTGATTAAATTTGACTTGTCACACATCCTGTTTTAGATACAATTAATGAAAAATGATAAACATTTTACATTTATAATATAATATGTGCTTCCTAAGGATGCGAAGTCCTAATGCTGTTAACTAATATAAAAATGTGTTAATAGTGTGTCCACAGTAAAGTTATAAAATGTTCACTTTCCTGGTATTTAGTAGTAATAAGGACAACTGTAATAAAAATGGAGAACATTTTTAAACATGGTATTTATTATTTACAGGAACCTATCGATTAACCACAAAAATGATCTATTTACCATGCCAAGATAAATAGAAGCCATATAGTTTTCTTCCATTTAGTTTGAACCTTAGTTAGCTAATGTATCACTCACAAAGTACGAAAAAACAAAAAACAAACAAAAGCATTGGTTTAAAAAGTCACTATCGTGGTCATTTTTATAACTCTCTTGTTAAGTTAAAAAAAATTATCTTCAGCTTTTAAATTATGTGCTCATCTATTGTAAACATCTATGTAAACATCTATTGTAACTGTGGTTTTTCTGACTTTTTATCACGGTCCATTTTTCACAAACTTGAATTCTGATACTTTTACTAGAATCTCCTTTACGCTTTAACCTCGTTTGTAATATATATATATATATATATATATATATATAAAAAAAAAAAAAAAAGGTTCTGATTTGACTTTCTTTAAATAACTACAATAAATATAAAATAGTAGAAAAGTAATTAATACGTTGCAATTTTCTTTCAACATATTATTTTAACAACCAAATTATTAAAATATCCGTACTCTACTTGAAAAGTTCAGATTAACTCAGGGCGAGTCCCAAAATTAAATTAAATATTTCCAAGTACAAACAATTATTATATTTACATATTATGTCTAACAATATGTCCAAATAGTTAAAAATTAAGGGAATATATTCTGTGTTTTTTATATTAAAAAAAAGTATTACATGGTTGCATCAAGCTGGGTGAAAGGTGTGTTATGAAATCTGTATTTTGGTAGCAATTCCTTGATTTTTAGACTCTTGGAGTTTTCGAGTATCCTATATATGATAAGTGTAGTCGGTATATTCATGTTGGTTTGGTTATATTTGTGTGAAATTATTATATTTTATAATTCTTTTTTTAAATTCAACATATTATGTAATAAAGGATTTGATGATAATGTAAACGTTCTAGCTTCAAGCCGATCTATTATTATCTTCAGTCTATTTGAGGGGAATTTTACTTATTTAAAAAATGTAGTTACTTAAGAATAAATATAAAAAAAAAATAATAACTAACTCAGACCAAGAAAAGATAGAATATCAGATAACGTTTGAAAAGATTAAAAACAACTTAATACTTCAAAACTTCTTTTGATAGTAATTGCACTTTTTGATGGAGGATTAAGTGTCCGTGACTTTCAAAATGAAACTTATAAATTAGCCAACGAGGATTAATTTAATAGGACAGTAAAGAATTTAAACCATATTTATAAAATAATTGTTTACAATTTTCATCATTTCTGTAATAGCATTGTTCACTGATTAAAGTCCAAACTTAATAATAGTTTTATTTGTGTAAAATTTTGGTTTATTATCCTAGTTTTCTTCCTTAACCCCTCAACGCGGGAAATTGTGCAGTAAATAATAATGCTTGCTGTGGTACTGTTTGGCAGTATTTTAGTAATATTAATATCAAATATTTATATATCATTTATAACATGAGCAATATTATAGCTAGAACTAAAACACTTTGAATATACTAAAAACTATTAAAAGAATTATAAACAAAACAGAACTAACCGAAAATTATTAATCGATAAATACACTCTCATTTATTTTTAAAAACCAACAAAATGACAAATCAATCTTTACCCATAACTTAAACGTAACTATTCACTTTTATCTTTCCAAAATGCAACAATAATACTATAAAAACACTGTTTAAAGAAAGAAAAGTCTGTGTTTACCACAATAGCAACTTACAGTTGAAGCTGAGACAGATGATTCGAAAAAGAAAACACTTGATTCCATAATTTACTCTAAATTAATAAAATGCATTAGGTGATGATAAAAATAGTAATTTTTATGTTTTACACTTTCATGTGACAAAACTGTCGAAAAAAAAACTTTCTCATACAAATCTCACAAGGAAAAGACAAGAGTTCAAATTAATCCAGCTATTTTGAATGTCTCAATGAATTTAATTATCTATAAATTAAAACTTTAGTTCTTCAGGGTTTTTATGTTTGTACACAATTAAGTCTGTTAGTTTACAATCAGAAATATACGAACTGAGAAACTTTCTCTACTTCAGTTTTTTCGATAACTTTTTCTTATTTTTAAAACACTTGCTAATGGTTCACTGACTTTTCAGGTTTGGTTATAAAACCTAGTTCATTTAATTTTTGTAATTTAATCCCAGGAACGTTGACTTCAAAAATAATTGTATTTTAAAATATTTACTTATTGCCCTTAATCATTTACTAACTCTACAAGTACAGCAATAATTTTTAAAATAAAAATCCAATTTAACGCATAGAAATATATCATAAAAAAAAATCGACGAAATAAATCAACTTAATACTCAAAGTATTATCATCATAATATATTTCTTCTATTGTATGACATATAGGCTTATTGGTATGTTGTTTCTCTTTAAATGACAAACAAATAATTATAACATTCTCATATGAACTATCACAATGAGAAGACTTCATTGATTACTCCATAATTCTGAATGTTAATCTACATTTTAATTTTATTTTTTTAAAACTAAAACTTTACTTTTAAAGTTTTTATATTACGTGTACAATTAAATGTTTACTTGGCGTCGTAACCGAGAAACTTGCTCCAGACTGTGGCATTTGACGACGACCTGTACAGTTTGATTGGACAAATAAACTCTCAAGGTAATTTAGTCGATGGTGTCAAATAAAATCCCTTAAAAAAAGACCTAAATTTCGATCAAGGTGGAGCAGAAGACGATTAAAAAGTTGTTATACTCTTGGCGTCCCATCAGTTTGATAAATAATATATTGTTTGTTTGGATGAAGATAACGCGAGACGCCAGATTAATTATAGACTACAAATAATTAACGCATACACAGAGGGAAACCTGTTTCTTCAACTTAATTTCGTAGATAGAAAAAGTTGGAATCCATTAAGCGGAAGTTGGCTCCTTCATTAAACAGAAGCTGCATGTAATATCTTCATCATGAGGACGAGGTGTTGCTAGTGACCATGTAGGGTTTGGTGACACGTCGTTAACGTGGAAATGGACTATAAATCACGTCTCAATTATCCTGGGGTTACATTCTTTTCGCCTGTAGAATCGCGATTTAAGAGGCGTATCACTGGCATTCGAGATGAACCGCTTATGTCGCGGAGTTATTAATGCAAGACAGGTTTATTCATTTATCTTACTGATTAGTTCGGCGGCGTTCTTCAAAGACGGCATTTCCGCGCGTGCGCACAAAAGTGATAAAAAACGCAATAAAAAGAGACAGACTGATGGATTCAGTTACATTAAGAAAAAATAGTGTTTAGGGCTTTTGTTCACTTTATTACACAGCCTGTTCCTAATTTGGCATGTGTTCAGTTTGTTTAATAATTTATAACCTAAAAACTGTTGATATTTATTCTACAACTTTTGTTGAGTATGTTTTGTTTGGGTAAGAAACATTAATTAATTGTGATTAAAATAGGATCACTACTGAACTGAAATGTCTTTAAACCTAATATACAAGTAGCTTTCATGATTGTCTTATCAACCAAATTAATAGGTTATTTATCTTGATTTTCTCCATCAAACAATTATTATCATTAATATGGATATGTCCTATATGAATTTTTTCATGATGTTGCATTAAAAAACGTTAAAAATTCACAAAAACTCCATAGTGGTATTTAAATTAAATTTTAAAGAAGGCCTAATTAAGAAAAACATTTGTATAAAAACAAAATATTTTCTTTTAAAAACAAAGACATTGAAACATATACAGGCACAAACTAGCGTCGAATGTTTCCTGATTATTAAGGACCTATTATTAGATGACGTGGATATATTATTAGATGAGTCAGTACGTTTTTCCATGTATTGCAACTCAATTTCTGTGTTGAAGAGTTCATTTGAACAATAATTATATTAACTGTTTATTTTGTATTCAGTTCATTAGCAGCTCTTTATTTTTAAACAGGTCAAAGTTAAAAAAATCTAGTATTTTTGTAATAACTCTGTAAATAATGTTACAGGCAACATAAATGATTGAGAGTCTGAAACTCACACTGTGCTGGCCTATCCAAAAATATCCTAAGTTTAATAGTTTATCAGGAAAACGCCATTGAAAAGTGTAATTGTGCTCAATAAACAATTAATTATAGACTTCAGAGAGTTAGAATAAACTACATAACTCCTTCACAAATGATTGGATTGGGGTGAAATAAAGAAGAAAATTGCAGCGTTAAATGCATATATGCATTTATAATTTTCTTTTTTAAACCGTGACATTCATATTATCTTTAACTTAAAATTACGTGTACCTTCTATGTATTAGTTGTAATAAAAATATGTTCGGTTATCTATTTTTAAACATTTCTTTTAAAGTATGCTTAATTTTGTTTTATTATTGTTGTCATAAAATGTGATAAGTTGTGTCATGTATTTATCTTTCTTGAAGCATATATACCCAGCACTGAGCTACGCACGAATTACAAAAGCTATTAATTTACCCGGTCTTCCGACAAAATTTAAATCTTACATACTTTCTCATTTTTCATACAATTTCAATATTCTTAAATAGTGTGCATATTTAATTTCACTCGTCTATAGTTACTTTTTGATTTGAAGTGTGTATTAGAAAGACTCAATAACCACAATTTCTGAAACAATTTTCATTTATTTAATATAAATATAAATAAATCAAACATCAAAACATGATATTAGCAGTAAATACAGACTTTCAGAGTTACGGCAATTATTGTTTTAATAATCCAAAAAATTTAAACTATCTAGAATGAGTAGTAATGTTTAAAGATGATAAAAACAAAACGTTTGTTTTATTTTAATGAATAAACAATTTCAAGTTACATAATTTAAAAAATAAATCAAATTAATAAAAACATTTTTGAAGGAGACAAAGTAGAAAGTCATTAATGCTTTTATGGATTTTAATTCCAACGTTTTTCTCTTTAATTTGGATTTGATTTATATTAATCGGATCATTTTTATGCATTTATTTTATCGGAGTTATGCTTATTTTTGTGCATTTACTTCTCCGAATTCAAGTATTGTTTAGTACCGAGTACTGAACTCATGTCCGCGTAACTCTACGCCATTCAACCACGTTTTCCTAAAAATCTATTGTACTTGAAATGACGGTTAGATATGAAATTTTTTGTAGACGTGTTCTTTCATTTGATTATCATTAATTCCGTGTGACTTAAGTTTACAGAGTTCTTACGAAAGAAAATCCGATTTAGAACTTTGATACCAATAAATAGAAGCTCATTGTACTAATGTAAAAATTAAAAACATGTATTCTACACATTAAGACCTATTCTTTCAAGTTTAAAGAGTCATTTAGCCTGAGCTCAAAATCCTTGACGACTGTACTAGTAATCCTGTGGGATAACTGAGGATTGTTTAACAGATAACTTATTAACTTTATTTGTTGTTTGTTCGTTCAAGTTTATTTGGGAATGAATTGATAACTGAATTAGTTTTCATGCACAGGGCCGACATTGTCATCTATAAGACGCACGGAGACTTTAAATAGGAAATCTTCTCTACTTTATTGAGGGTATAAAAAAAAAGCATGATATTAACCTTTCTGAACAGATAAACAGAAAAGTGTTCGGTTCTGACGAGAGTTCCCCAGACTCATCAAAGGTGGAGGCCAGATATTCTTTTTTATTTTATTAATAGTTTACGGATGAGGCGTGGTTGCATTTGTCAAAATATGTGAATTTACAAAACCTTATGTACTGGATGACTAAAAATCCACATGTAATTCATGAATATCCACTGCATTTCATCAAGATTGGTGTTTAGTGCGCGTGTGCGATGTTCGCTATGAGGATTGTTTAACCGATTTTATAAAAAGTAAAGAATGAAGTTTATGAGCGGATCTTCATGGAATTTGTGCAATAACTTGATGAGATTGAAATGTCGCAAGGCTACTTCTAACCTAGAGGTGTAACTTGCCACAGATCCGCTGCTTCAATGGGTTTTGTAAATACTTTCTTTGGAGACCGTATTATTTCAAGTCATTATTGTAGTCACCCAGATCGTCCGACATCAGTTCTCATGACTTTTACTATGGCGGATATTTTAAGGTTAGGACAGATCGTCAAAAAAGCTTTGGACATCTTCCAGACATCACTTGAAAAATAAATAATATTGACGTCAACAAACTTGTCAGAACATCTGATAACATGAAGCGACGGAGTTGTGTTTGAATGCAGGAGGAGAATATTTTCAACGTTTGTATTAAATGAGTTATTTTGATTTTTGTTCAATGTTTTTGTAGTTTCATATAATTTTTGGAGCCAAATAAATGTTTTCGATCAACAAAAATGTTATAAGTTTTCCACCAGTTCAAAGTAGGCTACAGTAAAAAAAAACAAAAAAAACAAAAAAAAAAAACATATTTATTTAAAAATAAGATATACAGTTTGTGGTGTTGTCGATTAGATCTGTCATTTTAGATGGAATAAAAAGTCATGTGTTGTGACTAATGAAACAATAATCCGTTCTGGGCCAAGCGATTAGGAGTAAATTCATTTTTGTACAAGCATTTTAAAAAGGAGCAAAATTGCAGTTGTTATAAAATAACTCGCTAGGTAACTGCTTAGGTAACATTTTACAGAAAAATGTTACCTAAGCAAGTTGTCGGAAATAAAACGGAAATAAAATGTTTTACACAACCTCTAACTATTGTGAAATCGATTTTTTAAACTGATTATTTTCCAATTTGAAAAATTTGGAAAAATTGGATATAAATAAACATCATTTATAAATATTAATCAAACAGAGTCTTGTCACTTTCTCCGTGTAAAGTGGTCTTCTTTTATCAAACAAAATACCTTAATATTATATGTCTGATATCTTTTACAGTTATTGTTTAGTTAAAAGTTTTATTTCAAAAAATTTTATTTTAATATATTTTTTTTATTAATGATTTTTATGCGGGTTCTATTTACCCGTACAATCGAAAGCAACAATTATTTTTATTTTTTGTCCTTGAGAGCGCTTTAAAAATGTTTCGTTATAGGCTTAAACAATTCCAATTTTATTGTATAATTCGCCATTGTTTACAAATATTTGTTACATATTTGTATTCGTCTTGAAAAAAGCACACAAATAAAACAAAAAATGAGATTTTACTTTATGACGAACATTTTGAATACAATTTTTGCACAAATGTTTAACTAAAAGACTAGCATAGTTTACTCATAATCTTTGAACTTTAAAAGATAATAAACGAATATATTTACTATAAATTATGTAACATAGAACTCTTTCTTTCTCCTATTCTACTGCTCATGAAATAAATAATTATTCATACATTTTTAACGGTGTTTCGGTGGTAGCCATATGGTCCTCTGAGACAATCTTGGTAATCATTAATTAAAGCCGAGAAATGATTCCGGTGTTAACCTCATTCTCACCGATTCTAAATATAAATAATTAATACTTTTTCTCTTTTTTTCGTTCATCTTCAATATCAGAGGTAAAGGTTTTTTATAGTTCGTTAACTATATCTTATCGAGATCTTTGAGATTTTCTATTTATCTTGTATTACAGATAAAAAGCTTGAATCTTAAAATATTCTGCGAGCTTAATCAGAAATTCAACATCAATAAATAATGCTAAACAATACAAATTCCTAGGCCATGTTTTCCTGTACAAAAAACAAAGTTTTGTGCATAATGGATTCACGTTGTCGATAATGATATGCAATCAAGATATAGATAGTCAGATAAAGAGAACCTCTTTCATTGAGTCAGTGTGCCTTGTGACGTAACGTGATGAATATGAATGAGTTTAGCTCCGCCTCCTGAAGGCACTCCCTCCTTCCCCCCTCCCTACTACAAAGTTTGCATTTGACATTCAACAATTCCATAAGAAGAGAGTTTCGATTGTTGATAGCAACAACTACAAAATAATGTCAACCAACAGGTGTGGCTCCTTCAATGCACAATCAAAACATAACTCATGCGTTATTTGTCTTGAACAATGAGTATACGTTGGTGTTGCAGTATTTTGTAACTTCAGATAATATTTTTTGAAAGAAAGCTTGTAACTCTGTAAGGTTATGTTTGTTCGATAGATAGCTTATTTATTTTACATTCAGTAAAATTAGGAAATCTCACAAAGTGAAAGCTTTACACATCTAACCAGGGGAATGACTTGTAGATAAAGCCGAAAAATTTTTTTTTAATGTTGCTTGAATTATTTTTATATAAAAAAAAATGGTTTACTACCAAAGAGTTTCAAAATGACCCGAAAAAAAGTTTTATTAGAGAATTTGGACAAAAATGAGAAATTTATATTGTACTTTTATTTAGGCTTAAGTATAAATTATTTAATTTAAACACAATTTGCATTAATATTTAAAATTATAAAATTGTATTTTATATAATTTAATGTGTTATCTTGAATAATATTGGAGATATGAAACAAAAACAAAAAAAAAGTGCGAAATTGCAGTCGGTGAATGATGTTTTTTATGAATTTCAATAGAGTTCTAAATGACCACAAGTCCCTATACGGGATTCCATGTTCCTAGCTTATGTATTGTGTCTGCTATCATATTTACATACAGAAGATATTGACAACGATGACGGAAGGACGGCATGTTGAAAATCATTTTGGCTTCCCGAGACCATGAATCGTACTTACATAAACTTACCCTGGGTAAGTAAAAGTGGTACAACCGCTACCGAAAATTGTCTAAAAATAAAAAAGTGTCAGCAACACTTTAATATAGAAATGTTTCAATTTGACACTTTTTTCCCACCAAAAATAAGATTATTTCTTTACCTATAAATAATACTTGAGCGATGAAGTTAAAATTTCTTACTAGGACTGATTTATTTATTGTTTAAAACATATTTCTATAGTAATTGAACCGTGATTATTTTAAAATTATTTAAGGCGATTAAAGCTCGTATTTACCTTTTTATGAACTTTCCTAAAGATTTTTTTCAGTTTCCTTACGCTGGTTCCTTAGGTCTCCTTAAAAGATTTTTTTCATTTTGCATAGTTACTTTTACTATATCCTTTATTGAGGAAGAGAAATTGCTAAAAAATTCCTTAGTGATTTAACCTATTATCCTTCCTTAGAGTTAAAGTTGATCAAGAGCTAGCCTACCTTAAACTTTCCTTAAGCAATGTTGAACGGTAGGCCTCGTTTGTTATTAAATATTGAGAATACGATAAAAATCTTCATTCTGTAAGGCTATGAAAATGAGGTGTCACCACTAGTAACAAGAACATACCTGAGGAAATACGATGAAGATCAAATGTGTAAAATGCTATAGGTTGATAAATTTGTTGATATCATATTTTAAAGATCCATGATATATAAATGTAGCAGAAAGTACTAAAATGTAGCAGAAAGTATATAAATGTAGCAGAAATTAATCAATATTGCGTGGAAGCCTCGTGCGTCAATTTTATCGAGTTTAAAAAAGACACTTTGCTCACGAATTGTACATTATACTTTGTCTACAGTTGTTATTTTGTGACAAATAAAAAACATACTTAAGCAGTAACACAATTTAATAAAACATTAATTTAATACAATAGTGTTCAAACAAACAATCAATTACAATTCGATCTTTAATAACCGCATTTTCTTATTTTTCAGATTATTTTAAAATCTGAACTGTCCATATTTTAAAACTAACTACACAAAATATAGCAGTAGTGCTAAACAACACATCAACACTGAGTTGAAGTTCTCACGTAAAAACTGAGGTTATTTATTTATGAATATTACAAATAACTTAGGTGTATTGTTGAGGAAACGGGATTGCCAACTTCAAAACTCGGCAAACGAAAAATACTCTCCGTGTACATAGGCCTACTGTCAATCATCTTCATGAATAATTACTTCCTTTTTCAACTTTAAAACGTTGTTTTGTTGTTTATTTATGTTATTTTACATGTAAGAATTAATCTAACCTACATACGGGGCATTTCCTGTATATTATAAATCAATTCAAATAAACTTAACCTAAATTTCGTTTTGTTCGGTTACCATTCGGAGTAAGCAAAGTAGTGTGCAAAGTAGTGGGCAAAGTGAAACTGTTGAGAAATCAGCTGTTTTGCAAACTAATTTAAATGAACAAAATGCCACTTTGTCAACAACTGTAGACAAAAGAAATTACTGAAATTAGAACATTTTCTTAGTATAGTACACAATTACAGCTCAATGACTGCAAGTAATGTTTGTCCAACATGGACAGCCTGTGCTTTTATTTTCATTTATGTTTTATACTTTTAACCAAAAGCTTTTTCAGATTAGAAAATGCTGACACCCTTTTTATATTTTCCGATCTTTCTCTTTGTGATGATGATTTCATCCACAGACTAATAAAAATATATCAAAATCTATTAACAGGCGGCAGATGATCGCTTTTCAGCGATTAACGAACAATCAGCTGTAGTGATTACTGAATTGTAATTGGTTCTTATTGATGACGTAAATGATATTTATGACGCAGTTTCTTTAATCGCTCCTTTATAAAGGATAACTTAGTAAAGGAAAAATAATGTTAAGGATGGTTTTTAAACTGTGAAATCCGATAAAGGTGCCTTAATGTTTAGGAACAATTGTTTACTTAGGGTCTCTTAAGGTATTCCTAAGGAATACGGGCATAAGTGTCTAGTATAAAAATTTTCAGAGGTACTTGTTCACTTTAACTCGTCAATACTGATGTTTAAGCCTCTCCTGCCGATAGATCGTAAGTAAAACTATTCATTTCAATTGCATTCCGTTCCTAATGTGCACTGAACATACCTGCATAAGGGAACTAACTTTTTCAATAGTATCGATTTTACAAAACTTATTCAAATAATTCCCAGGAATATGTAGTTATTAAGTTGTTTTAAAAACAATGTCTTTTTTTTTGTATGAGCACATATATTTTTCTTTTGAAAGATATTGAAAATGGAGCTTACTCTTGACTTGTTTGTATTATAAATTTTTCTTAAGCTTAAATCGTATTTGATTGAAATGGAGTTTCAGTTTTTAATTACTTCTTTTAGGAAGTATCTTTTACTACTGATTGAGTTATTAATCTTTGTATTAGTTCACCAACATTTGATCGAAATCGGTATAGACAATTTGTAGGAAATTTATCTTTTATAACAGATTCATGAACAATTTTTCACTGATAACTCTCGAATTGGTATTTTTGAGGAGATGGCGACGTAGGCTATAACATTTAGAAATACTAAAAACAATAGAATAAATTTTGAGAAAATTGTAATTTTATTTTATCATTCTGGCAGTCATTAAAAAATGACGAATTATCGAAAGTAACACGGAGATATGACTGAAATATACTCACTTTTTTAACAAAATTGATTTACTCATTTGGGATGTCAAACATTGAACAGACTGCAGACAGCTATCATGCCAAAAACGTTTAGGGCTCAATAGATGAGTATTTATGCTAAAAACTCGAAATCGATTTTTAACCGTATAAGTTTCTCTGTATTACGTTACGTATTTGTAAGTTTGTAATTAATACAATATATTTAAAATTTGAGTTAATTAAAATGAATCATAATGAAAAAAAAATTAAGATGCATCCTTAAAGGTTAATGTTTTTCATTTTATACTCGAAATTTAATATAGATTGTTTTCAAATGACTGTATTAGGAAATGTAATAGATCTAGAATCTAAATTAAAAACTTATCATAGAAGCTTTTGCTCAATTATGCAATATTGAATTTCAATTTGGGGAAGTGCGGCAGGAGTGAATGATAAACCAATAAATAAAAAGATATTATCTGCTTTAACTGGTAGGTTATTAATAGATGAATCTAGATTAGTTACACATTTACAACAAAACGTCGAACCAACTTCATTGAAATGCAATTATTGCAAAAAGGAGTGTTACTGGAAACAAGATGGTCATATACTTAAAAAAAAAGGAAAAAAAAGAATCTATAGATTTAAATTCTAAAACTAAACATGATGTTTTCGTTGGTAATTTCATAGATAATGTTGAACATATTAACTAAAAACATTGTTGGTATGTAGCTTCTGGAGCTAGTGACCACATGTCAAACAGACTTGGTTGTTTGTTGAGTTTAAATATATTGAAGCACCTTTATCAATAAGACATGGAAATGGAACTAATATTTTTCAATTGGACATGATAACATAAACATATCAACACATGTTAATAGTGAATGGTTTGAAAAAGTACTTATAAATGTTCTTTATATACCAGAAACGAAGTTAAATTTATTTTCTTGTGAAACAGCTATGCATAAAGGATTTTATATGATATCAAATGATAAAAAATGTACATTTTTGAAAAATAATAAAATTGTTTTAGTTTCTATCCGATAATCCAAACTAAAAGTATTCAAATTTATATATAGGTAATTCATTTGTTTTTCTTTCTTGTTTAAGTAACTGTATTATACTAAAACATGTTAAAATTGATATATTGTGGTAATCTACATTATATTCACAAGTTTTAAAGGGCGCTTGTTAATGAAAAACAATTCAATCAATGACAAAGCAATAAAATTAGCTGACTGTATTTCACGAATTGTTATTTAAAGAAGACTTAATGAGTGGTAATTTCATTGAGATAAAACGTATTGAGATTAACGTATTGTTGTAAAATGTAAAGGAATCGTTTGTTAATACAAGTAAATCAATTTTAATACAGTTTGGACAAACTAGATATAGGGGGAAAAATCGTTTAATAAACTTTGTTTGTACCTTTAAAGGATTAGGTATTTAAAAAATCTGTTTTACGTGTGTAGGTTTTCATTGTAGACAAACATGTAAATCTCTACTAAATGGATTTAATAATGTATTACTCTAAGTTAGATTAAAATATGATAATTTCTCCTCTTTTTTACAGCTTTTTAATATTGGAAAAACGTAAAACAAAATAAAAATAACTATTTTGTAATTTATGCTAGACAATACCGAATGTCATGCACAGTACAGACTGTAAAGTCTCCGCCGCTTTGTTTTCACGTTGGATGTAGATGTACGCAAGAATAGAGATAAAACACAAGCGCAGGTCTCAAATGATTTATGTTGGGTTTGATTCATGTACGTAAAGATGGACTCGCATTGCAAACAAAGCTCTGTACACTCCGCACAATTTGTCCCTTAGACAAACGACTGGGGGACAATAGATTCGTGTTGAATTTTTCTTGTCTGGGTAGACTTCTAGTCTTTGAAACGAGCTGCAAGGCTGACAAATAGGAACAAGTCTTGGCTGCTTCCAGCGATACGTAACACTAATGTATGCTGACAGAAGGCAGTAAATCCGACGACATCTCGAAAGTGACCTTTACTGCACCCACACTGTCTCGGAGACAATGCCTCGGGACGCCCCTCCATTCATTCGATCGCCTCGCACTTTCACTCGATTGTTATTTTTCTATTCGCGCTTTCATTGGTTTCCTCGGATCATTCATAAGTAACTTATGCCCCGTGATATTCCGTGTTACAACTCCAGATGTTCGTATCGAAGGAGTGGTATCGAGGATTTGGAAATAAGATTCTTTCAACTCACCGGAAACTAATGTCTCATCTCGTTCTTGTAGCAGATCTTTATCTCTTCCCCTTCTCTCTCTCGCTCTCGCTCTCTCTCTCGGTTGGGCTCGTGCTCGTTATAGTATGTGTTAAAAAGAAAACCACTTAATGGAATATCGGGAGAGGGGGGGGCATAGCCACATCTCATTGTCATGTATATTTTATAAGTCGCCACAATTAAGTTCGAAGCAGCATGCAGCGAGTTCTGAATGTAATGACTGGTCGCTGATACCATCACTCGTCTTTATTACTTGTTTGTATAACGAAAATAATTAAACTTTTACCAACCAATGTCTACAATGGAAATTTAACGGTTCATTAGTCATTCTACTTCGGGGTCAAAAGCTAATCTTTCTGGGAACAGAGCGTACAGCGTCTGTCTTCACTTCAAGTTGATGTGATTTACTGGTCGATGGTATGCCTGTGCTCACTAGGTTTTATTTTCACATCTATTTCCTTGGTGTTCTTGGGTCAAATAAAAAGATAATTGTAGTAAATTTATTTTTCTATTAATATTTCATAAAGAGAGGTTACAGAATCATGTAAATAATCACATTTACCTTTTCCCATAGAAATAATATTATATTTCTTTTTTAAGAAAACAACACTCCTATTAAAAATGTAGAAGATCCCAATGCCAAAGTTTGAGTTGAATTAGTAACGTAAATTAACGGGAATCATCCTAAATAGTAAATTTAACACAATTTTAAGTTGATAACCCTATCCTAAATATAAAAGAATAAACAATTTTGAGGAGTAACTCTTGGTTATATAAAATATAAAATGTTATATTTTGTAATTTTTTATAACATTTTAATCTAAATTGACAAAGAAATTAATATTACGCAATTTAATAACAGTACAAAAATAATTAATCTGAACATATAAAACACTTATTTTTAGTAAAAACAAAATCAAACATTTCCACAAAATTAAGACAGTAAAATAGTTATCAAACACTCGTACACTAAAAGCCAAATCAAGTAATTAACTATCCGCATATGAAATAGGTAAAGTAAATACTGAATATAAGATTGAAACATAAAACACACAAGGCCAAAGTCAATTTCTTAATAATGTACAAAATTGTTGTGATGAAGGCTTAATCTTCAGGGTTAACTACTTGATTTCGCAATTTAATTGTTTAGAGATAATATTATAATTTCAATTTAATAATGACTAATGCTGTATTGTAATATGTTATATTGTTAGGCAATTACAATATTACAGAATATATTACAGAATGTAATTACAATATATTTATAAAAGTTGCTAGCTACATATTATTTGGTAATCGATTACAAATCCTGGGGGCTGTATAAAAGATAAAAGCATTTGAAATCCGTTTTAAACGGTCGTGACAAATTATCTTTCAAATTAGATCTTGATTTTGTTTTATAGGCAAGTTGATCCACCATCTTATTTAAACTCTTTAGTAAAATAATAACATATAACTAAAAAATAATTTAAATATATAGTAATGGCAACGTTTCAAGTTGTCTCAACAGATGGAAAGAGTGATCGGTTTCATAGTTTTTAGATAGTCCTATAATATGTTTCTTTCACCTATTTCCCCGACTAATATGACAGAAATTATGATAGAGGATGAGAAAAAATGGAAAGCAATAGAGAGGTTCATTCTTAGAATTATGGGCAAACGAGGAAATAAGCTAAGGTGAGCTGAGATAGAGCTCCAGTTTCGGTGTTCGACCAACTGGTCGATGGGATGGTGGATGACCCTGTGGGGTATTTAATTCTTCTCTGCGAAGTAATGTCGCAAGATGGTCCCGCAGAGAAGGTAGAAGAGGATGGAAGGTTTTGGTTTTACCGGGGTAGGGAGGCCGCCCACCACCTTCAGTCCCCGGACAAAGTCATAAACGTTTTTCCATTTTTCTTTAAAAAAAAATGTTTCTTTCAATAAATTATAAGTTTTTAAATTAATACGCCCACCCTCATTTTTTTCCATAATGCATCCTACTTACAACAAGTCTGAAGTAAAGAATTTTCTATACCATAAATGAGATACCGATTGCAAAAAAATAACATTTTAGTACAGATTTGTTTCCTTTCATTGTTAGTTTTATAAAATGCAATTTTCAATTTAATCTATAGGTAACTGTAACACCAAGATATTTTAAGGTTAAGTAATGTTTAATTAATTATAACTTACTTATTACAAAGAAACATATTAATTTAAGGCATTCCGGAGAGAAATAAATTTTGCAAATTGAATCAGTATGCTTTACGACTTATGTGTAAATTTACTAGGTTTAAAATTGTTTCTATTTAAGCAGTGATATATTATTTATTTTAAAAGATAAAAAAATGTAGAAAGTTTAGTACGATTTAGTTATACAAAAAATTTTTTTCTGATTTTTCGTAAATACTAGTAAACATAGGCTATGTTGGTTTTTAAAAAAAGGATAATTCGTTCACGTGTTCTTTGAAATAAGATAATTATTATAAATTTCTACATACTTGCTATGATTTACATATTTACGTTGAGTGCAATATTCAGCGATTCCCAGTTTTGTCACTCTATTATTTATTACTAGTTCATGAGTTTAGTAGTACCTCCATCAAATAACCTATATATAGTATTTTTACCCAATATGGTATGGCTGTAACCCTTTACTTTATAGGTTATATTTGTTCTAATTAATGTCCACTTCCATACCTTTTTGGGAAATTTTTCATTTTTATTTATTTCTTCAAATTAATACCATACTTATTAGAGTTAGTGTGACTACAAACACATGCACACTTTATTCAAAGAATATTAAATAAGTAGAAAGAAATTTGTTAGCCATAGACCTACATATACCTGTGTAAACAAAATAAAATTATTAAAGTTAATAAATATTACAAATGAAAAGATACGATATAAATTTATAGACTTGTTTAATAAACAAAGATATAAAAACTGAATTCTTGTAAAAATAACATCTACCTCAAAGAGGAATGATTGAAAATATTCACAAATCGACTAAAGATAGAACAGCGGTAGGTGGTAGTACTCCAATATGCTCCAGTATAGGCAGATAAAAAACTAGTTATGACAGATCTAAGCACTCTCCTTGGTTCTTCAACACATAATTATATGATATTTAACAACCAGCAAAACTACAAAACGTATAGCAGATTTTAAGATACCTAAAAGCCCTTAAGAAAATGATTTTCATTCGATGTGCGAGTTGAAGGAAATATAAATAGGTGATAACCTGGCAAAGATGGCCGCCATAGATTAGAAAATCTACAAAAGAAACATTTGGGAAGCTGTGGCTATTTTCAGACTGACAACTGGCCAACACTGTGTTACAGTACATCTCTAATGAATACGCATATATCCATTCAGGGAATGTACCATCTGCCATCCTCACAACTGGGGTATGGATGCTGACGTTGATGTACACTATTAAGTCGCGTACTCCATAACACTTGATCAATAAGGAGTTTAAACTACTAAATCGGGTGATTTTAAGTCCTTGTCTTCAGTAGACATGAAGGTTTGAAACGTCGCGTCACGTGAAGTCTTGATCAAATACTGGGTTTATTGTTGGTAATTGTGTATTAAAAAGATTTAATTTTAAGATTTGTTTGGTTTTTGTGGATCCATTAGTTGTATGTTAAAAGCAAATATAAATACGTAAAAAGTTATCTTTTGCAAAGGTTAAATTGGAAATCGGCCACCATATTCATATGAAATTAGCAGATTAGAGAGTGTGGCAAAGTATAAGAAATGTGTTTTATTATTCAAAGAGTCTTATTACGTCTAAACAATATTCATTACGTGGTATGTTCGCCTTCAAACTTTAAGCATATTTCATGATTTCTAGACACGTTGGAATTTTCCTTTTGTAATTTTATTGCATTCCATTGTCATTCTTTTAAAATTTTCTTAAATATTTCAGCAGTAAGATATAAATATCGCTAAAACATTGCATAAACTTAATCATATCGATACAGAAAACAAATAGAAAATAAGCTTAAAATTTAAGCGGAATGTTACTGTACTCAAAATTGAGTCAAACAATTTTACTAAAATGGAGACTTTAAAGAGTTCTCAGCTGGTCTATGAGTAAGATAATAACCTATCATCATGCAGAAAATCGAGAAGCTATGATTGGTAATGAACTCAAGTTGAGAATAATAGAACGACGGCGACGGAAATTCGTTGTGCTAACCACACATAATTGGATTGAAAACCTTCTAACGTGTCTAGAACATTCAGGACTGTAAACCACGGAGTTTAGTTCAGTTAAAGATCCAAAGAAAAAATATCGTTCTCCGGCTCAGTAAAAACGAATCATTGGATGTTATAACCATCGTAATAGTTCGAATGTATCAGATTTGGCGTAATGTATTTATATCAATTTTTGTAAGATTTCAAGATTTATAACCCAAACCACTGCACGTAAAATAAAATTACGCTTCTTAAATCACTTATTATTTTTATTAAATCTCCAATCTAGTTCAGAGTTCATTTTGGTGTTTTCTAAGTTACGAATTTAGCGCATATTGTTTAGGTGAACCTATTTAGAAGGATATTTCTATTACACTTCCTATTTTTTATACTAGCTTTAATTTTGACATTCTATAATTTTTTCTCAATTTTTGTAGCTTATCTAAATATCAATGAAAATTATAATAATATCAAGTTCTCCAAGATGTACTGCATCTCTTTTTTTATCCCTCTGAAATACGCCATTATATGAATCCTCGTATTTTAAAACGTCATTGATAATTTGTTTAATATAAAACAAACAATTATGACTTCATAGCAGAAATGTCCCGATTTTGTTGGTGATAAAATATTGTAGGTGATGTGGTCACTGTTGCTAAAATGGAAGACTTTAAATGTCCGTTTATCCTGCCAAAATATCGATAACTGGGTATATGAAATGTATTTTGGAACATTTTTAAAAACATTTTATTTATTCCCTTTAGACTAAAAATAAATTGATCAAATGGCGGTGAAATAAAATTGACAACGGTCAGTGTTTATTCCGTCTTTTCCAAATTACGATTTAAGAAATAATGCTTAAGTGTAATAATACTTTTTTAATAATAAAATCTATTTTTGTTTTTTGTTTTTATATACTCTCTGATCCAATGACTTGTTATATTCCTATAATGTGTGACTTTTATAATTGTATAATTGTGCAAAATCAATACTTGGAATGATATAATACTATTAAACTAGCAATTCTTGTATGTTTGTAAATTTTATCTTGAAAACGGGCCAAAAGATTTTGTTGAAATACGGCGAATCTCTAGTTTTCGAGTAATGGTAAGGGATTTAGTTTGGAAAATTCAATCAAGGGGTCAAATAACTACTTAGTTAAACTAAAAGTCGATATTTTAAGTTAGTAGCCAACAAAACGTTTCACATTCAACTATTTCTATGCTATAGCTATTTCGTCTCTCGACTATAAGTCGTTTATATTTAAAAACAAGGAATTCTTTTACATTTGTAAATTTGATTTTACACAGGTTTTAAGGATTGTTTGCTAAAAAGGCAGAATCAGTTTTCGGGTGTCAGAATTAGGAAGTCAGCAATTTAGCTAAGTGTTTGGAGTAGCTAATTTATGGCGTTAAATAACCACTTAGATTTATTTTAATAATACATAAATCTAAGGGGTACATTACAATTTGAACAAAAGATATATTTACGAAGCAATAATAAATGAAAAATCTACGTTTAATATCTCGACTGCACCCGACTTATGATGAGTTTAAGCGCCACCCACTAATGTTACGTTTTCTAGGTAATTATTAAATATGAGAAACGATTTATTATTATTATTTTAATAAACTAAAAACAAAAATTAAATTACAACATGGAGAACATTTTCCTCAGCTATATCATGTCTTCTTTGATGTTTGGTTAACAAGATGAAATTTATGAGTGGGTTATTGATATTTAGAGTGTTAAATCAAATTTGGTGTGAAGAACTGCACGACCGGTGTGAAATTATCCGTTCCCTTCACTGTTAATCTGTCATAACTCAGTTGTGAAAACCATTCACGCCCACTGTTCCTACATCATCGCTTCAAAATTTCACTTTAAACGCCGTTGACATTCTAATTATATGTACAGTCTTGTTGTTACTCTGATAAAAGGTCTATAATTTTGTCCAGTTTGGATTAAAACCTGACGTTCGTGCCGGTGTTCTAAGTATCGGCTAAGATTGTTGCCGTCATCAAGTAACATAGCTAGAGCATTGTTTAAACATTTTGTAAAGTTTGTCCCGTCGGATTTACCTTGATTTGATCTAGTGAATTTTACAATACGGTATTACTTGATTCTGTGGGAAGGCTATTCCACATTAAAACCTATCAGTATTAGTTTAAAATTCATTCTTAAAATATTTGATTTAAACGTAAAACTATCCCTCTTTTTAACTATTTATAGAATTAATTTATATATTGCGTCATATCCTCTCCCTATATGTAAATTTTTAACTATATGTTTTTAAAAGCAGTTCAAATAAAAATAAGACAAAAGAGAGTGTAGTAGAAAATGTCTGAGATCTTTGTCTAACAGAAAAACAAAAATCGTATATTTTCAAAGATACAAATTAAAAACGGCATAAAATATTAACCATTCACCCACAATATTAAAGCATGTGACATAAGATCAACATTTTTAAAATTAATAAGACAATAGGTACTAATTATTGACGATACAGAATCAATTTCTAAGTTCAGGGAATAAAAGATAACCTATGTTAATAAAGAAAGAGGTTTGACTGTCAAATTCTAAAAAAAATATATGAGTACTATAAATCAGGATGTAAATATAAAGAACCTAGCTTTAGCTAAAGGGTTGCTTAATTTTGCAGAAGGCAAGGATATGATTTCCTGTAAAATAAACGTATATAGAATCAGCTGTTTAGCAAGTTGAGTTTAAACTCAACTTAAAGTACAGGCATAATTAAGTTTAAGTACAGGCATATGGGTGAAATTTGTACTGAGAAAGAACTTTTATGTATTATGATTCTTTCTGTGAAATAAACTTATTATTAATTACAAGAGTCTGTATAATTTTTTTTAGATCTACTATACAGATATAAATAATTATGAATAACGAACGCAACGAGGGCCCTGCTAGGATTATTCAAATCTCGTAGCTTTTCTAAAAACAAGCTGTCTACAAAATAGATGTTAGGTTAATAGGTGTTCAGCTTTCGGAATACAATGAAGTCCTGAGGCACGGCTCAACATGGTGACCTAAGGTCAGGACAATTAATAATCCAGAGAGCCGATGCCACTCATTGAGAAGGTGGAGCTAAGAACAATGCTCAGGATCAATGGAGAACATCGTAATTGGTAAAAAAACCACCCTCAACTCATTACACACAATAAGTCTTGGTGAGCTAATAGATTCCAACCTGCATATTACTGTACAACTGATTTATCGCACATTATTCTGTCCCCGCCCTCAATATGCATTATACATCGACTGAAACACTCCCCCTCGCAAACATCGCAGCTCCGTGTCATTCAATACATCGAATAAAAAACCCTTTTCTCCCTAATTTCACAACTCAAGCTTCGAGTTCATTTATACATCAAATGAAATAAACTACCATACAAACATCGCAACTCCGTGTCATTCAATACATCGAATAAAAAACTTTTTCTGCCTAATTTCACATTTCAAGTTTCGAGTTCATTTATACATTAAATGAAATAAACTACCACACAAACATCGCAACACCGTGTCATTCAATACATCGACTAAAAAACCTTTTTCTATTTAACTTCACAACTCGAACTTCGAGTTCATTTAATAAATCTACTGTAATAATAACTCATCTCGCAAACATCGCAACTCCAACGGGTTATGGTATACATCGATTGCATCACTTCTTTCAAACAGCAACTAGAGTTTTGAGTTTCATTTAATATATTGTTAGATTACTCTCTCTCCCCCCTCCCCAGCACCAAAGTAACTAGCTTCGAGCGTTATTCACAGTTATTATTTTGAGTAAAATAAACATATATTATTTATCCAGAGGATACTTATAAACCTTTTTTTAAATATCTCCGTTTCTATAGTTCCTACACATAAAAAGGTATTATATGTAAATGTAAGGATTAAATAATGCAATAAGGCTAAAGTTTCAAAATTATAATAATTATAAAATTTATTGCTTTATTTAATCCTTGAATATGGAGTTTCAACAAGAAATATCTCCTGTTACATTAAATATGTAAATTTGTTTATTATTAAATTACAAAGAAAGAGATTTTGTAAAGTACTTTGCAATGAAAAAGAGAGAAAAGGCGTTACACTGTAAGTAACTTATAATGCAAGAGAATCGTTTCAGAACCTTGAGTAGTGATGTTCGCGGCCCGGAAGCTGAAATAGAGTGAATAGAAATAAAGAAATAAACACGTGTATACTAACTTGGATTAAATGCCTTTATTATTATTAGGAACATATTGTAAGAGGAAAATGTTTTTTCATTAAGAACAATTTCAATATTCAAAGGGAAAAGCATAATAAATTTAACTCAATGTGTCTAGTCTTGGTTTAAAAATAATTTTCACGCGTTACAATTTTAATTTATACGCAAAATTCAGAAAAACAAAATGCATTTTTAAAATAACATCACTTAATAATAATAATATATTATTATGCACTTCCCTGTTATAAAATATATTTTTTAAAACTACAATTTAATAGAAAAAGCAAGACTCTATGATTTATTATTTTATTTTTAAAAGGCATCAAACTTTGTTTTTCGACCCTGGGCTTCCTAGATTATGTTTCAAATATTTTGATACGAAATTTACCTTGGTTGTTAATATTCATTAGTTGGAAAACTTACTTTTCTTAACAAAACACCTCAGTTTTATTAAATAATCAGGTTCGACTACATTTCTTCCTAAATATACAGACTCCTACTTTGCTTAAGACTATCAATTTATCAATTTAATTCTCACTTGACTATCACCACTACAGCTTTGGTCCATATATAAGTTGGGTACACATTCTGAATTCAATATGGTATCTCAGCTTTACTAATAAACAGATTGGACTACTTTTTCTTCTAAATATCTAGATTCCTCTTTTCCTCAATACATCAATCGGAACACTTTCTCACGTGACTATCACTACTCCAATTTTTCTCAATACATCGGTTGGAAACACTTCTCATAGGACACTCAATGTGTTTCTCATGGAAACACTTCAATATTGCACCTTAACTGTACTAAATAAATAGGTTTATCCTAGATATCTAGCTTCTAACTTTACTCAATGCGCGGAAGTTATTTCTTAAAATCTTACATATAGTTTTGGCTCATTATAAACATTTTTTAAATCTTATAAAGTTTTGATATTTATTTTCCAAATTATGAGAATTTTACTTTGAACAATGAGAATCGTGATTTTTGCATGTTAACAATGTAGGACAAATATGTATTATGTCTAAGAAAATTATGATTATAAATTAAATTGTTCTTAAATAAATGTCAACGTATATATATTTGTTCAAAATTTTTACCATGTGTTTACAATCACGAAAATAAGCAGTAGGCCTATAAAAGTAAGAGAAGAAGGGATGTTTATCTAGAGTCAAACTATACCTTTTATATAAAGTATTTCTTATAAAATTTATAATCAATTATCATATACAGGGTGTTCGAAAAATGTGGGGCAATAATTTACGTAGTGATTCCTTGTGTCAAAATAAGCAAAAAAGTTTATATAGACATAATATGTTCTTTCTCGTTTCGTTTAGCGTCTGTCTGTCTGTATGTGTTTTTTACAAAATAATTCATAACTCCTTAACGGTTTGAGTTACAGCGTTGAGATTCTGCACAAATGTTCATCTTATTGGCCGCTTTCTTTGCGCAAAATATGAATAAATCCATCTTTAACCGTTTCAAAATGGCGGTTATTTTTAATATTTGAAGGCAAATTTCACAAAAACCGTTAATTTTATAAAAAAATTGCAAGATACATAAAATGTAGTAAGTTTTATGGAGATTCCAACGATATCTTATTAAGCTTATTTTGGACGAGGAATAACCGAGAAATTAAATGCCGTCAAATATTTAAAATCCGCCATTTTGAAACGGTTAAAGATGGTTTGATTCATATTTTGCACAAAAAGCGGCTAATAAGATGAACATTTGTGCAGAATCTCAACGCTGTAACTCCAACCGTTAAGGAGTTATGAATTATTTTGTAAAAAACACATACAGACAGACAGACGCTAAACGAATCGAGATAGGACATATGTCTATATATACTTATTTGCTTATTTTGACCCAAGGAATCACTAGGTAAATTATTGCCCCACATTTTTCGAACACCCTGTATATTTTTATTTTTACATTTTGGCCAGGTTAAAGGGAGTTTTGCGGAAAAACTCTGAAATATCTATTTTTATTTTACACCTTCCTGAATTTTAACAACTTTTTGATTTCCCTTCTTCATTTTTGATCTTTTGTAAACTAGTATACCTTTGTAAATTCAAGATACGTAATAAAAAGACCTTCTTACTCAGGATTTGTAGACGTTATTATGATTCAATTACCCCGGTGAAATTTGTATTTCATTTATTAATTTTCATTTCATTGCAAAGATTCCTAAAAATGGATAATTTGACTAGATTTTCAAGAAACCAGGTACTGTATTAGAATGTTTACTTTCTTTAGCTTTATTATAATTTAACATTGCTTAAAAATGAGAATTATTCCATTTTCATTGTTTAATTACGTTAAATGTCACAACTGTGTAATATAATTACAATGTTATTATTTAACGTCATAATTTTAGTCCATAATTAAAATTAGTTGCACCTTATGCAACGATTTTATGATAGGTTGTAAAGTACGAGAGATAATATGTTAGTACAAGAGCGAAGCGAGTCTCCTAAATCCCTCACGAGTGCCTTAAAGGTTAAATACAATCGTTGCATAAGCTACTTTATCTACGACTTAACAAATATTATCATCCAGAGTGTTTCAAAATTTGGTCATTCTTTTACAACGGCGAGACATTTAATACTCTGTGGAATAGATATAATGGTATTCAAAAAGTAAAATAATTACATTCATGAAATATTTATTCACAAAGAAATAGACACTTGGAGAATGTTCAGAGTATTATACTCGTATATAAACCATATTTTATAAATTAAACGTTAGGGAAAGTTAATTTCACTGATAATTTTTTTAATTCCATCATTATTACAGGAATATCCGTTATTTAAAACTAACTGAAAAATCCTTTCTCTTTTGCGAAAATTAGACACAAAATGCACAAAAAAAATATGATTAAGTAGATTAGGATAAATAAGCACAGATGATTAAACGGCATCTTAAAATAAAAAAATACATTTCTTGAAGTAAAATCCGTTTCTTAAAGTAAAACCTGCCTAACTGGTAACTGTTAGTAACCTAAAAACTGTTAACTGGTTGTTAACAATCAAAGAGTAGAATCAATAGAAATACTTTTTTTATGTAGTCGTAGATAAAACTTATTAAATTTGTTAAAGATTTTAATAAAACTCAATTCTCTTATGGTTTTGTGAAGCTGAATATGATTCGTATGTTATTTTCAAGAATGCCAATAATTTTTTTAACACAACTCCGTATTATTTATTATTTAATATTTATTATTATTCATTTTTAATTTCTAATATTCTTCGACATTTGCCTAAACAATTTAGTAAATAAAGACAGGAAAGAAACTAGGCTATATTTCACTCCGGACAAGGTCTCAGCTTGACGCCCCCCTTCCTATCTACATTGATCAGGTCAAACCCAATCTAGTTGGACACTAATGTCAAATTTTATTAGTTTTTTAAACCTTTTCTAAAATGTTATAAAATTTAAAAATTTTGTTTTAGGTTCAAGGATACATAATTATTACTATCTTATAAGAATTAAAAATATTTTATTTGAATCGTGAAATATTCCTCTAATATGTAATTCCTAAAGGTTATGATCACATTTTTAATGTGTTTTTTATCCACTGTAAAAATATCTTAATTTTAAAATTAGCACACTTGTTTATCATCATAATAAGTATATTTTACTAAAATTTTATTTGAGTTATTAAAGCTTAAGCATTATTCTAGTCCATTGTAGGTCGAGTTCTAGTAGAACTTCTTCAATACAACAACTACAACCCTCCCCATAACTACCCTATTGTCTACTTACATGAACTGAAATTCTTTCCCTTCCAAAATTGAGACGAATTTTTAGTGTTACTCATTACATTGATTGAAAACTTACCCCTCTCTAACAGTTGGACTATAGCTTCGAATGTCGTTAAATACATTTTATTTCGAACAGATTATTACTACACGAATACAGCATTAACGCTACTGTGTACAACACATTAACATGGCAGTAATTAAGAGAGCAGTCTGGTGGACAGTGTATGAATGACTTGTACGTGAGCTGGGTGATAAGGAAGCTACACAACAAAGACGTCCAATTACCAATATATCATTGTTTTGAAGTATCAAAACTGTGTTAATTGCCTAAAGATATTATCAAATTATATTACATGGTTTATTAGGTACCTGAAATTTAGTTTATCATCTACGTACTATATTTCTATAACCTTCACATTATTAACACCCTGGGTTTTTCATAGTTTATTTTTATTAAATATAAATGGTATGCATTGTGTTTTATTTCTAGACTATTTATGAAAAGAGTATTGTTTACAAATAATTTGGATTATCGTGTCAAAGGAATCAAGTTTTAATTGAGACAAACTTTCATAATATTCAATAAAAATTAAAATAGTAGTATCATCAGCAAATACAATTGTCTTTGAAAAGTTAAGTGTTTTGTTAATATCATTCATTATTATTAAATATATAATTGGTCCAGGAGAGAACCTTGAGGTACTCCAACTTTAATGTTTGTTATGGCAGATAGATTACCCTCAACATCTACAATCTGCTGCCTATCACTAAGATATGACAAGCATTTTTAAGTTATTACCTCAAATCCCATAATATTTCATGCACTACACAACTAAAAGTTTTGCTCAAATCACACAGTGGTCTAAGCAGTAATATCTACATTATTTAATTGTAAAATTGATTTCACTAAGTTGTCTACTACATTTTTATCGTGAAGTTGTAAGTTCAATAACAATACTGATTAGAGCTAAAAAATTGGTTTATTTAAAGAGAAATATATACAAATTTAAGTTTTAACTACAGTTTCAATAACTTTGACAACACTGGCACACATCAGCTAGTGCGGTAATTAGACCAGTTTTTGTCTCCTTTTTTGTAGATTTGTATTACTCGTGACAGCTTTAACAACTTTACAAAATAACGTTCCTTAATGCAATCTTTAATACTAATTACAAGAAGGAAAGCAATATAGATAATTGTTCCTTTTACTAATAGTCAAGGAAATAAAGCGCTCCACTAACAATTTTGTCCGGAGTAGGACGGATCAAGAAGCTGCTTTTTTCATTCGATTTAGGAAGTCATATAGAAAGATTTGAGCACTTTTGATCATCCAGAAATCTTAATTGCATTGGTGTATTGAAAAATGCATCTTTTGAGGCGGTTAAAAAAGAAAGTGATCAGCATCATCCCAGGGACTTTCATTGTAAATGTTCCGGAAAGCAATCGAAACTTGCCACTGGGGGGATTTTGGGGCGCTGATCGCGAATATGCCATCGGCAACGCTCCCCAGAGCACCTGGTGTTCGGAACGTATCAACATCATCCCCGGGACTCTCGTTCAAAACTCTCGTCCGGAGCACCAGGTGCTCGGGGAAAGGTTGCCAATGGCATATTCGAGATCAGCGACCCCGTAAAACCCCTGGAATTTCATTGAATTTTAGAAAAACTCCTGGAGATGACGTAGACTCCAGCCGTCCTGACCTCCAGATCCTGGGGGGGGATTTTGAAAGTCATATTCGGGATCGCCCTCCCCCATTTTGTGGTCACAAACTTTCTAGATGATTTCCTGAATAGAATACAACTACCGCAGCTCGATCAGTCTTACTCTGGATAAAATCGATAAACAGGGCCTTCCTTCTTTGTGGTTTATTTTCTCGACTGTATATCAAAAATATCTCTACAATTGGAATTTTTTATGTTTTTAACAACCTTTATTTTATCATGCGAAATTTCCTTAATTTACATAACCTTTCTATTGTGTTATATATTATTTTTATTTGCACTGTGTATGTCTGTTGTATGTGTGACCACTCAGATGTTTTAACTACAGCATTCCAATGTTTTTACTAAATGATGCTAAATATATTATTATTAGGCCTATATCAAATATTTAAGAATACAAAAAACATTCTACAACACATTTGATTGTTATTTGATACTGACATTTTTATAATTTGTATGACATATTTTTAAAGCTCTTCTTCGATAAATAAATTTTCATACAATTACAAAAATAAAACATTAAATATATCAATTTACTAATGTTGCACATATCAATTGTAACATTAGTAATGAATTATAAGTATATATGCATATACCATCTTAACATTATTTTTTAAATAATTTTTATAAATTAAATTTGTAATTAATCGTACATAACAAATAATATACAAACTTTAAACTAACTTCGCACACGCATACACAAAACCTAAACAAGATTTCTCCCAAATACAAACGATGGAGAATTGTTGGAAATATGTTACTTTTGAAATATATATATTTTTTAGAAAGTTTCGAGCAAAACCTTTTTTTTTTTTTTTTGTTTAGTAAAATTTCGTAAAGTTAATTAAATTTGATTTTGAACTAACAAATATTTGTGTATTTGTCTTACACACTTAAATTTTAAATGAAGTAAAAGTATATCTACTTTCCCCAGAGTCAATGAGTGTGTAGTCATAATAAAACTATTTTTATATCTAGTTTCATACGTACGTTGTAAATTTGGAAAAAAATATTTGTGATGTTTCTTTTCAATAGTTTTTTAATATCTATAATTTGAAAATCTTGAAATAATAAATAGGTTGAATACCTTAATGGATTTCAAATAATATTTTATAATAGTTCTTTTAGTAAACACAAAGGGGAGAACTCTGCCATAAACAAGAATATCATATGTACAGTACACAGTTTCTATATGTTCCTAAGACGACACTTCTCTTATTTCCTTAATGCAAATAATAATTCTTTGTTTAACGTATAAAATATGTGGAGACCAATTTAACCAATTGCCAAGAATAACTCGTAAATAGTTATATTCCTACATATTACTACATACTACAAGCACAAATGGAAAAATGTGGTTTCATCATGAATGCATTTTTTAATTTCGTTCTCCAGGACCACACTAAAGTCCTGTGAAGCCCAACTCAAAACTTCATCTCGCGGAATCAGTGGACACTAAAGCGGTATTATTCAAAAAAACAAGAATATTTTACTTCCTATAGGCCTATGTAGTATATTTATATAGATTTGAAATGGACAACGGCCTTAGAGTACCTTAATACTTATCGGATCAATATTAACACCTTGGATAGATACCACTTGAAATCGATTGAATAAATAACTTTTGAAACCAGTTAAAAGGTTCCCCTGACAAATGATAGATTCTAGTTTATTAATCAATTTTAATCTAACCACGATATCAAATGTATTTGCCAAGTCCAGGAAAGCAATTAAGATTGTTTTTTCTACAATCCTTTGAAATTTATTTATATCAAATAGCGTATTACTTGTTTTTTATTAGGCTTACTCTTGAAACAGTACTGGTTATTTGTTATAATGTTGAACAAAAAAAACCTAAATCATGAAGTCTGGAGTCTTTATAAAGTCTGGAGAAAAGACCACACTGAGCAATTTTGATAAAAATCAGATTAAGAGACAGCATGGCAAAGATAAACAGATAACAACTAGTCGGACCATCGACATTAGTTATAAATTATTTTTGGAATTACGGGAACTCAAAAAAGATATTTCCGTGAAATACTAAACAATGATTGTTGAGCCATGATAAATCTTCCTCTATAGGCCTACTACATAAATGAGAGAAAATAAAAGTAGTGACATTTATTTTGAAATCTGTAAACAATAACTAATTCGTATAGCAAAATATAACGTACTTACACCTACAGAAATCATAAACCAAACAGAATATGGACAAAGTAATTATGAGTTCTATTCATCAAGATTTAAAGCTTTGGTCTTTTATTCTCTTCAAAATGCCAGCTGTTTTAGTCATTTTTGTTTTAAATGTCTCTAACCACAGGTGTGTCAGCTTTTTTAGTTAACAACATTAATAACTTGTTCACTGCTTCAAACAATTTTTTATAAATATATGGAATTACGGTAGTTTCCATACAAATTTAGTTACAAATATCAACCAATATAATAATACACACTTATAACAGCTGATTAGTTCTATAAAGTTTAATAATTCAAGAGAAAGTTATGGTCCAATAACATTTAGAAATAACTTCGGAAATCTCCAGGAGTGAATAATATACACATCCAACCAGAGGAAAAGCTTTACAGTGAGGACTAGACAAAACTTGTTTTCTAAGCTTGAATGTTTATCATTGTTAGAAACAATGAAATTGGTTTACATACTAAATACTGAAAACATTACCCGGGAATATATTTTAGACAAATTGGTCAACAATAATAAATTTTTACTTTTATTATTTTTATCGAAAAAACTCATATATTCCGAGTTTTAGCAGTTTGAAAAATTACAAAAATGGGGAAAAGAGATACAGTAATTAAAACGTTGTCAAAAAATTTGAAAAACTCAGAAAGTTGTTAAAACAAAATACAAAACTTTATTTCCACTCTGACTTATAACAAAATGGGATTTTTTCCAACATTTTTTGAAAAACCACTTGTAACGTTTTTGATGACAAAGTATTATAATAAACTTTTACAGTCTCAAGTTTTGTGTTATGAAATTGATATCTATCCAAACAACTAACCCACCATATGATTTTACTTAACAGCTGTTCATGTTTGTTGTTGACTATAAGGTTATGTTTAAATCATTGCTTAAAACAAATAAACGTGCTGTTGTATTCTCTATACGTATTCAACTCGTACTGTAATAATAGTGCAAAAGTCAAGACTTCGTGTTGTGTATATTTATTGATTTCGAAAGTGGGGAAGAAAGCTTTTATTTGCCACATTTACCGAACTTAACAACGTTGTATGCTACAAGTAAATCATTAACCTCTTTTTATTCATTAGATTATGAATGTTTCCAAATTGACCAAACGAAGTGAGTTGTAGTTTTTAACTCGATATATCAAGGTCTGGTCGTCGGATCTCCAACTAGGAATTCAGAGCTTGTAATATAATGGTGTGGACGAGACATAACGAGCAGTAGTAAAATACTTCAAAATAAATTTGATTTATTAAAACTTTTCAACAGTAGGTTTTAAACTGAAACAAAAATTAAACATTTACTTAGACGAACTACTTTTTCAATGTTTGCAAGTCTATGAATTAAAATAGTTTCGGATTTCACATATAAAAAATCAAATAAATTATTATATTAATAATAGTTACACTCTCTGTATTTTTTCTCTAAAACACACTACAACTTTCATATAACTTTAATATTTTAATTTAACAATAAATTAGAGTAAAATATAAAAATTAGTCAGATCGTTTACGCTTTCTACAATTTGGGTCACCAGCCATTCAAAGCTAGTCAGCATTACAGGTTTATATAGATCGGTACAGTATGCTATTTACTACCATTGTGATCATAATGAATGATAAATCATAATGTAAGGCACAACCCAGCTACAAAGAATTTATCTTTTATTATTTCTCCTTATGGGTGATGATTTGTTCAAGTGTACAATATACTTACTGTTCCTTCTTCATTTATTGTTGAGTGCCACGTCGCAATGAGTTTAGAATAACGATTTAAAACATTCAATGAGTGAAGTCAACTGTTGACAGAATCACTGGTTGCTTTAAGAGATGACACCATATTTGGCTTCGTACGACAACCATTACCAAAATAAGAATAAAAAAAACGAGAAATTTATTTGAAGTGCAACTCACTGCTGGTTTCTCCATTTGGTAGCAGTATTTTTAGTATATTGTTGATGTATATCCATAAATGAATGCTAATATACGAAGGCTAAAGAAATAAACTGTGCATGAGCTTTAGAGAAACTTTCCCATACACAAAATCAAACGTAACTAAAAATATATCTGTACTACTTAAACGTAACAGAGAGGGAATTTTTGTGAATTTTTCCCACGTGCACTTCTTTTGGTAGATAAAAGAGTTTCTCTTTATCATTTTTTATTTTGAATTTTGAATGTATTTACATAAGAAATGAAACTTAGACTTATAAGAAATAAATTATTCGTTTTTCCCACTTGTCCTAGACATAAGTTATATTTGGTTGAAATAGAGTTTTTAATGACGGTGGCCAGGATTCATTTTCAATTTTTGACAATTATTAATGTACAGTACTTTTTTCTTACTTGCGACTTCCCATATTCTTTATGTTATTAATTTTTATATAAAAATAATTAATTGTTGAAATTTTATTATTAATATTTTTAATAACAATTTGAACGAAACAATGCAGAGCTGATTTTAGGAAATCTGTTTACAGTTTATAACAGATCCATGGACAATTTCGTCATTGGTAGCTCCCGAACAAGTGTTTTTTTTAAAGATTGCAATCATACGTTCTGTTTGGGTCTTTGTACTTTGAAAGCAATTCACCAAAATTGTTAAAGTCAATTTTTGAGGTCGGGTGTATACGTTTTTAACGAGGAACTCAAATCTAATCTTTCTCCCAAAACTTGACTTTCATTTTAAAATCATCCCACGTTTTCTCTACTGCTTATATGTGGGAAAGTCAAAATAAATAAGGGATAAATTCATTAGGAGCACAATTTAGATATATCTTTTCCTTTAAATTTTATTTATGGAATAAAACCAAATATACTGAACACCAATGTTTGATACTGTCAGCTATTTTCATATCAATAAAAGCTTTTTATAGTCCACTTTGAACTGTACTAATGCAAGGTATAGGCCTATATTCATATTAATGGAAGTGTAAATTCACTTTATAATTGATTAAACCAATAATTGTCAATGTTAAATAGGAAGCATTGCCAATTTTGGTTTGTTTTAACTGACTATATTTTATTTAAAATATAACAAGTCTAGTAAAACAGGCTGTCTTGGTAAACGGTGTTGAAGAAACAACATTGTCAAGGAATATTTGTACCATTTTATTTAAATTATTCTTACGTGGAGGACTAATAATGTTTACTGATGAGCCATAAGTAGGCTTATTTGAAAAAATAACCAGGCATATGTTAAAAAAAGAACCTAGTAAGTCAATAATTGATCTCGGATTCTAGGAAATACTACATGCACAAAATTTTTTCACTACAATCTACAGTATTAATTAATATAGATTAAACTAAAAATAATATTTAAATTCATACAAAAAACAATCTTCTGATAAAAATATTTTGTCTTATCATACAACGACATAAATAAAGTAACTCTGCAATGATGATTATGTTTATACTAGTAACACTTTATGAAAGACTTTTTACAACTAAATCAAGCGAAGTATAAACAAAACTATATCTCGAAACCTGTTATTTGTAATTACAATTAGATAAGGTTAACCTACGTATTCAATACAGCCCAATATATATTTATATTGATAACAGTGTTTAATTAAATTACTGATAAAATAATACCCTTTTCTTAAATATTTGTCAACACTATAGTATTTTATTCATAAAGTTCATTCATTATCAATTCAATATTACACCTATTCTCTGATGTTCTAGGCTACAACGAATCGTTAAAACTTTTAATGATTGACATTTCGACTATTTGTTACTGGTAACGGATGTTAAAAAAACAAAACAATAATTTAACAAATCGTTATATACATCAAACAAATTGTTAATGATTAACAAATGTTGGACAAACTGATTGTAAATTTTTCAAGAAAAATTAGTCATTATATTTAATGTTTGTTTTTTACCATCATCATTGTTAAATTTGTTATATCTAAATAAACAGTTTGTTCTTCTACAATAAAATGTATTCCAAAATATTCTAAAGAATATCATTCAATCCTTTAGAATAAATTATCTATTTATTATTTTAATCCATAATAAGAAATACAATTATGCCAAACATTGACTTTTGTAGTTATTGATACCAACAAAACAAAAACAAAAATTACGAGTACATTATGAAAAGTCACAATTTTAAATCTTTATTCTCGTAAGAAAACAAAAATGTTTGATGAAAACAATGAAAGTTTGATAACTCAAGTCTCGAATGGTTCCTTTAATATGATGTATGTTTATGATACAGGTTAAATAAAAATCTGCCCTATGATAAATTTACAATAAATTATAAAAAATACGACATTATCATCACATGATCGTCTTCAAAATAATGTTTATGTTATTTATTGAATCGCTTTTCGTTTTGAAGATAAAATAAAAACAAAATCAAAATATATAGGTTAACAAAACAAACAAAAAATTAAAAAAACTGTTATATTTTATTTTCAAACCAGTAAGTATAATATAATAAATAAATAACAACGATAAAAAAATTACTGCTACAATTAATTTGCCTTTTCTTTTGTACTTGTTTTTGTTTATTTAATAATATAAGATTTAAGTTTATTAAAACATTAAATACTTATTACCCAATTGATTTGGTTTATCACAATATATTGTGACGCATTATTATTTTTTTGTTATGTATTATGTATAATAGTGTAGTGTTGTATTATTTGTATATTGTATTATATTTTGTAGTAGATAACAAAATACCGTCTTTGCTACGGTATCTCTTTAAGTAAAGAATATTTCATTCATTAAAAATTTATAACTTTATATTAAGTACATGAAAGAAAAATGAATGCAAAATATTAATCAATTTTATTATGTTCTAGGCATTTTATATTTATTCAATATTAGACGAAGCACAACAGGCTTTAAGTATATTTCAATTTAATATTTCAATTTTTTGTACAATATCATTTTATACATATATGCACAGTTTACAATAAAGAAATTAAAACACATGGGGTTACAAATATATATTAAAATATTACAAAATCATATCGTGCAAAAAGAAATCTGAAAGAAATACTGAAGGGATGTTTGAAGAAATGTTTGATTAATTATAGATGGTACTCGAGCAGCTGGCCGGATATGACGTACCAAGGTGTGGTCGCCTTGCCAACCTTGAAGACGCGTGCCCTACCTAGCCCTAGAATCACACCTGGTGCATTAAACCTTATTTTATATATAAACATTTATATGTTTTGGATTAATAATAACGTAAGTCCAATGATAAAACAACTATAAAATTATGGATTTAAATTTTAAGCAAGTGAAGTGACAATTTGGACCGAATATCAGATTGTTTCCACATTTCACAGCATCTATCGCTCGGCGACGGCGCAGAGTAACGGCGGAGGAGGAGCCATTCCATGGGCGGCAACCTGCACTAAATCTTGGTATTCAAGGCACAAGATGGTACAAGTGTCGTTTAGTTTTTTGTTGAATTTTTTGTCATACTCACATTTACACGTGGCGCAACTTGACTATGTTGTAATAACTTCAAATTTAGACCCATTAATTAACGACATGAGCCTCGTATTTCGTATAGTACATAGAAGACCTAGCATAAGTAAAAGGAGTTCTGGGGATATAACAATGTTTTTATTGGTTTATTATTCTGTTTTTTCTTTAATTTATATTATGAATGTAAGTAAAAAATCACCAAGAATATAATGTAAAAGAAAAATTAATTAAAACCATCAAAACAAAATGATCTTCTTTTTTTAAACATAAAATATAATAATGATAAATTAATTATACATACATACAATAATACTGTAATGTATCACAGTTATTGTTGGAAGCGTTGAGACGAAGCTAACAAAAATGACGATATCACAAATAAAAAAGCAAGGAACACGAATTAAGATTAACGTCTTTATCTGGAATAGAGCCATATGGAGGTCGGCGAATTACATATTTATTTTAAATATTTACATTTCGTCTACGATAACAGCTAGGTACAGACTTTCTTAAGTTTAACTGAAATTGGTCTTCGCAAGGGAAGAGTGTGCATTCGATAAATTAAACATAGATAAAATCTTATATTATTACTTTTGCAATCGTTTTTTAATTTATGTTGTAAATGTCCTTCTTAGATTTATTTTATTAATAGTCCTTAGATATATATCAGGATATTAAACCCCTAAATGAGTTTTCCCAAAGTTCAAACCTAACTAAAATACTTTTCCTTATTTTCGCATCATAAGCTAATATTAACCCCCTCTCCCCCCCTATTTCAACAAATGTCCTTAGGACAGCATTTTTTACAATAATTGAGTGTGAAATGTTCTGAAAGCTAAGAGTGTTTAGTTCAATAATGTGGTTAGTTAACCTATAAATGAGTTTTCCCAAAGTCGAAACTAGCTAGAGTACTATTCTGTACCCAAAAAACTGTAAATACATACTTTTAAACGCAATCCTTTGGACCATTTTCAAGATAAAATTGAGGAACGTACAACAATTTCTCGTTTAGTAATATTCGATTTAAGCATCCTTTAAAATTACGGATGGTTTATGTTGGAATACACAACAAATTACTCGACTATTTGAAAAAAAAAAAAAACTGGCTCGGATTTATTTGGAGAAAAATCTATCTCGAGGAGTACTGAATATTTGGAGTTGTAGAAAAATTCTTATCAATTTGTTTTGTAGTTTTAATATGTATGCTTTTTGTTATGTCGTACATAATGTAAAGTTTTAAAATGTTAATGTTATATTTAATATTTTGTATTTGACATGGTTTGAGTGTAGTTTCAATTGTACAGTTAAATTTCTCTCACGAAGGGCTTTGGTTCTTAAACTTTATGGATGATTGGTAAGAATGTGTGATGGAAGATCCCATGGACTCGAAGATTCAGAAAATGACTGATGGGGTTCAGTAAAGAAGGTTACTCTTAATCAACAGTGACTTCATCTGAAAAGTAATAAAGTAAACAGTTTATTTAATAGTGCACCAATTTGTTTACTCTATTTGATCAGCGGTATTTCATTATATACAAAGACCACCCGCGCTGTACATATTGTGGTAAAAAAAGTTACAAACAGGAAATTAAGTTTAAACCCACCCAATTTCAAACAATTCATCTTGTAAACTTTTTTTTTTTCAAATTTTAAATCCTAAAAGGTCATGATTGGAGGAAGAGGAATGTTTGTATTCTAAGAATAAATAAATACAAACATGGTTAGGTAAATACTTGTTTTTAAAGCTCTTAGAACTCCAAACATTTTGACTTAAATTTTACTGCAATATCGTGTACAGTTTCAAAATGACTGCTGGAAATACCTGAAAATTTAGGTTACAGTATTTTTAATTACAGGTACTTCATGACAACACGGAACAAATACCGTAGACAGATCACCAAGAGATTCAAAATGATGTATTATTTTGAATAGGTTTTCAACATTTTACTTGTTATACCCTAAACAGCAAATAAAAAAATTTAAAAAAACACCCATATCTAAAAAAAGTTTTTAATATTTAAATTTTAAAACAAGGAGTCAAGTTTCTACGTGTTCTATCCACCAGTTTCATGTATTTAAAGTTCTATGATACGATTCTAAATTGTAGCCACAATATTTTAGTGGTGTTCTTAGGTTACTTGTGGTTGTAAACAAATACATACCTATACCTTACTTAAGATTTGATTTATAACACTTCTTGAAGCACGGTAGGAATATTTAAATCTGTGCTTTATCAGAAATAAGAAAACTGTTATATATACCTAATTTATTATTGTATTATATATCACCAAACTTAAATTGTAAGCGTTAACACAACACACAGTCAAATAAAATTGCTCAACAACGATTTCGCTATCAGGAAAAAAAGTAGATATATAAAAAGAGACCTGAAGACTGTAAAGTCTACATTTACTTGAAATAATGGATAATTGTTTAAATTAATACCCTAAAAGGACGTAATGTAAAATTACTTTTTAGCTGTCATAGAGAATCCGTCGCAGATGTCATAATACGTTATTAAATTCCCCCCACCCCCATAATTTAACAATATTTTTTATTTGATATGAACCTAAACTGATCAACTAACTAAGCAGTGGATGTATACTAACGGCGTGATTACTAACGGTTTATCGGGTAATCAACCTTTTGTCCTCTCAAAAATTTAGCACTTGACCTTGTGACGATCTTCCTAGTGGGGATTTCAGCCTTATTTAAATTAGAGGATTTTTTATTTTCCATTTTTAAATTGGATTTTATAACGGCAGCTATATGTTGTTTTTCTAAACTGGTTAGGCTAAGAGACTGTCCCATAGCGTTATATTTGAGGCTTCAAATATTAGTCATTTACGTAAGTTTTTCTTCGGTGTATTATATTTATCTCTTCTCTCAGGCTCTAGCCAACTAGGCTAGATTGTCGTTTTTCAGATTTCTCAATTCTAGGCTTATCACTTGATAACTTGAGTTGATTTATACTGTTTAAAATTCTAGTATTAGAGTTTTATGTAAACAAATTATGGCAAATGACTTATTAAATTGTATCAATAATATGAACAATCCATGTTCGATAACTATACACTCCATTTCAATATGTAAAAATAATAGATAGAGAAATAAATCGAACACAAGATCTCACAAAAATTATGTTTAATTAGTCAAACGCGTTTCAATGACAAAGTCGCCATCCTCATCCAGTTGTAGTTTAGTTATTGTAGCTCATGTATCACTGAGGATGATGACTTTGTCGCTGAAACGCGTTTGAATAAGTAACGTAATTTTTGTGAGATCTTATGTTCAAATTTTTTTTATCTAATATTATGTCACAAATCAATCTCAATATGTAAAAATATTACTTAAATATTGTTTTAAATTAGTGTTGTATTTGTAGGTCTAAAATGCGGAGAATTATTAGAATGATATCCATCAATGGCATTTTTGTCATGCATTATCTCAAAAACGGATATAGAAATGTAAAAAAATTAAGAGTTTAGGTTAGTAGGTATCCTACAGAATACATTGATCAAAATCACTGAATGGTTGAGGAGTAAAAATAAGAGGCGGTTATAAACTTATGAACATTTTCAATTACAGTATTGATCAAATACAAAACATTTTGGAACGTTTATTTTCTGGAATTTAATCTTGCGTATCTGCCCCCCCTCATAACAAGATCCAAAATAAATTTACATTTTTAAAAATTATTTTTTTGACAGATTATAGATGACGCATGTTAGATGAATTTTTTAAGCTCCTAACTCGAATTTGATAATACTGTGAATGTATCTTCTGGGCCAAAAAATCTAAGGTAACTTTAATAAAGTATTTTAAAACAATTACTGTTCGATTTAATGAAATTTCAAATGTGTGTTTTGTTTCAAAGGCGGTGAGTTTGGAAGGTTGTTCACTGTCCGCGAGAGTAAAGAAGTCCCCTGAGCTCTGACCTATCCGAAAATTGCAGGCGTTTACTTGAGTCGGCGCCACGCACCGTCGCTCACGTCGCACACGACATTCTGCGCACACATTAACTGTCTGAAAACATGTAAAATGGCCAAGTGAGATTTTCCTTCATTGTATCTATTTAATTGTGTTAGATCACTGCAATGATAAACGCTGATGCCGATCTTCCAAACGTAAGTGCTCGTACAACGAGAAAACTTATGAACGATCTAGGCTTTAAGTTTGTGAAAAGGCAACGCTGGTCGATCCTCATTGAAAGGGAAGACATAGTGCAATGGAGAAGACAATACCTACTCAAAATAAAGGAGTATAGAGAGCAACAAAAAATATTTTCTACTTGGATGAAACTTGGTGTGCTGCCGGCCACACTGTAAAAAAGGTGTGGCCAAATAACATAAAGTTGGCAAAACAAGCGTTTTTGGTTGGAGAGAATACAATTATTAATCCCACATAAATTAATAATAATTTTTCAGTTTTGTCAATAACAATAGTTGGTGTATATGGTTGTATAAGCAAAAATAAACCGATTTACTTGAAATTTTATATCAAAATTCACAGCATTTTATGTCAAAAGTCGTAGTGATATTTGTTTTTGTCAATTATTAAAAATTGTCAAAGCTAAAAATTTGTACTGGACAAATATATTATGAGTCAGTGCCTATTGTCTCCCAGCAGGTTAGTAAGGTCGCCCCAATAATGGTACCCGGGTCCGGGCAAGCTAAGCCGATTAGTGCCAGTTGACCGAATCTCAGCCTCACTCCGACCGTTCCACAACTATAATTGCATCTGTGATGGGTCACTCAACAGCCTTTGTACAGGGATGCCATATTAGCAGAAATAAAACTCCCTGCGACACGAAATGTTTGGACAGCGCGGAGCCCACCCCTCAAGCCGAGCGCCTGCAAATAACGTGCGGTTACATAACACACTGGTGCATACCGTCCTGGCTGAGGGGACTTCTTTACTCTCGCGGACAGTACTATATTTCTATTCCCAGGTGAGTGTTTTCATATGTGTGCATGATTTATACAGTTCTCATGTTTAGATTTTAATTCTTTCTCAGAACACAAGCAACTAAGAATATAACTCTACTTAATTTAGTTAAAATTCAAATACCCAAATTTCAAGTCCTTTAAAGTTAATAACTCTCAGAAGTTATGTGAAATAAAGCGTGAAAAAATATTAACGAAACCAAATAAAATTGTTCGTACTATTAAGCCACTATAATTTGATAAGGAAAACCATTCCTTTGAAGAATATAATTAATTTTAGATCGCATCACTCACGAGTTGTACTTGCCAGAGCTCTGAAAAATACAAAACCGTCGAACTCCATAAGCGATTGGTGTACGTATTTAAAACACTTCGGATGTAGTTATTATTGAAAACAAAATTAGAGGCACTACTAAAACACACGAATTATTTTTAATAATTAATAATATATCAAAATATTGGTGATTAATTCATATAATAATTTGCTTAGAGATATACCAGTTTTAATATTTACCTAACTAAACATACAATAATTATTAATGATATCACATAATGTGTACTAAGATTTAAACAAACACCACCAAACGACGAGAGAATGTTTTACTTGGCTACCAAAATAACGAACTAATATTTACCCATTGCACACTTACAACTCTGTATTATACTGAGAGTTGATATAACTCGCATCTGCCCAGCGAACGTTAAGACGAAGTGTCACTCTATAATGAATCCTTGACAGAGCAGCTTATTTCATACTTTAGCGATTTATTGAGGACGCCTTCAGAATTCCAACATCTGATTGTTATCATAGAGTCGGAAGTTCGCCGTCTTCAAGCAGCGAAGACGAGTAGAAAAGATGTGTATCAAGTTCTCCGCCGATTCAATCAATTTTCAATTCACGAGCAACCAATATCTGGTTGACTAGGCAACGACATTTCAACGCTGTAATTGCCAGTTGAAAGTGAATTATCTAGTAAGTTCAAAAGATGTATCCCGACGATGGAAGGCTCCCAGTTGGTCTAGTAGTCAGTGCTCTCGCTTTATGAGTGAGAAGCTTCGGGTTCAATCCCCAAGGAGTTCAAAAGTTTTACTGTATTTTACCCAGCATTGTATGGAAAATTGAGAGTGCTAGAACGGAGACTGAAATTCGTCGAGGTAACCAGATATTACCTGACTGAAAAGCAACATATTAGGCCTCTAGTAGAATCTTTAGGATCGTTGTGCCAAGGAGAGAGGGATCCAAAGTATGTATATGTATTGATACTATGGTTACTAAGGAACAAAGGAAAAATAGACGAATGTGAATTCATCCAATTGTAAGTCCTCGTGGGATAAGTATTTACAGTAATTTGTAACCACAAATTGACGGAAGATAATGAGAGCCTCTGAAACTTTGTACTACTTATTGAATACAATAAGAGGACAACTAGCTAGGGGAAAACATAGCGATGAGAGATAGAGTTATGTATTTGTCTCTCAGTTTGCACTTCTGAATTCTACAATCACGAAGTAAGAATTGATGGGTCGCAACCAACAACCTTTCGAATGTCGTGAAGAAACTACACGAAGAGTCCGCGGCCGCGCATTCATGTATAGTTGGAGTGATGTGTAATATGAGTAGATATGTCAGAGACAATAGTAGAGTCGGTGGCCTACTCTACACAAAAATAACTTTAATCCTAGGTACCTCATTTTCCCTTGAGGTGACAATGCGATACACACACACCACTACACTTGTCAGAAGATTGCCTGTCATTTTCTGCTGCAGAGGCTCCCTTCCATCAACTGGTTTTATATAATCTGGATTTTATTCAAAGTCTAGAACCATATTAAAAGATTCACCAGGATATCTCACTAACGATAAAGTTTGGTTAAAGCCTTGAATAGTCCTACAACATTGTTGTGCATATCTTTACCTAGAAGGCTAGAACTTTCAGAAGAAAAAAAAAGCATTATCGAGTAAAAAACCCACTGCAACCTGATTTTTATAAAGGAAATGATATTTGAAATAATAATTTCATTTAAAAATAAATTTGTAAGTTGTTTTAAAGTTTAGGACAAGAACGTTGAACTATAATGTCAGCACTAATTTTGGCTCCTGAGACTGGAAAAACTGGATTTTGTGCCGTTTTCATCATGTTTTTTTAATTGGCTAATACAACTGACATTAAATCACTTAAGTTGATATCGATTGTTAACTTAGAACAGTAGATTCTCATTTTTACTTCCTCAAGGTATAGATAGTTATGTTTCGGGGACATATTTTTCGGAATGACGTCTGTGAAGTGATCTACTGTCCAAACGAGTAGTCTGACTTTAATAACATTTTGTATGTGAAGTTTCATTTCCATTTTTTCTGTAACTCATAATTTGGGGGTAGCTGTCAGAAGGAAATTATAATAATATTGGGGAGGGGCTCTAAAAATTGTAATATTATTCTATCTGAATATTCTTATTTTGGTATTTTAAGAACCAAAATAAAATGTATTGGTTTGCCTACTTAAAACAAAATTACAAATAACTTTGATTTGGAAGTTACTATTTTTAAAAAAATGTCCATAGAGCTTTTGCAAAAACTCTTAATTTTCAAAATCTTATATTTCGATTTCTTTCAAATTTTATTAAAATATAAAGATGAATATCCCACACTTGCAGGTAAAATTTATAGATAAAGTAAATGACAGTTCAGAAATAATTAGCAAAATACAAACCTGATTTAAATATAAAATACGATTTTCAATACGGTGTATATCTAGTAAAGACCATTTGATATAACATCTGGTTTTAGTCATCTGTTGATAATTTTCTCACTGAATTGTATTACAAGGTGGTCCGGAAAACCCTTTACCATTTTATTTAACATTAAACATTTACTAAGCATACAAATTACTCACGGACTCACTATAAATGAGTCCTTGATTTAGAAATGAAGTGTATTGTTGTTTTCACGTTGTTTAAAGAGGGTAGTACTTCCAACTTTGTCTTTAAATGGTTTATTTTGATATTCCCAACTAGAAATATTTAAGTTTGGTGTAATTTCTGAATCAAATAAATGATTACTATCCAATTAAAATAGTAAAGATTTTTTCACTAGTACAAAAGGAAATAAACAAATAATTAATACATATTATCATAGCCGCCACAACAATTAAGTCATTGTCAGTTTTTATGAACTTCCCAAAGTTTTTCTATTGATCTGACATAATTTTGTCAATTGTAGATAATATAATTAAATTAAAATGGTAAAGGTATTTACAATAACGTAATTATTGTGAAATTTAACCTCAAAGACCAGAAGAGTGTATTATGTTACAAGTTACCCAATATCTATGGTCAGTTTTAGTAGATTTAAAAAAAAAATAATAATTGGAATTATGAATTAATAAAAGTGATTTACAAAACAAGATATTTTGGTTAAGGATAATAAATATTTTATAACTATTAGGTTTAATTTAATTTCCAAAATAAATGACGCTTCGTCATTAATAGATAAATCTAGGAGAGGTATTAATAGTTCATAAAATATTTTTTTACAAATATTTAATTGGTCGTTGAAAACAAACATAAAGCTGTGCTTTTGTAGTTTCAAGTTGTTCAATAAAGTTTTAAAGCTTTTCAAGACACAATAATACCAACATTATAAAAAAGAAGACTAACACGTCCACATTATGAATCTATAATTTATTATAAATCTTTAAGCAGACGTAAAAATTTACATGATTCTATGCTTATTTAAACAAATTTACGTGTATTATAAAGCGATAGTGTTTTTTATATGATAATTATTCGACATTTGAATAACTATCCTGTATGCATTTATGAATGAACGCCCACGTTCAACTTGAAGACATTAGAGTGGGCGAACGTGTCAAAAACCTTGACGAAGAAAGCCTCACATCTTTGAATGAAATTAATTGCAACGAAGTTGTGTTATTAAACAAGGTCGTAACCATATGCTAGACAACTGGTTTGTATAATACATAAATCTATGTTATTAATTGTTACAATGGTAGTATTGTTAAAAAAATATATAATAAATTACAATACATAATCTATATAATAATAAAGTATCTGTGAGAGAGAGATAGAGTAAGTATATACATTAAGTTGACACATATTTCCTGTAACTAGAAGTTGTGTAATATACTTTCAGTTCTTCAAAATTTCAAGCTGGTGCTTAAAATATCTAAAAACGCAGGCTTTATAAAAGTTGACATTCAAAATATTTCTAATTGTACATGATAAACAATAAGAGTGATAAACTGGACTGCAAGGGTGTTCTTCATAAATAAATAAAAAACTGACACGTATCCAGAAATAAACATCAATTGTGAGTAACCTAATCTCAATTTGTTTTGATGTGACAACAACATAGGTTAAATAATAAACTTACAAAAAAACTATTTTATATTTAATCATTACAATACTTTCTCACATACATTTGTTGAAATAGGTTGATCAATAGTTTAAAATATTTTAAATAGTAAACTTTAAATCATGTAATAAAATGTTTTACTCTGGACTATAGGTCGTTCCAAGTCGTATGGCACCTGAGTTATTAGGAGACTTACTCTCTCACGCTCAATCACAACCAGCCCTACCCTCTAGACACGACACGGGCGGTTCAGGTAAAAGTAGCTTACCAAACTTAAAATCCAAATTAAACTATAATATTTGTAACCTCGGTGTTATTGTTAGAAAAATGAGTCCAAACAACGCGATAAATATGAGTACAGTATTTAAAAGATGTCTAAAGCAAACAGTTAACTGGAGTACTACATAAAAATGTAATATAAAGTAATAAACACCTAGTTATAAACAAAAATTAATTAACAATTTACATTCATGGAGAAAAATCACTTGGTATAAAATATGTACATTTCCCACACACAAATTACACACGGATAAATGAGCCCTTGAGGTAGAAATGAAGTGTATTGTTGTTTTAATGCAAGTGGGTAGCACTTCCAACATTGTCTTTAAATGGTATACAGTATTTTGATTTTCCAAGTTTTGTGTCATTTCTGAGCCAAATCAATGATTAATATATAGTAAAAATAGTAAAGATTTTTTCACTAGTAAGTCAAGTAAAAAAGGAAATAAACAAATAAATAATTCATATTATCATAGCAACCATAACAATTACGTCTCTTGTCAGTTGTTATGAACTGACAAATACTGTTTTGTGTGTAGTATTTATAAGCAAATATAATTTAATTTAAAAACGTATCCCAATACATAAATAGCTTGAAATTTAAAATCTTTCCGTATTTAAAATAATGTCAATAAAATATTGAGTGTAAATTTATTATAAAGTAATATAAATAAGGATTTTCGTAATTTTAGGTAAAATATTTACGTACATTATATTATAATATCTATAGTAAATATTTTCTCTTAAGAAGAGAATACTTTTATTTATAACTTATTAAATTGATTTTACTTTATAAAACTTTTTTTTTCAATATGGAGTAATTTTTTAACTGTGTAGTAAAATTTTTTTTAAAAAAGTAGGATTTCGTGAAAAATGACTGCAAAGCAAAAATTACCTTCAAAATAAGTCCATACTTCACACTTATACCAACATGAAGCATCCGATGTCTTCGTCTGAGCCTTTCTCAAAATCACAATAGCAGTATCACGTGGGCACAAGTTTACTATAAACTCCTGGAGACTCGTTGAATCCTTCACTAGCCCAGTCTTCAACCATGGCATTTTTGACCATATTTTGACCATAGCTCTCGTGTGGCGTGTCGATTGCTTCGAAGAAATTTTCCTTCACACCTCGTGTATCGTTCTTTGATAATCGACTTCACATATGACTTACCCATCTCGATGGAGTTATAGTGATAGTGGTAAGGTGCAAGTTACATTACCCAATTCTGTGACTTTAAACAATTCTAGTAAACCCCAATTCTGTGACTTTAGGAGTCAAAGGCGTATGTGTAAATTAGAGGTTTATACAACTTTATAAGTTGATACAGTTCTGACTTCCGTAAGTATGTAGGTAACGGGAAGATCTTCTCCTGCAGACACTTCATCATTGTAATTTTCTTCGAACTCGATGTTGGAGTCTTGTCCTTTCTTCATGGAGTGGTACGGAGCGTTATCCATTACAATTATACTGGTAGGAGAAATTGTTGGAATGAAAGTATGAAAAAAAACAGTTTTCAAAAACCGTATGATTAATTTCCTCATGGTAGTTGCTATTTTATTTGATTCAAAAACAAGAGGATTCGCTTTAATCCAACCTTTCTGGCATCTAGTATGGCAGATTCCACTTTCCTAGGGAGGCTTTCAATGCCCTCCTTTATTGAATTATTGGATCAGCCTTCATCTTCATGCACGTTTTTATTTAACCTAGTCTCGTCTAGGAATACAAATTTTTAAAATTTCAATTGTGATTTTTTTTCTTAGAATCTGGCACCTAAAAGCGGGTGGAGGGTTCTCCATCGAAATTTTCCTGTTGTTGAACTTCTTGTGCACAAACCCTATATCTTTTATAGCTGGATATAAGGAGGTTTTCCCGCCGGCAAACAATACTGATTCGTCAATGAACTTTGAAGTGTTGGTATCTCTTGCCGTCTTGTAGCAGAGTTTCACCTAGGCTCGTTATTTTTTTGCTTCTTGTTAACTCATCTCGGATCTTCCTTGTCCTTGATATTTTAATAATCTTAGAGGTAGTAACTCCATGTACGTCTTCATTGTTTTCTTGTTCGTTATTTAAATAATAATCTTCGTCAACAGAATCGGTTCCTCCACAATCTTCATTTTGTGCAGTTAGTTGTTCGTTTCGGAACAATGCAGGCTGTTGAAACTCTTTCAAGTACTTTTTTGATATCTAACTAAGGTCACACCATTTCTTTCCAAATAAAAATATTAGATAACTGAAGCTACGATAGTTATAGCTTGTAATATTCAGTGGGATTTTTAGAGGATATCACTGTTACACTGTTAAACTTCCGAGTATAACACTAAATTTACAACAAAATACCACCAACACTACTGACGATCTCACATGTTGCCGCCCACAAGGATGGGTATTTTCGGGAACTATATAATCTGTTTACATACATATTAATTTATTTAAGACAATGCCTCAGTTATGAACAAAAGAAATTCGTTATTATAAATTTAAAAAAAAAGTAATTAATTGAGATAAAGACTAGGAATTAAAAAGGCCAAAGGAAAAGTCTAACGTGAAATTCCAAGGGACAATATCCATTTCCTCCCTGTGATAAACGAATATTAGATAACATGTACATTTATAATATATAACAACACGTCGCGTTTGGTGTTATTTTCCTTACAATAATGCTAGCTTATTTGTAAAAATTGCATATTACAAAAATTTAGTTACATGGAGGCAACCCCGGTAGATGATTCATACCCTATGCGAGAGGAAACAGTGGTTTGTGTGTGCCTGTGCTAGTAGCCCTAAGGGTCTTCAAACAGCTCCGGTGCCTTGCAACTTGGAACGGCTTATAATCCTAGGTTAAGCTTAAGACATTAGTTTTTCTAATTAATAAAATGGCGATAGTTAACATAGAAGATGTTATAAATACAATCCGACTCGACACTAGCTGACATTATCTGAATATACATACATACAAATATACATTAAATTCTATGTTTTCTTTTCCTTCCTCGTGATAAAAACAAGAATATTCATTGAGGTCGTGGATTAGTTTTCTCCCACAATTTTATCGTACCGTCATAGAAATTAGAAACTGTTATTTTGAGGAAAACAATTTCAGAACCTTTTTTTGTATGTCATTTTATAATATTTAATATACTTGACTTATTTTTGTTGTAGAGACAACAGTTTCAGAGATATTTGGTAAAATATCCTTTATACTTTGGCGGGATGTAAAATATAAACTGGGGTGTATTACGCTCAGGAAAAAATCATTTATACTTTTTTTTTTCCTTTGCATTTCTAGCACCCGAATAAAAATATTTACAGAAAGCCAGCTAGAGCAATTTCTTTCTATTTAATGTACTTCCAAACTTCTTGGACTTATTTTACTGTATGAAAACTGAAAACGTTTAAATTAATTCCACAAAACGTTTCAATTAAAATTACAGTGTTATTTAATTACTAAACAATATTTGATGTGAAATGATGGAGTCCGGTAGCAGTTGAACGAAATAGATAATTATGTAAATGTTTTAAAGACAGAGAGGGAGAAAGAGAGAGAGAGAAAGATTGTAGGTGTGACTGCTCTGAATAGCTTGAGGCAAACACTGGACATTAAATGTCAATTTATAGGCAGTGCATCCACTCACAACAGATAGAAATACAATTTATTAGTTTCAGTTAATTTGAAAGAAACATCTGTAACACGTCGACTAAATCATGTCATACTCTTATAATTTACGGCTAAGTATTTGTCTGGTCTCATATTTCTGACAATTTTGCAAAGTTAATTAATATCGACAAATGAATGTTCGTATGGTCTGACTTGAATATGTTCCAAGTATTAAATTGTAGACGATTACTATAAATACAAGACACCCAATATGTGTCTTATTTGAGGTAATGCCGGAAGGTAACCAAGATTAAAATGAACATATCATGATCGTTGAAGGTAATTATTACAAAGGTTGTTCTGTAGTAGCATCGTTAATACTCTCTTGCCTGTAGTATTAGTAATGCATTTAGTTAAAACATTTCTTCCTATGGACGAATGGATAATGGATAATAAAGTGTTTGTTTCGGAGAGAAAAATCTTTCGGACAAAAATATTTTAATCTAAATTTGTTCACTCGTAAAGTTTAGGTTTGGTTAAATAAATCAAAGTCTTAATTCGTTTTTCGACCATTCGTTCCCTGATCAATTTTGGTCTAACGAAGAAACACCAAATCTCATTTGTGGTTTACATAAAAAGACAAAAGTACGAGAGTTCCAATAAATTTTAATTAGTCACTCTATTCTGGATATAAATTTCCAACTCACAAATCAAATATAAATTTCTTTACCTTCATTACTGTTCAAGCAGAGGTGTTTTAGTTTATTCCTGTACTTTTTAGTTTTAAGATATTACAACTAACCGTTGTAATCTCTCAAAATAGATATCCATAAATTGAATAACATTTTAAAATGTAATGTAAAATGGGAAAATAAAAACAAAATCTAAATATGTCATCTTTAAGAATTTCGAGCAATTGTGTTCTTTGGTGAAACAAACTGTTCATACTTTAGAATGCTTTTATACATTTTTGTGAATACGGTAATAAATATATAAGTTAGGTGCTATTTATGTAGAGGTAAAATTATTAGAGTTTTATATTTCGCCAAATAATGAATAAAATAAAATAAATTAACTAATAAAGTAGTTTTTATAAATCAACTTTATTGAAGTACAGTTACATGTTTCGCCGTAAGGTATCATCAGGCTACTATTGAAATAAAATAGATATCTAGTATTTATATGAAAGTGACAACAATAAAGAAAAAAAGCAAGGTTGACCCTGGAGCATTGACCTAATGAGATAAATGAGATAAGTAAGAGACAATGAACTGCGGGGGGGGGATCCTAAAACAATAGTCATAAATAAGGGAATGGTTTCAGATATATTTGTTTATTAAGCTAGAAGGTTTTTTTTAAGAGGATCTATTATTTTCTAAACAACCTAAATTATTGCAATTATATACTTTTGCTCCACATGAAGTAAATTTTGAACTGTTTCCATTAAATTGATTTCCAATGTTAGAGTTAGAGTCAAAGTTAAATTTTAATTATATATATATATATATATATATATATATATATATATATCAGATTTAGTTATGTATTTACATCCACAATCACTACATATAACTTTAAAAAAAAACACTATTTTCCTGTTTTTTTTTATAATAATAAATATTGATAGAAAAAGCAGGTTTATATTTGTTTCTCTATTAAATTATTAATTTTATAATTAACGTTATCAATAAATTTTACAGTATTATTTCTTTTCTTTATTATTATTGGAAGATCAAGGATTGCTCTAGCTGAGGGTATATAACATTTACAATTTTACTATGCTATCTCAAAAGATTGTAAATCTAAGTCAAAGCCATCAAGATTATCAATATTAGACAAGTCAGAGAAAAATTAATTAAAAAAAATCAACATGGAAACAAAGGTCAATGATCAGTTTTGTTGGTTGTTTGTAATACACTAGTTCTAAAACAAAAATTTATTTTCTGTACATGAGCACAAAAATATAGTAATGATATATTACAATTTCATTACACGTAAAACAGTACAGAACAGATATTAAAATAATAACTTTTATATCGATAAGGCAGCCACTTAGAGTTCGGCGAATAGTAGACCGCCACGCCAATTAGAGTATGTAATAATAAAAACATTTATTTTCAAACTCTACGATCTGTTTCCGATAAAGGTTACTTTTCTTACATTTGGGTTGTAGGTAGCTTAGACAATTCAAAAATACAAAACGTGTGGCGGGGTCGAGAGATTTAAGATAAATTAATTCTCGTATTATTTCTTCGTAAATTATTTCTTTCGTTCTAGTTGTTTATTTTCCCTTTATTTAATTATTAAGTAATAAGTAGTTCATAGATCCAGTATTATTATTATTATTTAACTCCATTTCTTAAGGATTTCCAAAGTCAAGATCTAGTTACATAGATTTTTTTTCGCATCATTTAAATTAAATAAATAGACTAAGTGTAAATTTATTTTTGTTTCAAGTCGAGAGACGCAATGACCATAAAATCGAAATAATTTAACGCGAAACATTTTGATAGTTCTGAGAAGGGCTGTTAAAGTCTTAACCATGTGGTTTTTTAATCCCTTTAATTAATTTTTCCCAAGGTCTGGAAACTGTACTACTTTCCCGTACTTGTAAACGATATATTTACTCCATTTCAATAAAATTCTTCTATCCGTTTACAAAATAAAATTTACATACGTAGCAGAACTGTTCGTTTAGAGTTATACAGAAGATCACATATTTTTATTTTAATTAGCTACAATTTTATAACTGAGAGAACCATATAACTTACAGTATTAATTTGCCGTGTATTTCAAATAATTAAATCAAGAAATGTACCTTCTCTAGTTTAATAAATGCTTTACGGTATTTAAAGACGTTTAAAAGTTAATTGTTTACAAAAATTGTCTAACAATAAATGTATAATGTAATACAAAGGAAATAAACAGAGCATGTTAACAGAAAAAATGGGCTGATAGCCATTAGAAGTGAAAGTTACGTTTATAGTTCAGGAAACACATGATCTGTCCGTACTATTAAATTTCAACTCCATTTATCAAAATGTAATTTTATTTAGTTGTAATGTTAAGTACTAAGTGCTTGTCATTAATTCATATCTTGTCCGATATTTTATTAGAAGTGTTGAAATATTTATAGACTTAATATATTCGCATAAATTCTGTTCTGTTCTGATCATTATGTTAGATATTGAATCCAGAATTATTAGCTTTAATTCAAACTTGTTTTCGTTCTTTGATATTTATTATATTATACTATAACAAAAAGCTCACCCATGAAGTTAAAATAAATAAAAGGTGCAAAACTAATACCTTAACTTCCTCACACAAACATTTAAAAAACCAAATACCAATCAAAACTAATAACCTTTGCATCTGCCCAAAAATGTCTAACACTACTTTACACGCGATAAAAAATAATTTATATATGCAATTTGTATTACTCCTTTATTTACCCATATTGAGTTGTAGGAGATACATTTGTAAAGAAGAATTACACTTTTAACTTTTTTATTTAATTTATATAAAATTGAAAAGATATTTATCTATTTAAATAAGAAAGAGTATGAGCTTGTGTCGTAACTCAGTCTAAAGTGCAAGTCGTAAATCACGAATTGATTGATGGCGGTGAAAGTTTAATTTAGGTTATTCTTGAACTGTAATTTTCACAATCACCAAAATTTGAACAATATCGGTTGAGCTGATTTTAAAAATACCTGTATCAACGCTTTTCAGTAATACTCTCCCTAATCGATATTTTAGAAGATGACTATTTATACGATTCGTTCAGTTCTTTAGGGTTTATATTTTTATTACAATTTAATCAAAACCACTAGAGCAGATTTTATGAATCGGATAGCTGGTTTCGTTTTATGGGAGAAACCTCCAAATTTTGAGTTATGGGAGAAGAAAAATTCCTTGAGATATGCCCAATAACCAAATGTTACCAAAATCGATTCAATTTTTTGGGCTGTTATCAGTGAATGAAAATAAACTACAAACGACCACCGATCTTTGATGTATAGAAAATATTTATAAGCTTAAATAGAATGTATGATTAGCTTAATTTTTGACAAAACTCGTTTTACGTGTAAAACGTATTCGATTGAACAACACCCTTGATTTTTGCAATTAATTCCTAATTTTCTTTACCTTAAGATTTGCCACACTCGCTTATGTCAGTAATTTTTATATTCAGCCAACATTTGAATAAAATAGTCAAAGTTTATTTTGAAAATTTTGACCTTTCTAAATTAACAAATAGAGTTTAGATAAAATCGAAATTTTGTGCTTTGATTTTATGACCGCTATTTAATTCTTTTTTAATATTAAAAGAGTGAAACAAATCTTCGAGATATAGCGCAAAATGTGTTCAAATATCAAATTTTTTTAATCGTTTGGGCTGTAGAACACTGCGGAGACGAAAGATAGAGACAGTCAGACATCAATCAAAAAGTATTTTCTAGGCTTAAGAAATTTAAAACGAGTATTTTCCCACCAACTTTCAACTTATCACAAAACTTTTCCTATACTATGTACATATGAGAAATATATACAAAAAACAACCTACCTTCTAAAATTTGTAGATAATACATTTATAGTCTCAAATACAATAAAAATAGCAGGATGTATTTCCGTTGTCATGTGTATAAGATGTGCAGCATGTGAATGTGAGCGACCGGGATGTTCTCGTTAAACTTGATGTATGGGGTCACCAGGAGGTCGGACCAAGGTGTGGTCAACTTCTTCTAATAGGATATCTTAAGATTAATGGTGCATTATTTATTCCTTTAATAGTTATAGCGTATCGAAATGCATTCGTTATTAAAATGCATTGTATTTCTTCAACTTCTCATTGAGATAATTGTCAGCCGACACCTCTCTCTCTCTGCTCTAAGCTTGGCTACAAATCAAAACGAGTTTCATAACTTTAAACTGCGATTAGCGAAATAGTATTTTGTTTTTATATATTAGCCGATCTGTTTCAAATAATGAACGCAGGAAATATAAATCTTCGGTGGATTAGGAATTTCTCTGTAGTATTTAATGACTTGGTGAAGTCGATTGTTGTATAAACCCAACAATGTATTGAGATTTAACATATTTCTATAAAGTAAATACTTATATAACCATACATATATATTGTCAAAATATATATATTTTATATCCTTAGCCCTGAAATAATTGATCATACTAATTCACTAATTAATAAAGAGTTTGTTATTGTAAATGTATCTAACTAAAATATCCACATTATCAAACAATTATTCTAAGGAAATGCTATTGATAAAAAAAAAACAATATCTATCATTCAAGAAATATAATTTCGGATATGATTTAAAATATGAAATTAATCTGATGGAAGATTACATGATAGTCAGAGTTGTGACTAGAAAAGAAATAATACGTTTTTCTGTTTGAAACATATATTAGAAACATTATATCTAACAAAGTGTCTATAATTATTGTATGCATATATAATATACCACAAAAAGGAAGGAACTACCTATTTAAGTAAATAAATGTAATGTTGTAGTAAAAAGATTTTTACCGAGGTAAAAAGATATTGGGACATTGAACCCAGAAGCAAAATTAATTGAAAAATCTCAGTATTATCGTTATTTAGTTTTTTCTTCTATGTATTTGTTGGTTCATGTTGTAATATTAAATTAATTATATTGTTCTATTTTTACAAACATCTTTATTGAGGTTTCATCTTAGCTATAATTTAATTTTCATTTTCCAAATTGTCCACTTCGAGTTAGCCGATTGCCGATTCACAAACTGACATAATATAATATATATTTTCATATTCGTTCTTAGGTAATTTGTATAAAAAATTTAAAAAAATCATATATTGTACTTTAATCATAATTAACACTTTTGTAGAAATTTTTATTCTGATTGATTTAGGTATTATAATAATTATTGTATTTACACTCCATGTATAAAGATTTGATTTATTTATTCGTAGATAAATTATCAGTAGTAATAACGGAAATATTTAAACATTTCTAAAAAAACTTCATAAAATTGATTACTGTGATTCATGTATTCTTAGTAAAAATTCTACAAAAAAAGTAATAATAATAAATAATATAAGAGATTATTTACCCAAGGGGTTTTAAGCGAGATGTTTTGAAGTTTTCAAAATGTTTAAATTTTTGTATTTTATATATATATATACATATAAATGTAATTATATATAATTTATATATATATATATAATTAATATATATATATAATATATATATATATATATATATATATATATATATGTGTGTGTGTGTGTGTGTATAATATTGAAAATTGTCAAATTCTTGAAAATAGAAGTTAAAGCTATTTTTTTATAGTCCAGTTAAATGATCCATTTTCACTGTAAAATTTTGGAAAATTAACCTGGTTTGAATTATTTTGTTATAACGTTAAGAAACGCCAGAAAATAAAATGTCGACGTTTTGAATGTTATGTATTTTTTTCTTGTTTAAAGATGAAAAACCCGTTAATAATTAAAGCCATATAAAAAAGAAATAAAAGAGCATAAAATAAATAACCAAAGTCTTCAAATACTCAATTAGTATCAGAGTCAGAAGAAAACAAGAGTTGGACAAGAGAGATCTGATAGGAAATATGAAAGTGGTGTATTTAACCTAAGATTACATAAAAAGATGTAGATCCAGCTAGGTTCCATTCTACGCCTGTTTACAACTTAGAAACAGTTTTTTATATATGAAACATAATGCAGGCATCGTGATTTTTTTGCACGCTTATAATATTACAAAATTGTATAATATATATATATATATATATATATTACCTTTTTATTTACGTATGATTTGTTTTATTTAAACATAATTTTCATTGATCTATAAAATTAGTTTTTCTTTATCGGGCAATGGGTTTCACTCTTTGTTATGTTAACAAAATATAATCAATTTTTGTAGCAATGATAAATATTCCAGCGTCGAAATTGCCATTATTATTCAAAATTCAGTCTAGAAGTTACTAAAAAACAATGCCCCAGGTTACAAGTTATTTAGTTATTTTACTGGACCTCTCACAAAAATTTGCAGGACTATTTCGTTATTATATAGATTATTATATATCAATAATAGTAGCATTTATCATTATATTGAAATTATATTAGAAATAATTGCTGGAATGAGGTTTTATACCCCTGGCACCTCAGTCTAAAAGACATCTTTTGTAATAAACGGTATTATAAGCGATAAGCTAAAACATCAAATAAGTTCGCTTGAACTTCTGTTAGTAAGATTCTTACCTTATGTGTATGACTATCTCAATTCTATTAATACTTTCTTACAAATGCAAAGCAAAGAATTAGACAGATAGAATTAAACTCGAACACAAGATCTCATAAAAATTACGTTTATTCAAAAGTGTTTAACGACAAAGACGCCATCCTCAGTGCAGTGATATATGAGCTACAATAACTAAACTATAACTCACTTATAGCCTATAACTACAAGTTTAGTTATTGTAGCTCATGTATCACTGCACTGAGGATGGCGAAATTTGTCGTTAAACACTTTTGAATAAACGTAATTTTTATGAGATCTTGTGTTCGAGTTTTATTCTATCTAATATTATCTCATAAGATACAATCTTGTTGAGCACTGTGGTGAAATTCACAATAATGATTCGAATTTACCCCTAACCACAATCACTGGAAACTTAAAAATAAAACACAATTATTTGATTAATTGTTCTTTATTTATTTTTTCCACTAGATTTTATTTATTTTAAAGTTTCCAGCGATTGTGGTTAGGGGTAAATTCGAATCATTATTATCTCATAAGTCAAACTCAATACTTATTTATAAAGAAATAGATAGTTATTTTGATGGGTTGAAAACCTGGTGTTGAGTTTTAGAAAATGTGAAATTTGTTATGGAAAAAATTGTGTGCTCATATTAAAATTCAGAAAAATAGAAATTGAAACTGTCAATGGCGGCCATTTTAAACAGTTTTTGTTCATATTTCGTATGTTTTTCAACTTACAACACACTATATTATATAAAATTTTTGCATATTTCATTTCTGCACGAAATTGTATCAATCCTACAATGTTATTGTCAAAAATGTAATTTCTAAGCCTGATCTTCAAAGAAAATATAATATTTGTATAATTACGAAAATTGGAAGACTCGAGTCACCGACATGAGCGTAGCGAGGGTGCTCCTACATATATACACTCCTTCGAGACCCGCTAAGGCAGATATACTGAACGAAACGAGTGGTAACACATCTACGAGCCTCCTTAGGTTCAACGTCTACGAAATTGAGAAAAACTGTGTAATAACTGTTTTAACTGGGTGAGATCCCTTGATCTACCAATCCATCTTAACATTTTCTACGAGGTTTAAGAAATCAACGTTTGTGCAATACGTTTAGAGTATTTTCTTATAAGATGACGAAGCTACCAATGAACTTGTTTCGGTATCTAATGAACACCCAAGAAACATTGTGTGTCTCTTTATCAGCAAGAATATATAATAATTAACGTCACTTAGATTGCAAAACATTGTGCTTAGTTGATCTCAAATGCCAAGACCTCATAAAGATGTTTCAAGGCTATGTCTTAGTGTTCATTATTGCAAACTATAATTTTTAACAAAAGATACGAGACAAGATTATTTATTTCAGACGAGCCGCTCAAACAGTCCATTGCATAAACTAATACACTGTGCTTACTTGAAGGATTCTTTAATACGAGAACTCTAATGACAGATTTTCTTAATGAAAGATGTAAGACAAGGTTAGCTAGTTCGAACCCTGCCGCCTAAACAGTCCATTAAGTAAATCGCGGAAATGAGACTATCGCTCAAGGACACTATTCAATTTTATAAATAGCCTAAGTGACCTACAGGTCGAGTTTCTCCCAGACGGTTACTTAACACTTTAACTGTTATTGCAACTAGAGCGTACAGAATATAATATATTTCTTAGGAATCTGATTTGTACCTCATACAATATGTTAACAACGTGGCAAGTCATTGAGAGACTTTCAATAACGGATAATGTGTAAAGGACATTGTATTTTGAATGTCAGTACAATACAGTGTTCCCTAAGGTGGTATAATTATATAACATTTTGTAAGGACATAAATTCTTCCTCGCTGGTATACATCAATACAGCGGCGTTGATAAGTGTTTATAAGATGCAATAATAATAAATCGTAAAGTAAAACCATTTGATTTTATAGAACTGGAATTTATTAACAATGGAGGGGATGCGGATAGTACACGAGTGGGAGTAGATATTATGAGTTTTTGCGCTCTGTATTCTGTTTTTATTTTGAAAAGGAATGGAACACCTTTTTAAAATTAATAAAACTAGCTTCTTTAATCCAATAAATTATTCTATCCATCATAGGAAACAGCTATACTTACACTAGTGAAATTAAAAATCAAAACAGTTATAGAAAAATATTATAATATGAAAATCAAAACTCTTTTTTTGAACGATTTAATAAATACCTTCTTATTACAGTTACTTGTCACATTTATTTACCATAGAGGAAATTATGTGATAGGTTACAATAAATTTAATCGATTTTTGGTGGAAATGTCCATTGAGGTCTTCTAAAAGTGTTTTTGGGAATGATGTCTTTCTATCGTCTGACCGTGTGTCGACTGTGTATAGCACAAACATCTGGACCGATTTTAATCTAATTTTGTATGTAGGCATATTTTGGTCATCCGTTGGGACTTTTTTTTCCAATTGTTCAATACACAAAATTTGAGTGTTAGTTCTATTAAAAAATATATACATTTTAACAATTTTGATAAATTTTGTTCAAGTCTAAATAAAGACCCCAAACAAAATGTATTGCTCTCCAAACATACACGTTCATGAGTTATCCATAAAAAAAACCCAAAATCTGTCATTAAACTGTTATAAAAGAAGTCGCCTAATTTTTCATTTCTCAAATTTCTTGAAATGTGAAGATTATTACTTTTTTGGGGTTTTTTTTTGCAATAATTCTCTTTTTGTGACTTGCACGTCTTATTGCGAAGAGGTGTATGGGATGTATGGAAATTCCTTCCGGAAGCATACGTTAACTAATTTGAAATGAAAAAACTGTAACTTATTGCATATTCCTACTTTTTAAACATAAATAAAAATGTAAGTAAGATAATAATTGTTCCAGACCAACTGCAATCGAATGGTAAAAAAACTCATTAAAAAAAAGAAAAGATAATGAACATCTGCTATCAAAAAATGACTGAAATGTTGAAATGCATTGAGAAATACAATATTTAGCCTACTGAAGAATTATAGAATTTAAACAGTTTTGTAATCGTAGTAACTCCATTAATATTGTTTTTTTAAAATTCTGTTGCAATTATTATTACATTTGTATTTTTTATGTAGTTATGTATATGTTTGTATGTGTTTATCTATGTATTATCAATGGTTGAAGCTAATTGCATTTCAAATATGTAAAAGAAGTAACTATTAGCAGTTCATTTATCGAGATATTTTTTCTTTACCTTTCACTTAACAACAGAATAATTATTGCACTTTTTTTTTATTTTGTTCGTAAAAGGTAGGAAATTGTCATAGACAAATCTGCGTCCATCGCCCGATTTTAATAATTCTTTCATTATTAAATAATTTTGTAGTTATGTTTCCACTTTGAATTTGATAAAATGCATGTTGTGTAGACCACTGTTAATCAAAAATAGACTTAAACATGACCAGATAATGTACCTTTATAGGATTAAAAAATTCCATGAAAATCGGATGAGCGGTTATCGAGTTAGTAGCTGACAAACAGAGACACATTACTATTTATGAATGTCGAGATATAACATGATTTGCGTGAGAGGGGAAAAGTTTGCTTTACGGAAGGGATATGGCGGGGGGGGAGTATTAAATATTCTATTTGGGTAGTTTTTATTTACAAATGACTCAAATTAAATAATGTATTGTAAAATAACAACAATAAATTGGGACTTTCATATTTGATAAAATGTATGTTGTAGATAAAATGTCAAAAATATTTGAGAGAATATAAATTTTCTTACAATTGACAGCATAAAACTTATAAACTATTATTTTGATTTTAAAAAAATCAGTTCCTATAAGCGTTTAAATTGCATAACAACTCTGACACCAGCAAAATAAATGTTGCAGCTCAAAATTTTAAGAAAGTGAACAAAATATGTAAAAAATTAATTTCATATTTTTCAACAGAAAAAATGGCATAACTCTGGAAATACTGTACCAATTAAAAATTTAGTTCAAATTAGTTTTAAAATCATATACCAACTTTGTTACTGACAAAATAGATATTGCCGTAGAAAATTGTAAGAAAATATGGCCTAAATAAAATTCTGGGTAATTGTATTACCAGTGAAGACAAGTATGTTTATAATATGGAAACTGATTAATCAATTTGAAACAAACACAGACTAAAACCAGACCAGATATAGTGTCTACATAGAAATGAAATCTGAGAGAAAATCAGTTCATTGATTCTCGGGTTATAAACTAACAAACATTTTTAAATAGAGAGATATAAACAATATATGTAAGCTCAGATTTAACTTGTTAATATTTTTAAATAAATTAACACTGATTTAAACTTTCTTATATTGATTGTCTGATCATTTTAAATATTAATTAATTACATTATTTTCTCCCCATAAATTATAAATGGGATTTTTTAAAGTATTAAGATATACCTTCGCTATAAAGTAGAAATTGACGAATGTCTTTATGATTATTTTTAAAGCATATTTGTAAATTTGTGTGTATGAGAGAATGTTTGAATAAAATTTGTGGAATATTGTTTTCACAGATGAAATTCCCTGCTTACTGTATATAATTAACATTATTTCTGTTATTATTTATCTTAAATATATTCAGTTGTTAGTTTTTGTTACCCTAAAGTGAAGCATAAGTATTCAAAACATTTGTAAAACTAGGGAACTACAATTACATTTTTCTTTTAAATAGGAAAGAGTATATATTTTTTCCCGACACCATGGCGTGTTGATCGTTATGCAGCTGCTCAACAATTTTTAAACAAGAATAATTCTTAGGAAATCCCAGATATACTAGCTGATACCGCGAATTGGTTAAGATGATTAATATTACACCAAATATTATTACTCTAATCGCAGTGGTTAGAATACTGTACAAGTGTTAATAGTACCAATTTATGGATATGTATTTTAAGGGGGCGAAAATGTTTGTAGATTAAGTCATGATTTTTGAAACAAAAATAGCTCATAAATTAAAAATAATGATGTAGCTGTGGCAATTGTTATAAATTTCTATATGTTGTTCATATCTCTTGTTAAACAGTTAAAATTTTTACAGTAAAAAAAAAAATCGAAAATATTACACTCTCTTACATTTGCTGTTCAAATAATTAGATTAATAGAACAACAAATATTTTCAAACGTCATAATAAAGTTGAAAGTCAATGTGTTTATTTAAAAAAAATCATTATAAATGATAGAAATTATTAAAAGTAATAATTTGTTTTTATAAAAGTAAAATCAAAGTCTGTAAGAATTAAATTTAATTAACTTTCCATTTTCAAAAACCTTCATAATAATATCAATACATTGAAAATGAAAATAATACTATATTTTGGTCAAATCATATACATAAATGCTTGTATTTGTGTAAAAATAATTGAAAAAAATACATAATAATTTATATAGTGTTCTTCACTATAATAATTATTTATAACAAACTTATTTGTAATTTTATCTTTCAAGATTATTTTATGTAATCAAAATATTTTTTATGCGTGTCACAAAAATTTGTCCCCTATCACTTTTTAATTTTCCAAAACCTAATCTAATTTTGTTTTTAATTTAAATATTTTACTATCAATGAAATGTATTTATATACCTGACCTAACATCATTATAAAAGGTTTTTAATTAAACCTGGATTAGATGTATAAATACATTTTGTTTATACCAATGGTTGTTTTGGTAAATTATTTTAATATATATATATATATATATATATATATAATTTTTTTATTGTAACGGCTCTTAATTACCATTTCTATAGAAGGAACGTTAATCTGAAGAGACATTTGTGATATTTTTCCACTTAAAAACATACATTAGTAACATCTTACACATTTGTAATTTATTATTGTTTTTAAAAATATGTTTTAAAACATTTGTAATTAATTTTTTAAATAGCATATGAAATAATCTTAACCAAAATTATTAAATCATATATTTTAAGTTTTTATAATTTTTGTAATATATATGGTAATTAATATTTCCGCTTAATATTCTATGACCAACAGATTTGTGGTATCTTCAAAATATTTTTGTGTAATATGTGAAAAATTCAAACTTGATATTTTCTCCACAATAATAACATTTTAACAAATATTTTAATTTGATATAGAGTCTGATATTTTGCTCATAATATTCATTATTTGTTATTAAATAATAATAGTAATATAAAAACGTAAAAATGCCTTATTTTGTGCATAATATTTATTGTCATTATCAATCAGATATGATATGTATTTTACTGACTTTCAAAAAGTCAAATGCAGTGTAATGTTTTAAAAAAACTTAATTTAACAACTTCAATGAAATTTTATTATGGAATATTTTACAAATTTCAGTATACTGATGTTTTTAAAATGGATTTCAATTCTTATATTTTTTACTAGTAGTTTTACCTAATTTCTTTAAAACTTAAAAATTTGGTAAATAAAATTATGGGATATAAGTAAAAATTGCTTTATAAAAAAATTTAATTGTTACGCAGTTTTTTATAAAAATTACATGTATCAAAAAATAGTAAATGTAAGTAATATTATACTTATTAATAGAAAAACCTTCCTTTTTCCTTCTCATATACAACTTGTTTATAACACATTATATAAAGAGCTAAAAACAAATTCAGAGCCATTTTAACAATAATGAAGAGAAGGTTTGAGTCGTGTCAGCTGGGTTACGCAACGCGTAGGGATGAATGACGGCTATCTACGTCAATGGGTTGTGCAGGTGAAGTTATGAATGGAGTCTGGACTGCCGCTGGTGTTCCGAGACAGCCCGAGGCAACACGACACAAGATTTCGTCCACCCACGCGAGCGCGTATAAAATCCGTCCACGTGCGCGGGGGCCGGCCTAGCATCCCGGACCTTGGTCTGAGTGTTGTTAGAGGCCAGTGGTTCTGTCCGCGCCAAACTCACAACCTCGCGAGTGTATTATATGGTAGGCGTACCAGTTACCGTTACAATATCATCCCAAGTTCAATTGTGATGTGGGTGGGATCGAGTTGCACAACTGAACACATTTTATAAATGTTAAGTTTAAAGTTGTTTGAGTGACCGAGTGCTACGTGTTAGAGTGAGTTCTACTCAACAAAACAAGTAAGTGTAGCCTTGCACTTACGTCCCCCATACTTTAGCCATATTTGGCGCATCAGAGGTGAACTCTGGTGAGTGTATTAGGCACTAAACATCAAAACAACTTAAGTTAACTTTGTTATCTTAGATAATGTTTGCCATACATTACTTACAATTAGTAAAATATAGGAGATAATAAATATTAAAAGAATAAAGTGTAATTTTAACTTAATTTTTTTAATGATAAACATACGAAGTAACATTCGAATTGCATACAAAGTAATATATTTTAAATCAAAGATTGAAACGATTTTTCTTGTTTATTGTTACATTGTCTCATTATTTCTTTCTTTTTGAACAACATATTTTATAAATAATTACTAATATTTTAAAACAAGACAATAAAAATAAATCAAACAGCATTCGATATTTTATTAAAAGTCATTCTCATTTTACTTCTATAATAATAGGCATATTTTTTGTAGGAAATATGGTTTGAATATTTTTTAGCATAAGTGAGCTTCGTGGTGATTGTTTTTATTCATAAATCTACACAAATTGTAACTAATTTATTGGATAAATTTAGTATTTAATTTGTTGTCGTAGTAAAATTAGTGTTTTTAGGGCTTAAAATATTTTAGTTAATTAGAATTATTATTATTTTTTTTTTAGCATGAAACAGGATTTAAAACGATAAAATGAGTATTTTTGTTATCTTCAAACAATACGCAATGAAATATCCCTACAATATTAATTTTGGTTTATTAATTGTTTATTTACATTTTGTGTTTACGATTCATATTTGACGTTTAAAGATTCATATTTATTTAGTTTTAGTTTTTGGCAGAAAATTATTGTATTTGTGTTAGATTAGAATTTTTATAATATGTTAATTTTTTAATGATTTGCTTTAAATATTGCTATTTCCGATTCGGTTGAATATTAAAGAAAAATAAACTAATATATAAGAAATATAAAGCGTGTCATGTACATGGAGCAGTTGGTTTTTTAGAAAGTGGCAATTGTTTAAACATTTTAACATTTACTTTACACATTGTAGTGTTTTCTTTTGTAGACATACGTTATTTAATGCTTGTGCCAGGATTACTATAGTTATACCATAACCTGTTGTAATAAACAGTGTTATAATCATAAGAATATAAAAAATACTCAGCTTACTGATCATGGTGGTAGTGGGGGGGGGGGTTACAGGTTTATTATGGTAAGATAAGTCAAATAGAATAAATATGAAAACAAATTTTAAAACTCAATTGAGGATTAAGGTTGTGTTTTTGGTCTAATCGAATTTTATTTAAGTTAAATAGGGTAAGGTTTTACTGCAAGTGATAGTTTAGGTTACAAATCAGTCAGTCAGTTAATATAGCGCGATGGTTATATATTTTGGAATATAAAGTGTGTCCTTTATGAAATAGTGTGAAGCTTCCTTGGTAGAAGATGAAATCGAAATGTACTAACCCTGTATCTCAAAACTATTTGACCCTCATCAAAATGTTTTTCACCAAAAGAACTCGACAACGATTTGCTAGTAACAAGAGCGGATTTTTGATATTTGACTTAAGCCACAAGTTATGATTGACTAAAAGTTGTAAATATACTAAGCCTTTAGAAACTTATAAATCAACTGTTTGTTTCTTGTAAATTTTAAACATTTGTTACCGTAATACCACAAATTTAAAAATAGCTGATTCATTCGGGTACCCACATATCCACATGAAGCTAATTTAATTATCTAGGTAAACAAAAGATTTCTATCATACATTTTTTTTTATACAGTTCGTGTACAGATTATTTTGTTTTTAATTTTTTTTAGATGATAAAATGATCATGAAAACATTATCATAGAAACTCCCATCAGAAAAAGAAAAGTAAATTAACTTGGCTGTAGTGTATAAACATTTTATTTTGTAACGAAAAATTTAGTTTTATGTTTTTATATTTTGTGTACAATTAATGTTCATTTGGAAACAGTTTAAACTAACAAGAAACTTGCTTAGTTTTAGTTCCATGTCGTTTGATAACGATAGTGTTTTATTATTTTTTTAAACAAACAAAAAATAGATTTGTAGATGGTTCACTTACTCATCAGGTCTGCTAGTAAAACTTTAGATTTAAGCCTGCGTTACACAAATACCCACGTCTTTGTCATTTATCCACCACCCTTAATCTTTGCTTACTCTACAAGTGCACTTAGGTTTATGCTTTCTATCTACTCGTAAAATCCTCTTTAACGTATTGAAACAAATCATACAGTGTTTTGTAATAAATATAAAATGAAACATGATGTGCATGACTTGATGTCCAAGCAATATATAAAGATATTTCTTCAGCAGGTGAGCGTGTGTGGTATATGTAAACAACTCATTAATGACATGTTACTTCCCGCTAGCACAGTAAATCTACATTAAACATGTTGAATTAATTATTCTCTTACTTGACTTCGTTTAGTCTAAGATTAATTTCATTAAACTTAATTATAATTCTATACATGGAGTTCTCTCTCTGCGTGACCAGTGTAGTCGGTGAGTTAGCAGCAATATTTTTTAAAGACAATGATTCAAAAGTTATAACATTTGTAATAACTGTTAGGCAAGTCTGTTAAAACTGGTCTAATTGTGCATTACAATCGATCGGTTTAGATTTTTACCGTACGTTAATATTTGACAGTTTTCCCAACAAAATGATCTGTCCGTACTAGCAATGAAACGAAATAGGAAATTTTATAGTATTTCAGGGTTTCACAAATAACTTAATTATTTTCAATTTATGTTAGTCATTTTAGTTTTAGTAAAGGAAAGAGTATATAATGTTTATTGAAGAGTAGACTTATGAGAAAAATACGGTTAATATCATTAAAGTGAAGATAATAAGAAATAAAAGCAGTAGGCCTATATTTAATCTAGGATTTTAGGATACTGCCACATACAGGACCTCACTAAGGCCTAAAGTAGTCTATTAGTTAATACACAATAAACGGAGAACAATGTTTTATGCTTATTTAAAAAACAATCAATTTCTGCTGGTAAAAATATTTTTTTATGTTATGAAACGAATGATATAAATTTAACAAAACTATCTTGAAACTAGTTATTGGAACTGCATGTAGACAGCGTTAGCGTAAGTATGCACTACTGCTTGTAATATTTTTATATTGGTTGCAGTCTACAATACTACTAAAATTATTTTATTTTTAACATTTATAACAATATTTCCCATTTAGCTTATTCTATTGTTTTGAAGTTATATATCTTAAACAAACCGCATATTTTTAAAGTATTGAAATTGTATCTGTTAAGTTAAAGTCGGATTTAACTATAGGTTAAAGCTAAGAGAGTTTTAAAAAACACACGAAGTATTTAAGGAATGGTAATATACTCTTGAACGTTGGACAAACCAGGCCTCTGTTTATAAAAAAAGTTGGACGTGTTGTGAAATGATGCAAATAGTAATAATTTTCTTAGTCAAATTTATTTGATCATTTTGTCTTCAAGTAAATTCTTCATGACTTAGCGATGGACAAATAAAGATAAACTTCAGATGAACATATTGCTCATTTAATAGATATGTTTCTGGTATCATAATATCATTTTAGACAATTCGATATAGGTCTATTAATCTTACGAAGATTACCCATTTAACAATCTGTTAGTTGCAAATAACTGGCTTCCAGTTAGCTTAGTTTATATTTTAAACGATTCTTTGATGGGATATTAAACTATTTTAAAATCGAGATGTTATTTTTGTTTTTAGAATTAAATATAACATATTGTTTTTAGTTTAATAGGTATTAATTAATAAGCTACTATAAGCTATAACTAGGAACCTACTGAATTAGATTGTCTTCTAAAATCCGTAATTTTCTTATCTATTATATTAATTTTTATTTTTTTAAGTAAAAATGTTAGGCTTATAAATAAACATATTTATTCTCTTCAAAGAATAATTTAACTAAAGTGGTCAAAACATACGTTGAAAGTACTTATGTTGTTTTATAGCCTCGTTTATAATATATCTATTTCGTTCGTTATGAATACAAGTTAGGTAGGCTTGATTTTAAATTAAAACTGACTTTAAACATTCAAAACTAACTATTCAAATAATTGCAAAGTGAGAAATTGTAGTAAATTACCGCTTAAGATAAAATTATAAGTGTACATTTTGTTACTTAACGATCAAAATAACAAAATCGTTACGTTGTAAAATAGCCTGAGTACAAATTCCGAACATCAAATTTATTTCACGGTTATACTACAGCTGTTATTATATTTGTAAAATTGGTTGTTACTTAACGAAAATTGAAATGGTTGAAAGATTCAAGAAACAAACAGCTGGTTGGTAAGTTTCTAAAGACCTAAGGAAGACCTAGGAAGCAACGTAAAGATGTCGTTAAACAAAGGAAATCATACGGAACATTCATAAATATAGCCTTTAGTGTATTTGATTTTTTTGTTTATTTTGAACGGAGGTCAAAATGAAAAATCTGTCTCTGCTGATAAATGACGAGCTCTATCGTAATCATCTGTCAAATAACCTCCACCAAACATAAAATAAAGAATACTTTTAAATTCTTCATAACTTGTGCTATTTATAATTATGATGTTATGTAACAAAATAAATAAAACATATAGGTTAATTATAGAAATTAATTTCAATTTTATCATATATGCGTAATAAAAACGTTGATAATAGTGAATTTTAGAGCTATTGGAAAGTTGACTAAGAAATAAAAACCGACAGACATATGTAGGAACACAATACACCACTATAGAAACGTTTGCACTTCAATTATTGTAGGTTATCGTTTACAAAATTTACATATAAATTAAAATATCTCCACAACTCGATAGACCGTATGCATATGGCGCTGCTCAATAATACAGCTCTGAAGTATTTGAATTCTTTCAAAACTATTTCTCAATTATAATAAATTAAAATACATAATAACATATTTTAAACAGATCAACAATACCTTTGCCACACTTTACACCTACCCATGCTAGCGAGAGCACATGCAAAGAGGGGGAAATATTATTTTAAATATTGAATTACTTTTAAGTTATATACATGGTAAGGATATAGCATGGTATTTATAGCATATAGAAACATTAAGACAAAAACATATGTCTGAATTGCAGCTCTTTGTCATGCAATATTCACTATATTAAAATCGATTGACATTAAGTATAATATTTTAACCCATACATAAGAAAACCGCCCAAACTTTGATATTATTTCCTCTTTTCAGCCGATTAATGATACAAATACAACTTTGACTATTTTAAGGTAAATTATAATATTAAAACAATTGATTTAAGCCTGGTTGTAGACTATATTGTTTTATGGGTATAATAACTAACTGTGCCCACGGTTTCACTTAACCGTAAAAATCGGGCTTTGTGTGTACCCTTAATTAGTCCGGATCCGCCAGCGTGGATTTTCCATTACACCTAATTTTAGAATCAATATTCAACTTAACCTTTTAGCTAGATTGATGTTCAGTAAGTCTCGCCGTGGAAGTCTTACTTTTTTAGAACGTCAGAACTTTCAAAGGTGTTATTTTATATTATTTAATAATTCCCATCCCTGAACATTATATTGTTAAAACTTTAGTTGACGCTCATGTAGGCTACTTCCATTAAAATGTATCTTATCTTTCAACACCCTAAAAAAGGATTAAACTTTGAACATTCTTCTTTAATTAATTAATCGAGTTAATGTACCATTCGTCTTATTATACATAAATCTAAATATTGCATGTCGGTTATGGTTTTACTTTTCCTATTTTGTTAGGTAAGTTAAATTTTGTCGACCTACTTGATTTACAAACAATGTTTTCCCATTTTTAAAATGTGTTTCTAAAAGAGTTAAAAAGGAGTTTCTAAAAAATAAACTTGGTCAAAGTATAGAACAAACCAAACCATGTTTTCCCCTCATCAATTCAATACTTGGACGTTCAGACTCGAGTAGCTTCCACTGTGGTGTTCAACTAATATCACATATTACTTTCATATAAGTGAGCAATTTTATGTATTCTTTATATCTATACATAGTTTTATTATGTACTGTATATACTTATGTGATAAAATGTATATTACCACTGAAATGTCAAAATACTCGTATACTGAAAAGGATTTCCTTTGTTAAATCTTGGACCCATCTAAGAAAGTTTTCATTTTCAACTAACGTTTCATAAAAACTATATACAAACAAATTATATATGTTGTTGAAAATGTTAAGAAAATGTGCAAAAGTTAGAAAAATCTGTACTTCCTATTTTTGCAACTGTAAAAAAATGGTTATGACTACTAGACCGATTCCAAATAAATTTTCAGTTCCAATTATTTTACAAATCATGTACCTAATTTGTCACTGAAAGAATATATATTATGTTAGCTTTGAAAATTTCAAGAAAATTCGTAAAATCTGTCGAAAATTCTGTTTTCATATTAAATTTGATGATGTAGTTTGATTTAATTTACGTGCTAAAGTTTCCTTGAATCATCCTGTAGCTCTTCATATCTAAACATTGTATACAAAGTTCACACATAATTGTTGGGCAGTTACTTGTACTATAATTGTTATATTTTCTTTTATTAATAAGAGATCAGATAACAACTTTAGCTTCCTTCTGTGTTACATATTCCAAGTCTCGTTTTCAGTAACATGTTCTACTGCAACATTTACCGAGAAATCATAAATCTTACAGAAGACAAAATATATATTATCGTTGAAAATTTCAAGAAAATTCGTAAAATCTGTCAAAAATTCTGGTTTTCGTATTAAATTTGTTGAAGTTTGATTTAATTTGCGTCTTAAAGTTTCTTTGAATCATCCTGTAGCTCTTCATATATAAAAATTGTATACAAACTTCGCACATAATTGTATAACTAATTGGACAGTTACTTGTACTATAATTGTTATAATTTCTTTTATTAATAAGAGATCAGATAACTACTTTAGCTTCCTTCTGTGTTACATATTCGACGTCTCGTTTTCAGTAACATGTTCTACTGCAACATTTACCAAGAAATCACAAATCAGAAGTCAAAATTATTTCTCCCGATAAACTGTTGTATTCACCTACACGGTTGGAGAAAGCAATGCTCACTTAATTACAAGAGTGTGAAAACTGGTTTTAATCAATAAATTTAACAGAACACAACCAATTAAATCATTGCAAGTAATAGAAAGTGTTTATAAATGAGGCTCATTAAATATTAGTTTATTCATTGGTCAGACGTTTTCAGAATGCATGATCTCTTACAATGAGCATAAACTGAACGAAATTATATGTCAATGAAACCTGTGTAGAAAACGTCAGTCAGTACCTATCATTACACCAAGTTTATCGGGGTTTATTCGCTTTATGGACAAAATAGCTACTTATGTAAACGCAACTTCTTTCTGTCTGTAAGTTTGTAACTCGATAACTGATAATCAGATCTTTTTTCTAGTTTCTTTCTTATGTTTGTATGATATTTGGTCGGGTTTAGTCCTTATTTGATTCAAATTAATCCCGTGAGTTCCAAGTTTTAGTTACAAGATTTTTAAATAATTAAACTGAAAATTTGTTTGAACGCGGTGCAGGAGTTTAAGCAGCTGAAAACTAGGAAATATTCATTTTTTGATATATTTTAAACATTTTCAACGGCATTTATTTGTCAGTGACAAAGTTGTACACAATTGTTATGAAGCGTTCATTGAAAAGAAAAGTTTTTCTAAATCCGTGCAGTATTTCTCAAGATACATTATAATCAATATTCAGAATTATTACGACAGTCAAACGTTATAAAGAATAAAATCATTAATTTGTTAGATCTATATCTGATCTAACTCATGTAAATAACTAAAATTTGACAAAATATTAAGATCAATATATTTTTTAATTCTTTGGCAACCTCCCATCTTCCCAGTTAAACATTTATATCTTTTGGAATCTAATTTTCTATGTTTTATTGTCGAATTAAAATTCCAAATGGGAACTAAAAATGTTAATTATATAAAATTCGTTTAATTTGTTGTATCAAAAGAATTTTACATTTCCAATTTAAGCAATAACTATTGACTTACGTTAAAACCGAACTACAAATTGTATATAAAATCTCGTATACTTTATCTCATCAATCTAAAAGAAAAGGCGAAACAATACTCTTGAAGTCTAGTATCGATAAATACCTCGACTGAAGATCTAATCCAAATCTTTGACGCAAATGTCTTTAGCGAATGTCATCAGAAGGAATAGAAATAAACTGTAGATTTTATGAAGCCCCAGTATCAGCATCGCCGATCTGAGGGCCGCTATAAAGTGTCGGAGAACGATAATGTCGATGCAACGCGACCCTGTAATAACGACTTCATTTTGTAGATTTTTGCTGTCAATCAGTAAACACTTGTTGTAAATTACTAAACGTTAAATGGATTTACTTAATTTGCAATAATTTCAGTGGTGTTAGCTAGATTTATGAGTAAATTACTTATTTTGTTTTGATATATTGCCGTTTACTTTCTCACATGTACATGAAGGAACTTACGTGACGGCTCAAAAATCAAAGCCGTCTTTTGCGCACATACCCATTTTGAATCCCTTGAGTACAATGAAATGTTTTCTGGATGCTAACCGACAAATTTGAAAGGTAGCTGTAATTTTTCAAGATTGCTTCAAACGATTTTGGCTAAATATTCCCTCTAGAAATAATGTAATTATTACCATCTCTCCGAAATGACGGTTTGTAAGTTAGCGATAATAAATCAAACAGAATGTTACGATACACGTATAGTACAGTGAAATTATAATTTTAAAGTGTTGTATTAATTAAATGCATTTTTTTTCTTTTCACGATTTTATGCATAAAGATGAGATGGTAACTAATTTTGTGAGTTTTTTTGTGCATGGCTTCGCGAGAAAAGTGGCAAAAAACGCATTGTTGACGTTTTTCGAGTGCATCGCTTCACTATTTATTTAATATCTCCGGCACCAGGGGTCGAGGAAAAAATTTAAAAAAATGGAAAATGACCAGGTTATATTTAATGTTCGGCTATATTAGTCCCATTGTCCTAGCTGGATCTACTTATTTTATCATTTAAGCTTGAGTTAGACCTTTCCATTTCACCTTTCCTATCATGTCTCTCTTGGTTAGTTCTAGTTGTCTTCCGACCATAACAATATTAGAGAGATATTATTTAATGCTCTTTAGTTTTTTTTTAAAGACGATAATAATTACGAGGTTTTTCGACTAGGGAAGAAATTCATGACCATCCTTCGTCGACCATGTGGGTTGTCGTTATGTAGTAAGATACAAATGGTTCTACGCGTCTTGAAAGAAGGACATTTCAACTAAAATTTGGGTTCCTTAACACAACTGTTTCTGTCTTTCAGTTAAAGGTTTGTATTTGCAGCCAGGCTAAACTTTATACTAAAGCAGGATTTTCTAAATTACAAAAATATTTTATTTTTATTGCTACTGTTTCTTTCTTTATTTGTAGTGTGCTGAAAATAGTAAATTAATATGCTATATTTATTTAGAGTTCCGTTTATGTAATTATCAGTCTACAGCTAACTTTCAATTTAATAGTCATATCTTGTATTTATAAATCTTAAATGCCAAACACATTTTAATTCTAATTAGGGTTTAATAGATTCAGCATCAAAACAACTCAGAAACATCTATCCATATAAATATTTGCATCTCAATGTTATTACTCTTAAAATACGAGAGCAATTCTAAAGTGTTATATTTAAATATCAGCAAGTAAAAGAAGAGCACTCTACTGTACTAATAAATATGAAGAAAGTAACACATCTTTCAAACAACATTAAAGCGGAAAAGTAATAATTTAAACATGAACTATAAATGAGATAAGTAAGGTAAAATTGAATTATCAAGTGTTCAAATATTTGTAACTTCTAATAACAACCAATAGCTTTATTACGAAACATTTTCTAGAGTCAAAGCTATGTTTTAGTATTCAAAATCCTTAAGTTTTATCCAGAAGTTAAATTTAGTTTTAGGTATATCAGATTGTTTTAATTTTTTTTAATGTTAGACAGAATTACATAATGTTCTTCTTCCTAAACCCTTAGGATTTGAAATATTTTCATACATCCATTATAATATTAGAGCTAGTATTTATAATATAGCATAAAGCAAATGGAAATTCACTAGTGAAATAAAAGTAATTCACACCAAATTGCTTTCCAAAAATAAAGGTGAAGATAAATAAATTACTTGGATAAAATAAGAAGAATCTAAGTACATATTGTGGGATTTGAAATAAACACAACTCTAAAAATAATAAATTGAATGAAATACAAATAAAACAATATTTAACAACAAAAATAAAATTTACGTTCTTTAATGAATAAAAAATAAAACGTACCAAAAAAAAAAAAAAAAAAAAAAAAAAAAAAAAAAAAAAAAAAAAAAAAAAAAAAATGGCGGCACAACAAATGAAATTTGGAAAACAAACTATTTTACGAATTCACTAATAATTACCAAAAAAGGAACAAACAAAAATAATGGCAATATAAAATGTAATAATAAAACACAAATTTTATTTAATTCATCTGTAATCACAAGTAATAATGAAATATAAAAACAGACAAGCTTAACACTACATACATTTTTATATATCTAGAAATATGAACAAAATAATAGGTTGAATATAACACATATGTTCCAAAACACAATTTACTTAAAAAAAAGTTCAAAATATTAAATCCCATACCAAGTGATGATGAGTTATGATCATATAACTCATCATCCAGACCAAGTGTAAAATTAAAAACATCTTATTAAAAATTACATATTTAGTTTTGGAAAGCGCCCTACATGTTTATTAAGTTTTAAGTTAACATTTCAATACATTTCTTCTCTATTCTCCAAGTTAATATTAAATATATCATAAACTGTGCAAATAAATCCAAAGTTTTTGATAAACGTTGATTGTCTTGGCGTTGATGTCGTGTTTATATGGTGTGGCATTTGAAACACATTTGTTATAAACATAATTGTTTCGTTTATTTATGAACTGCTACATTTTGTATTAAATTTTGTTGTAAACAACTGTAATAATTTACTTACATAGACAGATTTTTTGTAAGTTTATTTTGACTGTTTATATTCTCAACTAATATTTATAAAAGCTATGTTGTTTGGATTTTATAATTATAATACAAATTAGTCATTAATTTTTAACCACAAACACAAATATATTAATGGCCTACAAAAACATAAACAAAAATCCATTTAACAAGAACCCAAGCTTGACGTTTATTACAGAATTTTATTTTTACTTTCTTATTTTGAGTATTGACTTCAAATAAAGTACATCTGCGCGTGGATGTAGAAGTACATCTGTAGAAGTTCGCATACAATTTTAGTTAATTAACCATCAATTAACCGCTCCACCGCCAGGGGTTGTGTTTATGAATATCAGCATTCCAAAATACATTAATAATATCAGATTCACAAGGTTTAAGATCGGATTCATCCTCCAATGTAGATCGAATACAATCGTCAACAAAAGTCCAAAATATTTTTACATTATTTAAAAGAAGAAGAAGAAGATTTTAATAACAGATGCAAGAAAATGTGCAAACTTTTCATTTTTGGAAAATTGAAACAAAAATAATAATATTTTTTTATTTTATCACAATTCGTACCAAAATCTATTAAAATGAACCTCATCTACTCTGATCAGAGCATTATTATAACTAATACGTACCGTGAGCAAGAAAATGTTTTTCTTCAAATACAAGAAAATTATTTAGCTATAAATATTTTATAATAACGTGAAGTTGTCATTAAACAATTCAGCGGAATTCTTTGTACTTGGTTATAAAATGTTTATGAGCTCATAGTTGTTACTCGTGCTTCCGGTCAAGTAAAATTGTTAATCTGCAATGAACTAAGTGTACAAGATGCAAGGGATAATTTTGCAATTCAAGAAGAAGGACAGACACATGACATAATCGCCGAGATTGTAACGGAAGCCGACTTAGTAGCTTTGATTAAATTAAGAATGCAGTACACAATTTTTATTTACACATGCAATGCATATTATTATATGATCTATAATTTTAAGAACAAATTAACTATGTTTTATACATAAATTATTAATCAATTTAATAAAAGTTATGTATCTGTACGTTTATGTAGGGTTAATGTCAAATAAACACTCGAACATATTAAAAAAAAACTCTCTAAGAAAGATTGACATATCCTCAGAGTGTTTATTCTAGACGTTCAAAGAATTCAAGAGCGACGTCAAAAATTGAAACTCTTGTCCATAGATTATTTTCAGTTCTGTTTTTAAAATTTATTTAAAGCTGTGATTTATTTGTAAATAGGTTATGTTTAACTGAGCTTTTAAAACATTAGAAGTGGATTGATTTTGATTAGTAGATTTTTATTATAGTAAAATATAATATTATCGAATTGGTTTATTCAACCACTGGAGGAAGTAAAACTATAAATTATGTTAAATTGATCAGGGAAGAGTAAGCTTCCTTTATTTTTATACTTAAGAATAACTCGTATGTTTTAAATACGTATTCCCCAAGTTGATTACTTTATAAATTCACTTTTATAACGCAGCTAAATTCTGTCATAAATTAAATAAAAATATAACGGGGGAAATCACTTTGGAATAATGTCTAGATTAACCTCGAAAAAAATCAACCCTTGAATGTTTATTTTTGTTATAAACGATAAAATTGTTCACATACCAAAGAGTGAACAAATTGGCCAGGAAAGGTTTTTTAGATAATTTAAAATAGCATAAAATAAATTTTTTGACTTACGAAATTGTTTATAAAAAAATTAATAAATGAATAAAACAGATTTTCTCACATATATACGTTTGAAAATGTCCAAACAGGTGATAAGGGAAAAACTAAATATCTGACAAAATTAGGAAACTATAAATTCAAAGTAGTAAACTTTATTACTTCTATGACTTTTTATAAAAATAGATATTTCCGAAAAACTTTAAAACCAGCCAAATTGCTGGGGAGGGGAGATTGTACCAAAGTTTTCTTTTTTAATCTGAAAAAATTCAAACGTTTAATTAGACTTTTTTTGTTTTTGGACGAAGTACAACCTGTTTTCTATGAAAAATTGAAACCGTAATTTTATGCATACTAATAATTTTGAACAAATGATAAAATTTGGAATACTGTTTTTCGAGATTTGTAGAAAAAGTTTTTACTCTAGTTTGACTTATATTTGAAACTTTTTTCGTAAAGTCATAGAAGTAATAAAGGGTTTTTGTTTAATTTAGCACGATCCTAAATTTTTTTTACAACCCTTTGTTTTACCTTATCACTTTTTTTGGATTGTTTAAATACCTATATCTTAAAAAAATCGTGTTTAAAAAAACAACAACTGGAGTAAAATCTCTTATTTTTTGTCAAATTATCCAAAAGATAATCTAGTCATTTTTCCCATTCTTTGGTATGTAAACAATGATATTGTTTTCAACAACGATAAACATTTGAGCATTGGATTCCCCCCCCCCCGTTTTCTTTAGAGGTTGGTGATGTAACTAATAGTGATTTTATAGTAGTGATTGGTCCCAACAGTAGATTATTTTAAAACATGATTAATATATACTTACGTGCTTTGAGTGACACAATGACACCCGTAAAGTATTGTAGAACATTGATTGTGATTCTGTGTTAAAAAGTCTCAGCCGCGGAGTAAAATAATTAAACTAGTTGCTTTTGATATGGGATGATATTTTCTTTTTTATAATTTACTACTATTAAAATATAAAAGCTGCATTAAATGGAAGAAGGTTTCTGAACCTAAAACAATAACACTGCTAGTAAAAAGAACCCGTTGGGAATCACAAATAGATATTAATTTACACCACAATATTAAACGACAAACAAGCATTGATTGAATCTGAACAGCTATTAGAGAACATTACCTACCATATCGGGCATTACTGAAACCTAACCATTAGAAAAAAAGGGCGAGAACCACGTCTCAAATCAAGCTAGTGATGAAATCACGTCACTGTTTATCACGTTTAGTGCAACCAATCACAAATAAGACTATTATTTACGATTTTATAACGCCTGTTATAATCATAGATCAGTGAACCACCGACCATCACTACTAGTGTTACATTTTAAATTATCACTTTTTCATAAAAACGAAAACAAACCTTGACTGCCGTCATATAAACTTTGTTTCATCTTATAATATTTAACATTAAAACTAGTTCATAACACAAAATGTAAATGATTTTCAGGTTATTAATGACAACTACCTTACCGAAATTTTTGTCGATGATAAATTATAAATGTGTAAGAAAGTTTGTGCAAGATTATTTTATTTTGTCCTCAGTTTATTGAAATTTGAATTAAATCTGTTCCTATAACATACGGCATTTAAATAATCATCTTGGAACTGGCAAACAGAATTAAGTGGTCTAATAATGTCCATATACGCATGCATCCTTGTGTATCTATATACATACTTGTATATAGGTAGATGAAATGTTGAGTTAACGTTTCATTCTGTAATCGAGATGTATATCAAATATTTTGTTGCTCTAATTTCTATCATGGAGGTGACAGAAATTGCTTTTCGTTAGAAATTTCATAACACTATGTCATTAAATGATATGAAAATTTATCCAATATTACTAAACTGAAGGGGGAGTCCATTAACAGTTGCATACAGGAATCGCAGCGGATTGTTAAGAATTGAGGTCCCATCATTTTGCAAACCTGGTATATTGTTGGACTGAATGGTTGGCACCTGATGCGAGAACACTGCATTAATTCCATTTCTTGAGGAGTGGTCTGGAGTTGTAGGTCAAGTAGGGCACTCCCGCCTAAACCATTGAACTCCAAAGAATTGCAAAAATGGCAGAGAAGAAAATAACGACCAAACAAAACTGCGATGTACTTGGATTTTAACTGTTATTTGTTTATCACTGTCTTACGCTGAAAATTGCAACAGTTAACTGAGACCAAAATAAAATGGGAATATTTTCTAAAACCAAATAACATGTCATGTTTGGAGTATGTAACTTTAATCCTAGAAACAAATAAAAATAATTTTTAAATGTTAAAATATCAATCTTGGATATCTTAAACGGAGACTTTTTAACGATATACCTTACATTATATTATTATTATATATATTTTTCGAATGATACAAGCTCAGATATGTGTTTTGATCTTCATTCACATATATTTTTATCAGTTTTTTAAACACAAAACTAGCTTAGTCAACTGATTACGTAAAATATACACCGTGTTAATAAGAACCGTGTTCAAAGTTTGCACAAAATGTAAAAGACAGAAAAAATGTGTATATTTTTCTTTTTTTGTGAATATGATTGTAAATAGTAAGAATAATTATAATTTTCTTTCCTTGTGGTAAAAATGTCAGAGTAATCTTACTTTCTATATATATTTGTTTTTTGTTTTTTATTTAGTGAAAATCTATGTTCTGCAATGAAAACTAAATTAATTCTATTACATTCTTTGTGTTTATCTGCAGTTTACTTCTGTTACTTAGTATTAACAGTAAATCTACTCCGTCAGTGACTTCTATTGCACAATTCTACCGAGAAGTTCATGAAACCGATAAATTAAAATTTTGAGAATATGTAATGTGACTTGTGCTTTATTTTTCAATATACATTCTCAATAAAATATTCACATTTTTAATACACCTTTACAAAAACCATTACAGATATAAAAAACTTTGTAAAAACCACACTTTTAGTTATAAGTTACTCTTATAACTTTTTCGTTCGAAAACCAACACATCTTGATTTTTTTATAAAACTTATTGCAGCTGGTTAAAATTCAAATAATATATAAAATTTAACTAATGGCATATCTTGCAAATTATTTGTCCTATCGTCAAGATTTATTTTATTTTATTTTATTTTTACATAAAGTAGAACTGGACATTACACGCTCGTGATGGAAGCTCATTTTTAATTTTTGAACTGTTTCAAACTTTCTGATTGACCAAAAATTTCAAATACACTAAAGCCCATAATTGTAGTCAATTTTCTGTTTATTAAAAGTTTAAACCATTTCAAGATTCGTGACCCTAAAACTATTGTTACAAATTTGATAACATCTGATTCATTGGGACAACCTAAAAACAATTAGAGTTTATTTTATGGTAATCAACTAGATTCACAAATGATTATCCTTTTAATATATATAATTTCTGTCTTGTCACATACAAGACACATACAAATATTGTTACATTTTCCCTCTTTTTTACGAAAAAACTTTCTTATCTAATTCTGTGAATGAAAATTAGTTTTTAAAGATTTTTATATTCGTACAATTAAATATTTATGCATTTTTTTATGTCTAAAACTAGTCTGCACAATTTATCGTTGAGTGAAGCATGTTTAAGTGAAACTGTAACTTATAATATTTCATGTTTATTGTTTTATGTTTTCAGTTTTCAATATTTTTAACATTTTAATATTTTAGACGTTTTAATGTTTATGTTAGTCTTAATAATTTTTATAGATAAAGTTTGGTGCTAAGTTGTTATGTGTTATGTAATTTGATTGAATTGACAAACCCCTGATGATGGGATTTATCCTGAAAAAGCTTTAGTGCAAATAATTAAAAAAAGATCTACTATTGACTACAAAAAAGTAAGTTTATTCAATTATTAATTATTTGTTAATACGGAATCCATATATTAAAAAAAAAAAAAAAAAAAAAAAAAACACTTTCTCCAGTTCGTCGCATTGATGGCAGTTCTTAACTCTAAACAGGTAATTATAGTTCCAGATGAATCATAATGATTTTATATTTTTGTTCTTAACAAATAACGCGTTATCTTTTTAAGATAATCAAACTATGTTTTAGGTATAAACAAGTTGAGTCCGTTGTATTGAACAATGAAGCCATCTGTATCTTACGTTGTTAAGGGCTCTTGTATTCGAGTGTTAACGGTGTAAAGAGTTGACTACGCATGCCTGTAGTCGATCAGAGACCCAATAAGGGAAGGGTCTCGGTCCAGACCACCTGGTTTTAACAAAGCACGCGACCGACACCAAATATTCTAATTAATCACCCCATATAGACCAGTCAATTGTTTCTAGTGGCGGTATAAATTATTTGCTTCCTTATTAGGGGACTGGAATTCTATACAAGTGTCGACAGATAGCTGGAGTAAATACAAGCACAACGCTTTATCTCTTTTTGGTAAATTGCCTCAATACATCAGCCTGTATGCCGCTAGAGCTTAACAAGGCGAAGACTGCGTAAACTTTCAACTGTACAATGTAGTTTACAGCCACGAGTTGAACTCTTACTTTTATATGACATTTTAACAAACCTAATTATAACAATACTATCGTAGATGGCACTGCGATACAATGTGTACATAACATTAAACACATCGATTTCACAGATAAAATTACCTGCTTAAGCAACAAAAACATATGGTTTCACTTATAGTATTATGCTAACCTAAATTTATGTATTTAAGTTAAAGTTTGTCTCATGGAACCTATGGACTCTGTCCGTTTACGCAGCTCTCCACTAACACACCCACACTCACCGTTAGGGTGGTTTTTTAATGACACCCTCTGGAGAGTCGACTTTAAAATTGCATCATTTTGATTTTATAGTTTTATTTTTTGGGGTGATTATTTTTGTGATCCATATAAAATTGGGAAATACAGCTAGACAAATAGCATATAATTACAATGATTTTAAATGTACCAAATGAATGTCTGTTTTATTAGAATAAAATAATAATAATAAAATAAAACAGATTATGAATCAAATAAAATTGTTCAATTTTTATTATATTTTAAATAAAATATTTCGAAAATTATTATTAATTGTATCCTAGTTCACCAAGGTTAAAAAGAAAAACAAATGCGTTATTCAACATAGGTCTACGTTTATTTACATTATTACAATATTTTTTTGTACAGTAACATAATGATAACATTATCTGTCATAAACTGTTTAAAAATATATGTAATGTCTAAATAAAGAAAAGTATTTCAATAAATAATAAATACATCATCTTTAATTATAAAGCACTGAAATTAAATATGTCCTAAAATTATTTAAATTAAAATATCCAGTACGCCTAAATATAAAATACAATACAACTTTACTTAAATATATACAAACTTAAAAGCTTTTCCTTAAAAACATGAAATAAATAAATGAATTTAAATCAAAAATATTATTTAATACTTTGAGTACAAACTTCTGCTAATCCTAACATTGCCTTATTTGTCGACGCGTTTCGAAGTTGATCCATCTTTGTGTGCTAAAATAGGTCTCGAAGATATCACCAGCATATATATCAAATAAATGTAATATCTCATCTGATAAATAATACTGAATATTTCCCTTTTTTATTACATCCCTACGATTATCATAAATAATTATCAAAATTTATTTTTTATTTAGAAATTTTCCATCGTTTGTTTTTTCAGCGAAAATAGAACAAATAAATTCAAAAAGTTATTTTAAAAATAAGATGTAAATGCTAATTATTCCAACGTTTGAAGTTTAACATTGTTCTTATGGTCAATATAAATAATATGGCGGATGTTTAAGATTTAAATTAGAGATCCTAAATAGATTAGCTTAGCATTATACACGTGACAATATAGTGTGGTCATTTTCCAAAATAAATAGCAATTTATAAACTTAACTGTATACTTAAACAAAAATGTCTAGGTAATACGTTACCAGAGTTGAAATTGTTTAACTCCATTTTAAATAAAAAATAGTGCAGTTAAATATTTTCATTGAGAGTAAAATTCATTACTTTCTTTTTCACATGATGTTAAAGTCAATGACATATCGAAAAGTCAAAGTTGTAGTCGATTTAACCTTTACAGTCGGCTCTTAATACTTTTTGTGGTTTCAATATTTTGTCGACAAAGAAGTGGTGAGATACGATAATGATCAAATAATTTGAGAACCAAATTTTTTAGTACATGTAGTAATTAAATTCAGTACAATTTTATCTCAAACCGTTTGTGTATGTAAAATGAAACTCACAAATAAAACAATATTATATTAACATAAAGGACTAAAAAACAAAATACAAATCACCCTACAAAAATTTAAATTAAAAAAAGAAACACTATAATGGTTCCTACTTTTAGATATTTATTACATAATAAAATAAAAAATATAAGTAAATTTGTAGGAAAATGTAATAAAACTAAAAAAGTGAATACATCCTTTATAATAAATAAAAACTTTCACATTTAAAAGAAAACTATGTACTGTGTACAATGGTGTAGCTTTACAGACATATTTATAATTTTCCTTCTCGTTCATATACTGTAGAAAATAAGTTTTGCGGAGGGAAAATACGTAAACAGGAAGAATTTTTTGTAAAAAAGAGATTCAAGATCTACCAAGCCCTTCGCATAGTTATTTTAACCTAAAAAGTGAAGAATAACCGGTTTTTTTTAGTCACAGATGTAAATTTAAAAAGTGTCTGCATAAAAAAATTAAAAAATTATTATATTTTTTCACATTTAAATTATTTTAATGTTTTAGATAAAGAGTTTTAAATCGGTTAGACGATAAAACTAATTGTATTCTTTTTACAACGCTTTAGATAAAAATGATCACGTTATGTTGTTACTTAAAACTAAAACATTATTAATCATGTCGTCATAACTTCAATAGCTGTGATTCATAAAATCTATACAGATGATGAACTTTTATGGCAGAAACAATGAAGGCTATTCCTGAGCGCAGCACCTACGTACTCAACAACGCCCTTCATTTATACGCGGAAGTGACATACATATAGATTTTGCAGGTTTACCACTTTTTGCAAATACAAATATTATTATTGACATAATTCAAATATCTTTTCTTTATTTTTATTAGAATTATAGAATTTATACCAACAAATAGAATAAAATAGAACAACTAGGTCGTACCTACAACTAAATTATCTACCTATTTCAAATTTTATTCTATATTTCACCTAGAATTTATAACCTTCATCCGTAGACTATATATAAATATAATTAAACAAGGCTTTTGGGGGGGGGGGGCGTTGATATAGCGTTGTGAGTTTTTTGACGTGATCTTATAAGTGTTGTAATTGGAGCGTATTACGTAATAATAATAAAATGTTTGGAAATTAATTGTAAGCACTGTATATGTGGTAGGTGTAAACTATTACATATGTGAAGTTTAGGATACATCAATTTAAGTTTTTATGAATATTTGTTTACATGTGTATAAATGAGTATGTTTGAATGTGTGCATGTGTATATGTTTGTGTAAATATGTATGAATTAATGTATTTTTATTAAATGCTTAAAATTTTGTTTCATTATGAATTTATGTATATATAAAAAATATAATTGTCAATAACCGTAGAATGTTATTAATGTTTTCTATTTGTTGATTTTCTTCGCTATGTTATGGTGTATAAATTTTAATTTTCTTTTCATTGTTCTTTAACTACCCCTAAAAACCTTTGTTCACGGTTTCCTTTTATACTTAATTACTAATATCATGTAGCCTCAAAATGGTCAGACCTGAAAGTTTACACTATTATCATTATTTTTAAAGAATGTATTTCTTTGCTTGTTTTGCAACTTTTGGTTATAGTTTAATTTAGATTCTTTACTTTTGTTTGTTTATTTATGTTATTATTGTTAAATTTAAATCCCTCTTTGCTATGTAATTCTTATTTATTTTGAATATTATTATTTCCTTTTGTATTTGTTGTAAAAAGGAATGAAACTAAATAAATGTTAAAACAAATAAACAAATATAATTAGAACGGGTATATCTTATTATATTTCGTTACAATTTCTGTTAAATTTTTTGTAGGTTAAACTTAAATCCGACACTGTCTAAACATACATAAAAAAAAATTGTAAAACATCGATTTCCTTAAAGCCTGATGTAACTATTTCGACCCAAATCTGTTGAATATTGAAACAACAGTGTATTAAAAGTGAGAAGGGATGATGGAAGAACTATTTAATTTCATTTCCTACGATTCCAAATAAAAATATATTCACAAGTATAGAGAGAACGACTGGCCTAATATGAAAAGGGACCAACTCCAAAATCCTACACAACCTTTATGTATAAAATAGTATTATTTACATATATACAAAATATTTTTCATTATATATAAATATGAGACAGCGTTTATGATATGAATCTCGGTGCTAGATTTTTTAATTTATATTCAAATTAAATGCAATTTTTTTAAAAGTTATGATAGTGTTTTTGTGAATTAGTACATTTTTACAAAAAATTGTAGTGTCAAGCATAATTTGCTAAAAGTAATAGTTTTTAAAACACTAATATCTAAACGCTTTTAAGATAAGTCGTAGCTAGATGCCTGTAAGTAAAGCAACTTTTATAGTAAATATACATTCATAACCTCTCATTGTTTTATTCAAAACTTTCTGAAAGAACACTATTATCCGACTATTCAATAGCCATAAACGTAACTAGGTTGAAACTAAGAATTTTGGAAAAGTTTGACTGCAATTGATCGAACCAAGAGGTGGGTTGAAACAGTTCTTGAATGTATGGCTTCCGACTGCGGAACTGTTCTTTTGGTGATTCCGAAAGAACTCCTGTTCCGGGAGTCTAATTGGTTTGATATTGTTACAAACATCATAAAATAATTAACATTCTATAATTCCAATCGTCAATAAATCTGTAATTATCCATAAAAAAATAAAATTAAAATAAGTAAATAAATTATTTAATATCTTTTGACTTTATATTAGTTTTATATATTTAAGTTATAGTATTACATTCATGGAACTATTAAATCTTTATATACTGTATTAGTGAATGAAATATCCAATTGGAGTCGGAACTATTACATTGGCAGTGGTAATGGTAGGAACTCGGAACACCAAAAAGTAAACTTATTGTGAAAGAATGAGTTATACTGATATTTAAATGTTTAATTTGGATGTTTGTTGTATGTAACTATATTGTATGCAAAGGGTGGGGTCCATTAGTTAGTTGTCAAAACAGGTGCAATTTAAAGCTTAAGGCAGGTATTCACATGGTGCCTCATCGCAAATCAACAACATCCTTTAGCAATTTAGTCCATTTTTTATTATTGAAATATATAATTTTTTGTGGGTTTTTCTAGGTTTTTGTGAAGTTGTTCCACAAAAGAACAGTTTCAAATTAAAGTTTCAGTACTTTTTGGTACATCTCTAGTTGATCCTAGAAAATACTTATTTTAAAATAAATTCCTATTTAATAAATTGTAATATTTAGAATTAGTGATTAATGATATAACAAATTATGGAAATTTATGTTCAATTTTGTCAAGCATAACATTAGACTATATTCGACGTTTTTCTGTAGATGGTTTGGTTTAACGTTGATGGTAACAACTAATTAATTATAAACATTATTACTTACTCATTTATGTGTAGTAGGTATACAGAAAGCAATGTGGTGGGTAAAAAAAACGAGGTTGAGTTTTATCAGATATATGCCTATCCATGTTGAAGTCTCTTTAGTCCAAAAAAGTTGTTTTTAGATGTTGTCGTCTGCTCAGTGGCCTACAACCCAAACGCGTCCTTTAAGATAACTCAGTTTGGGAGTAGCTGTCATAAGATAAAACACAAAACTACTATTTTCTTAAAAAACTATTATTGAATTTTACACAAGTGTAGCTCCTAAGAACCCCAAAAAAAGTATCAATCTGTCTACATAAATTCTGGTTCGAGAGTTTTCGATCAGAAATCGGCCGTGGGACCGTTTAAAAAATGGAATTTCTCAAATCGTATCAATTCACGTGCAAAAATAGCAAATATTACAGGTAAAAAAAAAATTATCAAAATCGAAAATGAATATTTACTGCCACCACTAAAATTATGGTTTAGGCAAAGAAGCACAAACTATTTAGGCTCTGGTCAAACAAAGTAAGCTTTTATTAAACATATAGATTTTTTTCTAAAAGCGATTATTAACAAATAGTTTTGTTTAGTTTTAATTTGATTTTGTGGATGTGTGAGTAAGATGTTTGTGCAATTTTGTTGCACCTTTTAATAATTTTTGTACGTTTAACCAAAATCTAAGCATCAACTATCAGAAAACAATTTAATCATTACTATAGCTCTGTAGTTATTATTAGTTTTAATAATTCTTCATGGGGAGAAAATGGAAGAAAATATAATCTACTTTATGTGAGGTTGTAACAGTTCATTATTATTGAATATTATTATCGACATTTACTATCAGTAAGTAATAAACATTTCAACTAATGGTAAATGTAGTCAAGTTGTAAAATTGATAAACTAAGTGCAGATTGTAGTGTGTTGTTTACTATCGAAAATAAAGTTATAAATTGCAATGTATTTGATTACATTATTAGAACAGGAATAGTAAATCAAATTAATAGCAATAGAAAATTTTAATTCTGTTTATCTTGACTCGATTTACAGTTAATTAAATAACTCGCTTACTTTTACCAAGTATGGTGTTTGGTGTGAGGTTAGCGAACAAGAGCTTTTTGTTGGGATTAGCGAGTACTTTAGGGTGGATGTAACAGGTATGTGGGGTTAGCGAGTACTTAAGGGCAAATATAACAGGTATGTGGGATTAACGAATACTTTAGAGTGGATGTAACAGGTATGTGGAGTTAGCGATTACTTAAGGGTAGATGTAACAGGTATTTGGGGTTAGCGAATACTTTAGGGTAGATGTAACAGGTATGTGGGATTAGCGAATACATAAGGGTAGATGTAACATGTATGTGGGGGTTAGCGAGTACATAAGGGTAGATGTAACATGTATGTGGGATTAGCGAATACATAAGGGTAGATGTAACATGTATGTGGGGTTAGCGAATACATAAGGGTAGATGTAACATGTATGTGGGGGTTAGCGAGTACATAAGGGTAGATGTAACATGTATGTGGGATTAGCGAGTACATAAGGGTAGATGTAACAGGTATGTGGGATTAGCGAACACGTTTATTGACCGAGCTGGTATGTGTGGTGTTATATGTTAGTAGTGATCAGAAGCTGTGTGGGTTACAAGTTCCAAAACTAGATGGAACTACATTGCTCAAACTTTGTTTAGAAACATACCTAGTTATTTGTGTGACTTCACTTTTTTCCATCTATTACAAAAACTCATTTGAATGTGGCTGTTTGAAACTAGTATGAAACTGGTAGATAGAGTGTTTTAGAGGGTTATTGTGTCCAGCTACCGGTATTCTTAAAAGTTGCTTGCACACCTCGACTTCTTTAAGTATAAATCATAATTATTTTTATTTTTATTATCGTAATTTTTAATCTAAATTTATTTTATAAGTTTGGTTTGTTGCATAGTTTTTATTATTTTTTTCTATAATAATGTTTCATTTTTATGTTTTATGTTATGCTACATGCTCAATAAACAAATAAAAAACTGAAATTAATTCTGCTCACAGCAACACATACTTATTTCCCTAGTTATGAAACGTCGAAACATAAAACATGTTAACACAATTATTACTACCACGTTATATTTGTTTCTTAAAGCGTAATCATCCGTAAAATAAATCTTGTTATTCACTTTCTTAGGCATGCTGAGCTGTGAAATCTTTGATTGGTATGTTACATAGTAATATTCAATATTCTCTTCTATGGGATAGTACTCAAGGGGGGTCTCTGAACTATTGCCCTCTATTACGATCTAATCATAGGCTTCACACAGTCTTTAACAATTAACAACCGAGTTGTCATCGGTCGTTCTATTGTTCTTCTTACTCTACACTTCATTCATCATTTCTTCCCCGTCCAGTCGCTCTAGACATAACAAAAACAATTCGATATGCAATTGGTTCACAAGTGCATTACAGAGTGGTAGGCTGAGCCATAAATCAGTTGACCGACAACTCTTGTACACTTTGCAACCTTGCAATAGTAAACGTATACTTACTGGCATAGTGCTAAAGAAAGAAGTTCTAATTTTATCGATTGTAAGAATTAAATCTGTGTAGAGACATTCCATAAACTTTCTCGCACACTCATTAAAACAAAATATTAAAAGAATAAAAAAAAGACACTGCCATAAGAATATGTTACGTAAACCTAGATGTGACGCTCCTTTATTTCTTTTAAAAGTTGAACAACTTTGCCCCTAAGGCAAGGTTAGGCTATATTTATAACCTAATAAAAGCTTTTTAAACGTTCCAAAATTAGGCTAAAATATGTCGAAATAATAATCTCAGTGGAGGAAGAGGAAGAGATTTCATCATTCCTCGTCTAAAAACTGAGCAATTCAGACGTAGTGATATACTGTAATTGTTTTATATACCGGTACCTTCCTCCTCTAGTACACTTTTGCAATAAATTATCCCGTTTTCAAAATTTACTTCATGTTTGTATTATACAATAGAATAATATTATTAATATAGTGTACAATTGTGTAGTCCTATATAAAATCTAATACATCACGTTTCGAGAGTATAAATCAACTTTCGTTATCAAGTGTCAAATCTAAAGTATAAAAGTGAAAAACACCAACATAGCCTGGTAGTCCAGTCCCAAGTTGGAACTAAAACTAAATTAACTTAAGACATGAACTCAAGTCTAAAACTAGGCCTGAACATTAAAAACTAAGACTAAACACAAAGGTCATACCACCACACACAAGCCTACACAGAGGACGTTGCTCTAAAGACGAATTTTAAAATTAGTTCCGGATCCGTTTAAAGACCTGGTAACGAGAGTTGATTTATAATCTTGAAACGTCGTATATAAGTTTTTATAAGTTTAGGTACAATCCGTTAACTTTTTAACGGATGAGCAAAGAAAATCTTAACTCAGGAAATATTTATAAGGCATAAAAAAATTTTTTTTTTCTTATTTTGGTGCAACTTTGCCTTCTTCTTCAAAATAGGCGATTTTGGGGGCTGAACTGAAATATAAATGTAAACCACCATAGAGTGACATTTCATTTTAAAAGTCTTGTTAAAAGAAAAAGTACAGAAGAAATAAGAGATACTCAAAACTATCCGAAAAGCGGCCGATCGTAATACACTCTTGGTCACTTAGCTCCATTAATAATACCCATAAAAAGTCCTAGATCGCTCAGTACTAACAAGATACTAAAGTGAAGACAACAATTCTCAACCAACGATTAGATTTCAGGCTCTATTTGTTGAAACTGGTTAGAGTTCATTTGCAGTGTAATATCCTTTGTGGTTTCCCAAGAATTGGATAAGGTTGAGATAGAGACCTCTAGTTTTCGCTGTACTAGCGATTTCTTTTATCAAGACCTTTTAAATGAGATGCCATTTTACGGGGTTTACAAATTGAAAATTAAAACCTAAAAAAAAAAACCTTATTATAAAACCCTATTAAAAATTTTAAACAAACCCTAAAATCCCGATTGGGGTAAAGTTTCCCATACACGAAAAAGTACATTTTTATGCGTTATAAACATTTCGCAAGTTTGGATTTTCTTTGCTCTCGTCTGTTAAAAAGTTAACGAGTGTCCCCACACTTTTGATAGGAAATGATGGCAAATGTCCGATTTAAACCAGGTTTATTGTATAATTGTGTACTTAATAATATGAACAATCCATCATTATCAAATAACTTTAAAACCAATATATAATACTGACATGTATTTAATACCTATAAATTAATGTTTACGTATTTAGTAGTTTGGTATGTGTATGATTGAAGTAAGTTGTAAGTTAGTAGGTATAAATATCATTCATTTTCTTCTAAATTATTTGTCTATTATTTTTCCTTTATTAAAGCTAGTTTGGCAACTGTTAGCTGTTAACTCAAAAACCGATTTTTCATACAGGGTACCTCATCCACAAATAGTATAAAAACTTAAATTATTTTAAAATATATTTACAACCAGTATTACTCTTTTCCCACAGTTTTATTTATTTTTTGTAGTCTATGAATTTCTGTGGCTTTGGTGATTTTGATTAAATTTTTATAAAGCGTCACAGAAACTTTTTCAAGTCAGAAACTTTGAGTATCCAAATAAAATGTACACAAGATGTATTATCTCAAATTGGCTCGTCTTTATACTATAGTACTTATACAAAAGTAAAATACTCATGATACAACATTGTAGACAGTTGTCATATTAATACGTCTTAAACGTTGACTTCCTCAACAAAAACTAGGTCCAGACAAAGTGGTACCTCTAATGGAAGATGGCGACATTGTACGTGACTACGCGCTCTGTCACATTAACTCTACAAATATGTAATTTCATGTCCCCTTATTCCCAATGAAAATTACAGACCTCCCGGAGATCCTAAATAGCGTTTCCGTTCTGAACACTGAGATAATTCCTAATGTCTTCGTGTTAACTTTAAGTGGTAATATAACGGTCTTCATCAACATTATTGTGGTTTCTTACTAATATTCCTTAACAAGTGAATTACTTCATTGACAATAATTGCTATCTATAAGTAAGTCTATTTCCATGTTCAGTAAAATATGTATTAGGTTGTAATTTCATAAACTGTAGGGGAACAAATTTCTTAGTACATGTGATTCCAAATGAATAATTAATTAAACAACTAAACCTTTCATTTACATAGTTAAGTAATAAAATTCAGACAGCTGTAGTAATCTATTAAACACTGCTTTTGAATAATATATCAAGTGAAAAATATACGACCTAGACTTGGAATTGAACCGAGGGTTTTTGGCTTTACACGCCAATGCACTACCAACTGAGCTATCCTTAGTCGCTTCCCAGCATAGGACGTACAGTTCTCAATGGACTTAGTTTTTGTTGCAAATTTCGAGTTATCAAATTATTTACCTCATTAAAATCAATAAATACATACATAAGTATTGCAAGTTGAGTGAATATTAATTTCAATGTCGTTTTTAACGAGGTAATTAATTTTATAACTCGAATTTGCAACAAAACTAAAGTCAAGTGAGAACTGTACGTCCTATGCTTGGAAGCTACTAAGGATAGCTCAGTTGGTAGTGCATTGGCGTGTAAAGCCAAAAATCCTCGGTTCAATTCCAAGTCTAGGTCGTATATTTTTCACTTGAAATTTATTTAATTAGTAATACCAGCTGGTATAAAAACAAACGTATAAGTGTTAAAACAATAAATTAAAATCAACTGCTCTTTGGTTTAAATGCCAAACAATAGAAATCATATTATTGATGATAATATTTCGTTTATCTACTGTGGCGGATTTGCCTATAGACAAAGTAGGCTATTATCTAGGAGGGCCTTGTGATTAGGGAGCCAGCATTTTCAGAAAAATTCAGAAATTTTTTTTTTAAACTAGTCAATTTACAAGTAATAATTTTGATTCTGGAGCTGTTGGGACATATTTAGTTAATATTTTTCAGATTAACCCTATGTACTTTATAATAAATGTTAGTAGAATAAAGCATTAAAAAAATATAAAAATCAAGATCCAATAAGTGTGCATTGATAAAGCCCACTAACATAAATACTGTATGTTATCGTTGCGGGACGGTAGACAGAAGTAAAAATTTAACTATTAATTAAAAAAATTAATAAAGTTTTAAACATTCAATAAATGTAATATAACTACTAATTATATGTATTTCTTCATTTTTTATTATTTAATACATATTTAAGTTTAAAACTATGTATGTAGGAACACCTATTGCCACGGGGATACATTGATAGTTTACGTAAAATTTCTTCTTCTTTTCAAAATTTTTGGTATGTATGTAATGATGAGAAAAAGTGTGGGCAATATTTTTGTGAGTGTGAGAAAGTGTTGATATACATGTAGTCGAGTGTAGTGTAGATGACGGCGAGTGACGGGACAATCGATCGTGATGCGTTCGGATTTTGATGACGCCAACTTGGAATTTCTTTCCATACAAAATGTGTGTGGTATTATAATGTATCAAAAGAAGTTTTCACTTCTATAACTTTAAAAAAAAAATACAATTTCATACTTTTCCGAAAGAATTTACTGAATATCCATAATTTCCTTGAAAATTAAATAATAATTTAATAATATAAGAACAATTGATAAAAGAGTTGATCACTTTCTAATTCCTTTGTTCCCCGTTTTATTTTTTATAGCCATACATTTTTTTTTCAAATTATTCTGCCCTTATCTAGGGCGTATGACATTTTTTGCCTAGGAACGCCAAAAACTTAAATCCTCTACTAATTACCTAGTTGGTTAATATAACCTCAAATTGTTTTAAGGTTATTCCAATAAATGGGATTATAAAGGTAAAATTGATTGTAGTAACGAATGTTGAAATGGTTCCGACTTTCAAGAAACACAGCTGATTTATAAGTATTTACAGAATTAGTGTGTTTGAAATTTCTGGTAAGCTAAATCAGAAATTTCATCTCGGCTTAAAAGATAAATGAAGTAAGATTTCTTAGGCCGACATAATGTTGAGTTCTAATTATGTGATAATCTAAATTGTAGTGATCTGTCAAATAATTTTCGAGAGACAGACCTAGTTGGATTTCGATTTCAAACGTCTAAAATCTATTAGATTCCGTTAACATTTATTGGTCTAAAACATTCCTACAATTTCTATTTTCGAAAAACCATTTATTAGCTCAATACCACTTAATTATTAGTAATAACTAGAATAACATGTAAAATAGTACGGAATTTACACTCTTAAGACCATCTATCATCTGTTAAGTAGGCCTAAATGGTTAGTCAACACAAAATTTAGTTTCATTTTACAGTTCTACCGTTTTTAATAAAATTTTCCAAAATTTAGGCTCTTGTTACCTATTAGCTATGTAGTCTTGTAATTTTTCTCTGTTTGGTTGAACTGTTTTAAAAAGGCAAACCATCTTTATCTAGAATGTATGTGTAACACATTTCATTTTAAGACGGTATTAATATAAGAAACGAAAATATTAATAATACTTTACAGATACAAAATAAATGTAAATCATTAGTTAAGTTATGAAAACAGTCCCACAGTAATTCAATTACAAGTTTACGATAGATAGCCTACAGCTGCTATACATTTCTCCTTATTAACAGTATCATAACCTAATAAGTTATGTTATCATAACCTCAAAAATGAATTAGTCTTTTCTTTTTGTAATTATGAAAAGAACACAAAATATAGACTATATTTATGTCTATCATTTTAATACATTAGCATTACATCGCGAATAAAGAGAAATCAATGACAATTCAATTAATGTTTTAATGATTGATGATCTGAATCTCACAAACGAACTGCTTTTAAAATGTATCTGCTACTCATTTCTCATTGAGTAAATAAATAAGGTTGCATTAGACATAAAAACACCATACTATATGATTATGCACTGCAAATAATTAGCCCAAATAAATAAACGATACTAGAAAAAGGGCATACACTGTTTCACATGTCTAATTACAGATGTTTTGAATAAAAAGTTTATTATCATGGAGATTAGACAATGTAATAGAAAATCTTATACCGACGATGACCTCTGGGGTGGGAAGGGAAGGATTATAAAAAAAACATAATTCCTATTAAATATTTATATTTGTTTAGTTAAATTGTTTTATGTGAAGGAATTAACTATATTAATCATAAGTAGGTATATTTATAATCTTAAAAAAGGAGAAAATAATAAAAGAAAAACTGTAAGCCTCTAATTAAGACGTATACTAGGAAACTATCACATATCTAGTAGCTTTCTCCTTATAATATTAGTTCACGCACAATGAACGATCATTCGACAAATCCTACCACACCTAAGTAACTTTAAAGGATATTCAATTGAGTTTATATCTTCAACTCGACATTGAAGAACCGCCTGACATTCGTAACTGTAACAAATGGCTTGTCACAATCGTTTAATCAAATATTAAAACATCCAGCTCTTGGTGACAAATGACAAGCAGGTTGCTTCAAGACAAAGCTCTGAGCATCACTACTGAATTAGGCGCGGCACACCTAGACCTGCACAGATGTTCAACACGCCCACCATAGATTCAGCGATAACAGAGGCAAATTACTTTTGGAAAAAGTTACCATAAGCAATACTATAAGGATTTAGTTCTTTTACTAATTGAACTTCCCGGATACAAATCACAAAGAACTACAGTACAATAAAACTTTCGTTTCCCATGACCTTACTAAACTGTTGAGACAAGTTGACAAGAAGACGAGGTCATGTTGACATAGTAGCCCTTTAAATTGTACCCATTTTAAATCGTTATCAAAAAGGTTTTATCAAGTAATCTTGTAGGACGTGCTAAGACGTCATTATTTTATCAAATTGAATCAAAAGTTATTTATAGTAACACTTTGAAAGAAGTGTTCTTACGTAGTACAAGATATAAATAGGAATAGTTGAAAACCTATAACAATCTAGTTCTCAAGTTATTTGATAATGATGGATTGTTCATATTATTTTTAAAATACAATTATTTGAAAATGTCGGAATAAACTATATCAATAATATTTTACGTTCATGTTAATAAGGTTTGGTCGAAGCAAAAAGTTAAACCAAATTTTTTAAAAATTGATGAAGAAAGTGAAATATAATTACGGAGTAAACTCAGAAATAAAGAAAATTTTATTTTCATTTTGTGAGATATGGTGATGAAATTGGTTCGTATTTGGTTTTTATGAATGGTTAGCTAAAACAGTTAGTGTAATGTTTTAGCACAGTCTAAACAAATCAAAATTGCCGGGATTCTACAACTATGTAGAGGTTGCAAATGTACTACAGAAATCGTAAAGGTAAATGAGTACAATAATAACATGCAATCAACACCGGTAATACAAGAGTAGGTAAATACGGGCGGCGTCGAATTATAGGATGAACTTATCTTGAAGCTCACTTCCTGGATGTTCAGGTCTGGAATTGCAGCAGACAGAGGAACCTTGGCTAGAGGGAAATTGTTACCAACTTATACACTAGAATGAAGGGATATTTATTGTTAGACTTCACAGGTTGGCCTTGTCTTTGCAGAAAGTTAATTATTGATTAAAACCAAATAAGTTTAATTGTTTATTAGTCATGACGTCTTAAGGATATTTTGTAATTAAAGTGGCATGATGCAGTATGGTGGTATTTATAATGTAAATAACGAATACACAAGAGAGAAAAATAATGAATCTCTTTATATTTGTTAGGGCCAGGTCAAGTCCACCATACCCCAAAATTAAACAATATTCAAATACAAAAATTACAAAATGAAATATTAAAATATACAAATCACTATAGTTAAAATAATAATAAATATTTGCAAATAAAGAAATAAAAATACATAAATATAAATTGAACTTGAATAAAATTAATAATTACACCTATAAATACAAATGAATCAATAACATAAATTAACTTTCCGAACACCTTTCAAAAACAAATACACAAAACTTTCTCACACATTCAGACGAATGAAACATTAATAGTTAAATCACATCTCAAAGTAAAGGATCTATCACCCATTTTGAGTAAAAAGCACGTCTTAGTAATTTTAAAAACTAGTCACGGCACAATGTAGAACTCACAAATTAAGTGGGTTTACCGCTTAAGCTTCCGGAAGTGAATTTCACAAGCTGTAAGCGGGCACAGTAAACGACTCTAGGGAGAGAGAGAGAGAGAGAGAGAGAGAGAGAGAGAGAGAGAGAGAGAGAGAGAGAGAGAGAGAGAGAGAGAGAGAGAGAGAGAGAGAGAGAGAGAGAGAGAGAGAGAGAGAGAGAGAGAGAGAGAGAGAGAGAGAGAGAGAGAGAGAGAGAGAGAGAGAGAGAGAGAGAGAGAGAGAGAGAGAGAGAGAGAGAGAGAGAGTAAAATAAAATAATGCTGGACAACTTTATTTCTGCTTTCGGTTTGGATCATCTGCTCAGTATAAACATCAACAAAAAATGTCTATTTAATTAAATCTGTTTCCTGAACATACATCTAACAAGAGAAAGTATGTCTATAAGAATTATCTCTGTTTTTTTAACTGTGGAGGGTTTTTTATTTTATTTAAGGTTTTTAAACAGAAATATTAAAATTGGGCTATATAGTGCATAATTAGTTTTCTCCATGAAATCGATCTCAAAATTAGTTCAGTCGTTTCGAAGATACATTAGGACGACCTCGTTTATTTTTTTTAAATAGATTTTCATTTGTTATGATACGAAAAGTTACCAAAATATTTTTTTTCTTCTTTATTTTTCGAAATTTTACTTAGTCCATAAATTTTCTAAAGCAGTATATATCAATTTTAAATCTGTTTGGATCTGACTAAAATTCTCTAAAAACTCCACAACCGAAGATAATGAAGTTATCAAAACAAGGATCCACATTTGGAGGTTAGGATCAAGTCGGACCACGTAAGGAATTCCTTAATGAAGTGCTTGGCCACTGTCCTACGCTTTATCTCTCGACCAACTCTTAATCAATCGCATCCACATTCATTTGCACGGTAGTTTGCTTTGATATCCTTCTGCAGATAAATGACTAAGTAATGAATTTCTTAACACCGTCAGACACTGGTTTTTATTGCACTAGATCGTTATTCAGTTTTGTACACTTGTGATTTCAGTAAAAAGGAATAAACAACGTTAGAGATATTTCTCATTTTATGTGTTGGTGAGGTACTTTTATGTTTTATTTAAAGCTATCTCGACTGTCTTATATTCTGCCAATGTGTTTTGTTACTATATTAAGATCTTCCTTTCCAACAAGGTAATAAAATGAAAGGTGTTCAGACAAGACAAGTTTACACCACAATTATAATTTAATCTAGACTTTATAGAAGAACTTCTGTCATAATATATGCATTAAATACCAAGTGAAAAATATTTATCGGCAAAGATAATAGTTCAATTTCAGTAAAGTAGTCCGTTTTTGAGGCGGTTTGTAAGTCAATAGTTTTTTTCTTGTCTGGTAGTGACTCGACAAATTTTCAATACTCTTCAGGATAATATAACATTAAATTTAAACAGTATAATAATTATATTGAATAATTTATGTTAATATAGTTACTCAATATTTAATTTTATAGTTAAATGGTTTTCACAAATATTTTCGATTGTCGTGTAGCTTATTTGTCGAGTCTAAGCTTACATCTCAATTCAACAATTTGATGAAGTTTGGAACGTCGCGCGTCGTTCGAATGACTTGAGTAAATGACGCCGTGGTGGATCAGCGTTCGCGCTACTTGGTTGTGTTGTGTTTTTACCAATTGCGTAACATGGGTTGATTTGTTGATTCGACGGTCGATTCTATGCAAACCGCCTCGTGTGTCTTTAGCGTGTTTTAGATAGGCAAAAATAAATTTAAAAAAGTCAATCGATTAAAAATAAGTTTGTTAAAATACATTCTAAAATTATATAACATGTATAAATATTTACAAGAAAATCAAACCTGAAAAATATGAACGCAATATTTATTATTCTTATTACGAAAACAAATTTACATTAATATACAATTTAAATTTAAAACAAAGAAGAAAAAAACAGTGAATGACAAGAATTAAAAAACCAATTTTATTGTTTCAAAAAATAGTGTTAGACTTTGAACGGTTGACACTGAAAATTTGCCAATGAGAAGTACCTCTTCTCTTTTAAATATGATAATGACTCCCTTTACTATAATATTCCATCCCAAGTTAATTTAATATTTTGAATGGGAATAATTTCGTAGAGAGTCGGCTAGTTGAAACAATACAGTATGACACATTTTATTGTTTAATCACGAAAATTGTAATTGCAGTCAATACGAGGTCAATTGATTGTTCATTTTCAGTTACTGATTGATTGAGTATGTGTCGGCTTCTATCCTTTGTCTATCGGCGGGTCTAACAGAACGCTTCTTATTTAATGAGTGCTCTATACCTGGTGGCTAACTACCATAAACAATGCTCAATTTAAACATCACAGAACGTTTTACTAATTGAGGTCCTTAAAGACACCGCCATTACGCGACGAGGGTCCGAACATTAGTTGTTAGACATTATGATTAATACAGTAATAAATATTATTTCCAGCACGTTTTAAATTTGTTATTAAATTAAGGTATTTAATATTCTAGCACTCATGTTTGTACTTATGACCGCTTGTACAGGATGATCGAAAAGTCTCTGTGTAACTGAAGATCACAGTGTAGAAAACTAATTACACCTTAAATAATTTGCTGAGGAGAATCCTCGACCTTGACCAAATACACAAATACCGAATACTTTGAAAGATAGAATTTAAAACAAAAAACGCTTAGAAAAGTGTGGACTAGGTAAAATATTTGATATTATTTAAAAGAGGAAGTATGGCTGAAAGGTCATACACTCAGGAGATCGGACAATAGTATTAATTGGCAGACTTTGATGTTGAGCCCACAAGGAAGGTGAAGACCTGACAATCCCAATATAACGTGGAGAAATATAGTACTATAAAATATTATATTACCTAAATAATAAAATCAAGATACATAGGGAAACGGGAAATAAAAAATTTGACGCGGAATCGAGTTCGGTGGAAATACTTTATAGCGGTCCTAAACCCCCCTAGAGATTAAATAAAATAAGAAGTTACAAGTATCACCTAGTTGCAAGTATTTTAAAATGTTTAAATGTTTTCAATTTTTTCTTGACACATTGAACTATATTCTAGAAGATTGTGTGTCAGTATAGCACGGTTCACATTACGTATACTTATATTCACACATATTGCACTCATAAGAAAAAATCGAACAGAAATTTCAGAGAAAAAGTTGCTTTTAAGGAATGATTATGTCCGCAAACACATCGTCTAAAAAGGCCATAGACATATGAGTTACATGAGCTGTAGTGCTATCATGCTGAAAATAGGCCTTGAGAATTTCATCTTCTGTTTATGATGTCATGGGAAGTTGACAAGTCGCAGAGTGAAAAAATAAGTCCGACTATGAGCCTAGCCCCTAGATGATACGCAAAGATCTATCCCAAATCTTCTCATGTAGCGGCGACTGATAGACCAATCATTAGGTCCAGAAGGATATTAACTCTATCTGTTATCATATTATATTCTTTATAATCCTATGTAGAACTACAGAGTCTCCGTTCCGGAAACACAGAAACTATGCCGCGACCACGCCAGTATAAAGTTTGTATGACATTTGACGAAGAGTTAACCTCAGATAGATTTTATATTGTATTTTATGTTATGTTATAGTGTGTGTGTGTGTGTGTGTGTGTGTGTGTGTGTGTGTGTGTGTTCAGTGTCGTTATGTGTTTTATTTAAGCCTACACCTGACGAAGCCGGCTGCGAGCGGAGAAACAGCGCTGTAGTGTTTCTACAAAATAAAAAGAATTGCTCTGACTACTGAAAAAGGTAACTAATATATATATATATATATATATATATATATATATATATAAAATTGTTATCACTTTCTAATCAATTACATAGGATTTTGTATATAGCTCTCTATAAATTTATTTATTATTGTAATGATATTGAGTGTTCTGTTTTAATAGATTTCATGGTTGAATACCACTTAGTTCCGATATTTAAGAAATAACAAGTTTCTGTGAATTGAAGCAGCTTCGTTTAGATAATTTCCACATCTAAACGTAATTTACTATTCCATGTAGGTTTTTAAATTTATTTGGCCATTATTTGATCGAAATACCTTAGTCCGACTTAGATATATTTAAAATTGTGACACAGTATTAATGGTTTATTTTCATCTTTGGATTCATATTTCCCGACGGACATTATTGATGAGATGGTAACAATACTTCGTTTTTGTTTCGATTTTGAAAAGTTGCGTTAGAAATGTTATGAACATGAAAAACACAAATAAACCAACACAACAGAGAATGATTAGTTAAAAATTAAATTTGAGCTACTACATTTTGATGTATGAATTGAGCAAAAATGTTTCCAAATAACCTCCCACAGGCGCAGAAAAACTATCAAAAAGAAATTTGTTGTGATCTTTCTTGGCGTATCGAAAATGACATACATTTTATAAAAATAGCATAATGGGTATTAGCCATAAAACTAGCTATAAATTATAAAAATAGCATAAACGATATAGAATTTTAGAGTATATACCGGAAACAAAAATTCGATGTCAGAAGTGGAATAAAAAAATTAACCAAGCCCAAACAGAACAAGACAAGTACAATCCACGTTGGAAATCAATGGTAATTACTTTTTTCATATTTAAGATACTGTGTCTCAGGGGCAGAACGTCAATGAAATGTACTACCTCATGGATTTTTGGTAGAAATTATTCTTGTCCAGTTAGAAAGTGTTCATTTTATTTTCTTAATCACCACAAAGCTCATGTTAAACTATAAACTCATACCGCATTATTTATAAACTAGTATTTAACCCAAAATTCCATTCCTGTGGTACCCAAAGCTCCATTTATTCCCTTCATCTTATTTATTCCGGGTGATTAATTTCTGTTCCTAAAACTCAAAAACTAACTTCTGGGTCGTCAATTTGAAAGTGTGGATAACATCTGAAGCCGTTGACAATTGAAGACTTCCAGCACAGCTTCAGTCGATGATAGTTTATGGCTATGTCTTTCTAAGAGAATTATTTTGAAGTAGATGAAATAGTTTTTATGATAAGTTGAGATTAAAACGTTTAATTACTTTTCGCCTAAACCTCATATTTTGATTAAAGAAGATAATGTCAGTAATATTTAAGCTGAATTTACTGTAACTGTTGTACAATTGAACAATAAATTCAAAATGTACTTGGTCTATATTTAATTACGTTAATAAATATTCATAATGTGTTATAGGCTTTGGTTAGGTTAGTTCTATTGAACTCAAATATTACTTCTAGTAATAATAAATCAAACTTCAGACTTTAGAAACGCCCTTATCATTTTTTGTGATCTGTTTCGAACCATTCATTGAAATTACAAGCTTTCATTACAGTGTTTAATAAGACTTAATCTTTGCAATAAATGCCGCACAGTCGTCGTTATATCATGTGTTATCTACTCATCAACAATTAGTGTCAGCTACTGTGCGAGGCGGTCCTGAGGGCGTAGAGGCTGAGATCGCGTTGAATTCATTTCTATAATTATTATGAGATCGGCAAAAAGAAATACGTTTGGTTTCGTATATGAATTAAGCAAAGCACGTTTAGAAGATGTAATTAATATTTTATTGTACAAAACAGTAGAGTACAGCTGGTCGCATCTTAGCCAGTTCTTGGAATACCAGTTGGGAAGATACGAGTACATTCATATTTCTTTTAGTATGAAAATAGTCTAGGCGGTTTCTTAGACGGGTGCTGTTAGCCTAGATAGAAGCAGGAATAATAGTTGCCATTGGTTTAGTCAGGCCCGTGAACGCGTATTACATTTTTGTCTTTTTTCTAATACCAGATAGAATAAAACTCGAATTACGTTTACTTCATCAATCGCGTTTCAACGACAAAGTCGCCATCCTCAGTGACAACATGAGCTACAATAACTAAACTATAACTTAGTAAACGTAATTGTGAGATCTTGTATTCGAATTTTATTCTATCTAATATTGTCACACAAGTCAAGCTCAATATTTAGTTAGAAATAATGCCAGATAAATTGTCTGACAGAGTTTGTTCAGAGCAAAGTGAAAAATAAAAATTTCAAATATTTCGTGACACTAAGATAGTACAACAAAAAATAACATTATCCGAAAATGTATTCTACTTATATGTGAGAAAAAAAACATTCATTTCTCTTACTGATTTTTAGTCCATACATTACTTATGGAAGATAAGGAGAAATAAAAGGAGAAATCTAATATTTAAGCAAAAATTATATATTTATATAAATCGTCGTTTGTGATATAAACTCGTTCTAAACGTCAATCTTTTTAAAATGACAGCAATCAAGGTTTATTTTTGTTTTGTTTTGTAAATATTTTTGTACTTACTATATAACAACACAATGATCTGGAACATTATTTTCACATTTTAATGAACAAAATTTGTGTATTTGAATAAAATCTGTAAAAGAGATTTTAAACAAATAGGTCTTCTATAACAACACTATGGCATTGCTTTGGTTTTTTACCGATAACTCACGAACAGAATTTTTTGGAAGGTGACCAATGCCATTTTTAGAGGTTTAAAGTCTTGAGATATGACCAAAACATGCCCAAATAGTAAATTTAATAAAACATATGTCCACTCTTTTGGGCTACAAAGAACTGCAACGACGATAGACAGACATCCTTCCGAAAACCCACTATTTTTAGACTGAGAGGATCTCAAAACCTATAAATCCGCGAAAAACTGGACATTGGTATTTTGGACCAATCACATAACGTTATAAGTTTTTAACCAGCTCCATTGTGAACAAATAAGCTTCATGATAGATTATCAACCAGGTAACCAGCCACACTACCATACCAGCTGCATAATGTAAGTACTCTAAGGGTGTCTGTCTTGGGTTCTTCTGAGCCTAAAGAGCCCAAAACAGTGGAGCAATTTTGATCAAATTTGGTTTTGGACAAATTTAGAGGAAGCTGTTAAAAGCACACAAATAACGATACAAATTTACCAATTTGTTCTAAAATATAGCCCTTAAAAAAGAACTGGTATGGATTAATATTTCCTCAAAAATTCAGTTTTGGGAGTTACCTGTAATGAAAAAAAAATCATCTATCATAGACAATATCTCAAAACTGACTACCGATTTTATTAAAATTATGGTGAAATGTGAAGTTTAATGTTCGAAACCACTGCGCTAAATCGAAAGTAAAAAAATTACGGTTCAGAAATAAATTAAAAATAACAAAATATAACCTAATTCTCGTAGCTAAAACTCGATTTGAAGCAATGATTTCGATTAGGAAGCACAAACGAAGCATAAGAATTAAGAAGCAAGATTTATGGCACAAACGAAGCAAGTTTATTCTGCATATTAATATATTAGTAACTTATAAGGTATTTGTTTATACATTTTCATAAAATTAAGAAGAGGGAACCCATCTAGACTTACTTATTTCCAATTTGACATGTGAGCACTAGATTAGCAATAAAGAAAAAATAATTCTCACGTATAAGCAGAATAGAGATATTTTCGGACAGACGGTGACCAATAATCTACTATATAGAAAGCGTCTTTGGTTTAATGACTTGGTGTTACGAAGTATTTGCGATAATTATTTTTTAATATATATATATATATATATATATTCCTCTGAATAAACTCTCAAACAATACACCCTGTCCGAAAGAAAATCAAAAATAGAAAGTATACAAGGGGTCATGTAATCAATCGAAGTAACTATTCTTCCTACTTCCCGCTAGGCACCAGATCCTATCTGGGTAACATGGCAAGCTCAATTATACTTATAAAGAAACATTGATGTATTTTTCCAGCTGATAAGCCACCAATTAGGTAACATGAGAAAAGCTAGGTTCCACTGTGTTTTTACCCTTAGTCACCTGATCCATATTTGTTTGTGGGTGACAGAATTTTCTAATAAACTTTCACATTATCATGAAACACCTGGTAACATCACACACAAATTCGTTTTAAACAATACAAGTAATTTAACATTAAGCTGAAAAACTGCTAAGAAACATGGTAATTAACATTGAGCATTTGTTATATTGATGTCTCTGATAATGTTTTAGATATTAATTAATTAACTATTTCCGCCCCTTCTCATGTAGGCCTACTTTTAATAGGATTATTAAGATATTGAATAGATATACGTGCCAAGTGGTAAATCAATGAATTTCGCTATTATTATTTTTAAAGTATATTTTGCGAATTTTGGGTTTGTGCGAATAAGAGAAATGTTTTGCGAAATTTTGTTTTCATAAACGAAATATCATACACGATACACAAAAAATCATCATTTATGTTGTAGCAAGATGTGTTGTCCTAACCTAAATTTGTGTTTTTTTAAATTATGTTAGTCAGCTGTTAGTTTGTGTTATACCGATCACTGTGTTAACGATTTAGGCATTACAAGTTTCATTTTGTTTCCATGTGTTGTAAACATGAAATTTTTACTTTCTCTCATATTATATAGTACGCTATACTTATTTATTTATTCCAACTGTATAGACGATTTCCCTACAACTTCTCTGTACAGAAAGAAAGCTTAAAAATTACAATTTAATGTGTAAATATATAAAAGTAGTAACATGAACAATAATTAACTATATGAAAAAAATATATAACAAATTAATGCAATAAAAATAAATCAAATATAGTAACATTATTTATATATAAATAGTAATACATAACAATATACATAATATAACAAATTTAATAAATTTAATTAGATAACAATATAATATAAAATATAATAGAAATAAAAAATAAAAAAGATACTAAACATTAAACATTAAAAATAAATAAATTAAACATTAGTTCCAACGGAAAAATATGAATATCTTAATTGCAACATTACAACATTCGTAAAATTAAAGACATTAGAGGGAAAAGTCCACTCTAAAGATGAAACACGATCGCCTACTTTTAAATTTTGGTAAATTGTACATTGATAACAATAATGAGTTACTGGAAAATGACAAGCAAACAAATCCCTAGAGCGAGTATTAACTAGAACACGAAGGTTTACTATGTTTAGCAGTTCAAGACAGTCAAAGAGCCAATGCAAAAGAGATCATCGAGTGGCAACAGATCAATTGGCCTTTACTAGTCCTTAATTGGAATTTCCATAATATCCTTTATAATCGTGAATTCTGACAATGTTGACATTATCTTTCTTTTGGAGAGAGTTATTACCTCCCATAAAAACGAGAGTTATTCATTTGAAAATAATTGTAAAAATATTATAATTGACCACTGTTGAGTGACAATTACAGAACCAAAATCTAAAATCTTCAAGTTTAATCAGGAATTTTGACTTTCTTAACGTAATAATTTTATAAAAGAAAAAGTAAATTGGTAATTCGCTTATACTGTTATTAGAAAACATATAAAAGTTATAGTTTTTGTGAAATTTTAAATAGGTATGTAAAAGAAATATGAATTTTAACAAACATTTCATAACATTCAATATTGTATGTTTTGGGTCTTGTAAAAAATAATGCATGTTCTCAGTTTCATAAAAAAATATATTGGTGCTGTCTTATAGGAAATTTAATGAATCTTTTAGTAATGGGGTCACTTTAATTGCTACGTGAAACATGAAGTGAGAAAATATAAATCTTAACAGAAAATTCATATTTTTTTTCTAAAAAAAAGGAAAAATATATACTTGGAAAGTAAGCAAGATAGGATGGGGATTTCTATTGTCAATTGTTTTGCAAATAAAGTGTACTATCACCCTGATTTTTTGGCACATTGTTTACCATGTATACAGATTTTTCCAAGACGGCGTCCATAGTTTATTTTCACTTTTTGACACACATCTATCAAACGGACATTTTTGGTGGCTAATAATTTGGTTGGTTTTTATTTGATTTGGCGATGAATGTTTTTACACAGCTTATTTGTATTAAGTTAATCAGCTGTCAGTTTGTGTTATACTGAGCATTATAATTACGCTTTAGGTTACGTTATCTTTACATATAAAAAAAAAAAATCTCTTTCTTTTTTGTATTCAAAGGTATATTGTTCCCACTGAGTAGTAATTGATCGAAGATGCTTGTAGTTTCAATCGTTGTTAACTTTAAAACTTCATATGGTTTTATTTTAATGGAAAGGTAATTTCTTGCATATTTACGTATTAACAATCTTGTGACATTGTTAACATTAATAAGAGCGGAAGTTGAAAAACAGCTGTGCATCTGTAATCAATATTATCGGTTTGTATTTGATTTAAGTATGTTTTTATACTTTGCAATAAAAATAACATTTATTAGAGCGTCCTTGTATAGAAGGACAAACATGTCTCTAGTACAAGAGAGAAACGACTTGCATAAACATATACATGTTTTGTAAGTTTGTATATCCTTAATGAGAGATAAAATAAAGTACTAATTGTCTTATGTGAAACTATCACAATGAGACGAGATAGTTTGTAATCTGCCAAACCTGGATATGTAGAAAACTAGGATTTAGTATCGATATCCGTAGGCGAATTGAAAAACCCGGCTTATTGCAAATTTAATTATGAACCGCGTAAATTAGAAAAGTATCTAAAGTTTTCCAACAATCGTTGTATCACATAGTTATTGCAATGAGCCCAGACTGATTTAGGGTATGCAGAAAATATTCATTCGTTATTCTCAATTATTTTAGTCTAATCCAAGTTTATTACAATACGCCAGAAATAGTGAATCCTGATTAAAACATATTCATCAAGTAATCATTCAACGCAAACTGAAATGAATTTCTAAAGACATTTTGAACCCTTTTATTTAAAAGGAATCTTCAAATAAAAAAATTAAAAATACGAATGAAAAACTAATTAAATATATTTAGGAAAAGGGCCAAATTAAAATTACATAACTAATTATTATGATTAATATTATTAATAAATAGAATAATGCATAATGTTACATTTACTAGTCAGTTTACAGTATACACAAAATTTTGATTTGTTTCTAGAAAGATGTTCAATAAGCACTGTGGTGAATGTGAACACTATAAAACACTTAGTCCCCTACCACAACTTATGGTAGGGGACTCATTGTTTTATAGTGTTTCTAGATGATGAACTCGTTTAAATATTGATATGCACTAAAGGCTTGACTTCTTACAAGCATATATTTTCATTTGTCACTAAATATGCATCTGTATCTTATTTTCAATAATGCTGCAGCAGGGAAGTCTCATCAATAAACTTAGATGAGATTAAGCTGACTGAGCAAACTAATAACGATTTGGGCCTAAGGAAAATGAGCTGCGGTGGTGTGTGCCTGGTTTTGATACCCCCTAAATGGAAACCGATTCAAGTGGTAGTGATGAAGAGTTGGTATTGTTGTATGCAGTAGGTGGAAGGTCGGAATGGGTCCATCGAATAAACAAGAGGCGGGAACAGTTCGGTGAATATCATGACCTAATGGCAGTTTTGGAGTGTGATGACGAAAAGTTTCGAACATATTATAGGCTGAACAAAGAAGAGTTTAATAAGGTTTTGTCGCTCATTAGTATTTGAGCAGTAAAGGCAATATAACTACAGTTGGTACTCCTGAGGAAATAAAAACCGGATACCAGACATGCTGGAAACCTGCGCCAAAGTGATCTGCTCAAGCTACAAAGGAGAAAGTTCGAATCAGGAACAAATTTGTCGATTATTTCAACTCCCCAGAAGGAAGTGTGCCATGGCAGTGGAAACATACCACCATCGATAAATAATGAACGGTAGCTGAATAATGCGTTGTTACTATGATTGTTATTTATGGAAGATAACATCAATTATTTTGTCTTGTAAACAAAGAAGTAATACTGTTATGTTAATATGATTACAATTTAATTTTGAAAACTTCTCTAATTTTATGTTATAAATATTCAAGTCGCAATATATAGTCAACAGTAGCTGTACAGTAATTTATTGCGCATATGAGTATAATACGATTTTAAAAACATCATTTAGCCTTTTTTTACCTTTGAATTCATGGGTTGCATTGCAGGGGTTTTACTAACTACGGGGAGCACTTAACCAATAAACCATATAACCAATGTATGTAATTGTAAGCTACACACAAGTATATGCCAAGTTTCATTATGATATCATTATTCAGTTAAGAGATATGAAGTCTTTTGTTAAAAGACACACAGGCAGATCAGATAGACGTGAAAGCGTAAACAAATTTTAATTTGGTAAAAATAGTGCGGTCAAAGTCGAAATTTGGAAACAGCTCAGTGCGCATGCGCTAGTCGAGATACGGCGGCGACACGTAGCTAGTCGGGGTATTTTTCCCTCCCGTATTAATACTTCGCCGACGTCGGCTTCGTATTAATACTCGGTCTGAACCGAATGGGGTACCATATAATATCATTGTGAGATACGTCTAAGACGTCTTACTAAGACGTCGGCGGAGTATTAATACGTGCGGTGTGAAGAGGCCTTTAGAGGTAGTCATTTTTATTCGTGTTTGCTCAAATTTAGTATATTAACTCCCCCATCTTCCACCGTCCCGCTGGAATGTAATATTTTCCATGTTTATCTCTTCTTGTTTTTTTTTTAACATATCTGATCACTGGATAATTTAAGTCCTCATTTTCCTGTTAAGGATAGTCAATGAAAAGTAGGCTACTCTAATAACAAAACTGTACAAACGTTTATTTTTTGAGGATACTGGATAAACTAAATATTTTCAATCATATCTGTTTACAAGCTCATAAACACTCATCGGTAAAATAGTTAATGCTGACCAAATCAGGATTTCCTCATGGAGCCGCTGGAATTTAAAAGGATGAAACTTATGTGTTTTAATGTCGTAGTAAATTGTTTTCTGGGAAATTTCGATATCTATTACTACAGCTCTTGACAAAGTGTGAGGATTTTTATCGACTTTACAAACAATTTGAACTTCTGATTCTTTGAAAGAAGGTCCTACATTTTTTGTTAGAAAGACAAAAAGATACTTTAAAGAAAGAAAATAAACAATACTCTTAATTTACTCTACACACTGGTAGGTCAGAGTCAATAATATTATAGATATTAAAATAAAAAATAACACTACATTGTAAAATATCATTTTGTTTATATTATTTGGACTTAATAAGTACGGTTCACAAACTACTGTAAAAATTAATAACTTGGCTCCAATAAAGAAAATAAACGTGCATTTAGCCCTTTATCTGCATTTATTAATTTGTTTAAAAGCTAATTGTGGTTATGATAATTATCAATTAACATTATGAATTTCTCTCTAATGCTCGTTGAAGATTGTATCCTATATTTATTAATATTATATGTAACGGGACACCTTAATGTTGCTCATTACTTTTTAGATATCATTGCTTCACAATTTTAAAATCTACTACAAATATATATAATTTGTTTATAGACCTTGGCCATAACAATGTTTTACTAGTTACTATTAAACAGAAATCAAATTGTTTTATCTTCCAAAATATAAAAGGCCTTAAAAGTGTAATTACATACACAAAGGTATCTTAATATTCAAAAACCGGTAATTATTTATACAGTTTGTCTGTCCTAGTAATGTTTTCTCGTTGTTTTAAACCGGAAATGGGCAGTTGTGGAACGATTAATTGATTAAGTGTGAGATCACGTGATACCTGATGGCGCGCCACCTAATTACCATACTCGGTCCATTGTGTGTTTGCATTCAGTTCTAATTTATCGCTAAGCTGTGGCTGTACACATAAAGCTTTTCAATATATTTTGACAATATGAATAAATAACTTGGCTATATAAACTCTGGACAAAAATAAACACTGATTATATTTGACAACCGAAATTGATTTTAATCCTATAACAAATGCCTAAGCTGTTTATTACAATGTTCTGAGGGCCGGATTCACAATTTTATTATTAGCTATAAAGTTTGAAACTGAACGGAAAGTGCCTCCTACATATGGTGACGGTAAATTGTTAGCTCTATAAGAACAAACAGGCGAGGGACACTACAATTAAGGAACTTTTTCATTTGACCGTAACAGATTTATGAAGTTACAACATAATTTCGTTAGAGCCTGATCTTCTTTTCAAAACCAGATGGTTTGAATTAGTTAAGACCAGTGCTTCATAACTCGAGTTTTCCACATCTAGGAGTCTACTAATATAAATGAAAATTTATTAAAGTAATTAAATTTTTATTAGGTTTATTATTGATAAATAACAAACCAACAATAGTTTTTACTGTGTCTATTTAAGTTGAGATTGAAGTGGAGCATGTTATTTGTTTACCAGTATCTCGAACACCGAGTGTCGCTCGGTAAAGGAGAGCCCGAAACCTATATGTTTTATATTTTATCCGTTATCTCCAAATTTGTAACACTGTAAACCATTTTTAAAACCATAATAATTAATAATATAAGATGAATCAGAGATAAATTAATTAAGAATCGTCATTAAACAAAGACCAGAGCACTGTGGTGACAATATATACACTTTCAAAAGTCCCTTACCACACTTGGGAATAAACAAAATAACAAAAAACAAACTTTTTGTCAAAAGTAAAAGGTTTATTTAAAACGAATAAACCTTTTACTTATGACAAAAATTTTTTTTTGTTATTTTGTTTATTTCCAAGTGTGGTAAGGGACTTTTGAAAGTGTAAGAATCGTCATCAAAACAAAGATGAAAGATCAGTGTCTCTTTTCTTATTTTATTAAGAACTGAAACAAAATTGTATTATTTTCTGAACATATAATACAAGACATAATAAAGATAAATTATACATTTATTTCTGAACTAATATATGACAGAAAACGGTTAAAAATATTATTAAGCGTAAAACATAAATATTAATAAGAACATTTCTATATCGCTAAAACAGAAATACCGAATTCGGCGAATTGCAACACGCGAAGTCAAATACAGTTTATAATTAACAAATTATTTTCAGCCTTTGCAATATGTCTGAGATAACAGGTAGGTTCGAAGTTTTCTTCTCCTTCGTAAGTTCGGTGGCTCTCTGGGTGATTTCGTACCACGGGAAGTGCGGTCGAAAAGTTAAACAAAGATTTATTCTTGTATTATTGCTTCGTATAGTTTTTTTCGTTCAAGCTGTGAAGTGTCTCTTAGATTTATTTTATTGTTAGTACATTAGGTGGTAGAAATATATATGGTTATTTACCTCGTAAATAAGTTGAGACCTAACTAAATCAATTTCTCCCTTATTTTTGTACTTGAAAACTGTAGTTTAATTCCTTTTCAACAAAATCCATAGGTACGTTTTCAAATTTACAAACTTACAAAACAATAGCTTGCTTAATAGTATTCGATATATTGAATACAAATGGACAATTAATTAAAGCATGCGAACATAAAAACTATCAAGAAATGAAAGTTTTCATAAAGAATAATAAAATGTTCTCCAAACCACAAAAACAGAAATAAAAACGTGAATAAACCAGTTAGGTTTATTAAACTGCCTGTATGTACGTTTCGATGGCATGGTCATCATCATCTTCAGATGTATGATGCCAAACCGACGATTTTAACGTAAGTACTTACTGGGGAAAAAACAATAATTTGTTTTATTTGAGCTTTATTTTTAGTGTTAGAATGGAGGAAACAACATAAGAAAGATAATTAAGGAAACAAATACAATACACACAAATATTCATGTTTTATTATGAAGCGATAATATTTTAAAGTGTTGTATTTATTATTTATTTATGTAATTTTATCAGAAAACACAAATAAAGAATAGAGCTCACTCTTATTTATTATACTTTTATTTTGAAATTGAATAGAAAAGTCCTTGTGATGCGTCACAACAGGAGGGAATTGTTTGTGTGGTGTTGGGTATCATTTGGAATAAAATTAATATAAGTTTTCCGTCTTGGCTAGAACACGTTTAATACAATAAGTTGGGATTCTTAAATCTTTCTTCAATATCTCTATACGCGTTGTGGACTTGTCTTTATAAATATGTAAATACATATTCCAAGTAGCAGTAGTCCTACTATCACAATCTGGTATTTATTTTATGTTCAAGTTGGAAGAGAGAGAGAAAGATGTGATATTTGCGATAGAAACCTGCATATAAAGGCTTGAAAGACTGTATACGGCTAGGCCATTATGTTCAATACTAATAATGTACGATGTGACGTGAGTGTTGGTCAGACAATGCGTCTTTTTGCAATCTAATTTGCAGACTACTGCCTCCGCTTTCTGTATTGAATGAAACGTTCAATTTATTATGCCTTAAGTAAATGGTAAACTTGTCTGAATAGTTGATGTATTAGGCCGTACACTTTGCTTTATTTTACATCTCTAATCCTTCTAAGAACAGATCAATTATTAAATTACTTCGTCTATATAAATACGTGTATTTATTGTCAATAACAATAGCATCCGATTCAGTTGTTTCGTTGGTCAGCGCAGTTTCTCCAGGTGTAACATACAACACACATCCATTTACACTATCGAGGTTTATCTTCGTAAAAGTAGAAGAATAACGGGAAAAAATGAACCATATTTTATTATAAATGTGTAGTGAATCATAGATTTTTGTGTTTGATCCAGGTACAAAACTTCAAACTGAGAAGAAGCACTTGAAACTCTCAAAAATATAAAATGGAAAATTCAACATCAAATTTTACTCATTGTTATTTATATTTCAGGTATTGTGCATAATTAATTTGCGCCTCAAGAACGGAGGACCAATCAAATTTACTAATGTGAGAGATTATTAAAAGACTTAGAAAAGGGGTAATTCGTTTCTTTTGGGATGGTTCATCATAATAACACTTTTTGTCCTATGGCACTATCTGTGAACGAATATTAGGCTAAAAGAGTCAAAGTTTAATGGTCAGAAAATTTATGTTGAGTTATCACGGAAATTTTAGAGGTCCCCTGAGTAAAAACAATAGATTTCAGAGTGTTGTCTGTCTTCTGTTTGACGTCCGTTGGCAGTGAGTGTTAAACGAAAGAACTGATTTTGATCAATTGTAGTATGTGGTAAACTTTGATCTTCCTTGAAGTTCACATTTTTCTTTTATGCACAAAAATGAAGGAGTACGTCTATCTGCCAAAAGATCAAAATTTTGAAAATTCAATTTACTAAAACTTGTCTTTAACGAGTTTGATCAAATTTTTCTAAAATATAGTTCTTAGGAGCTAGAACAAATTGTATTGGTCGATATCTCCCCAAAAATATTTGTTTGAGAGTTATCGGTTAAAAAGTAAAAACAAACCATGTCGGGTTTGTTTTGTTTGGTTTTGGTTTTAATTTTATTTCACTCCCGATTGTTATTTCCTTTTACATATAGTTCAGCATATTAAATTGTCATAAACTTTTAGCAACATTTTATCGATACTGTTTAGGCTTTGGTTTTGTATGTGAGAAAGTTAGTACAATGTGTTAATATTGTTTGTTATGTTTTGCTTCTACATCACTGGACGAGAATAATCCATTCCTATAATTTTAATTAAAAAAATATTGCAAACAAACTATTACCAGTTAAGTTAAATAACATTAATTAATGTAAACATGCCTATATATTACAACTCCAAAATTTATTGTCTAAAATATAGTCTTCTGTGTTTATGAAATAAAATGGTTGTTAAGTTTATAATATATTATACTGTAACTAATCATTTACTGCTCGACCGTTAAGATTTTTTTAAAATTTATTTATTTATTATTCTTATTTTTTATTATTTTTTTTTTACAGACCGTTGGTTTTATAAGCTCATGTTATAAGTTATATTATTATTTTATTTTATTATGACACATACCCCTGCTTAAAAATTGATAAACAATGTCTAAGAACAATTAATTTTTTTATTTGTAGATAAATTAAATTTTTAATTACAACAAAAATTCAATCAACTGTACTATCTAGCAATTCTGTTAGAATCTTGAAAATTACATAAATAGTAGAATTTGTTTGTAAGTGTTCTATTTAAATAAATTTATAATATACTCTATTTTGATAAAATATTTTGCATTATGTTACAACAGACTAAACCTAGTAATTTCATGAAAAGATGTAAAAATACGTGTGGGGTTGATTTCCAACATCAATTAATCTTGGAAATAATTCGTATATTAGATTAATGTTTGAACATCGAAAATAATTACGATATTGTAAATTCTCTCTCGTGTTTGTTGTAAGAGCTATACATCTTTCTTGTTCTAAAAACAATGTGACGGGTACATGTGTAGATATACAAATATCTACTTACTTGAATACCTCAATACAAATATATTGTGCCTAGAAGCATTATTTCTATTAAAAATAACGTTGATACTTCGTAGAATTCATATTAAATAAACAATTTAAAAACTTTATTCGGATTCACACCTGACACAGATTTCGTCCATAATTACTTATAACGATAAATATAACAATGTCAATAACAATATTAATTACGATATAATTTTGTTTATCAGCTTCTTAAAATTGATTAACTTATTTTGGGGGTTTGTTTGCAACAATAAAAAAATTCACAGATCTACACAATTGCAGATTTTACACCTAGTACTACCTAACGAGCAATTTTTGTATTTTTGTATATTTATCTTTAAAACTGACCGAAGAATGTTTTTGAAATGTGCGGAATATGCTGTTTTAGGATGAGAGAAATATCTTTAGCTAGGTTTGACTTTGGGTAAACTGATTTATAGTGGTAAATAACCACATCGGTTACAACACTTTTAAGGCAGTTTCTGTGATTTCCAAGGCAGTAATAGGTTAATGAATATATTACGCGCCCCTCGTATGACTATTTCAGCAATATAGAAGTTATTATTCTTTTTTCTTGTTCTGTGTGGTTTTCATGTCATAAAATGTTGTTATTATTTAATTATTCCTATCATAAACGAAATATATGACTAAAGCATCACATGTATAAGTTATCATTATTATATTTTGTGTTCAGTAAAGGGTAAAGGTTTGTTTCTAATTTTCCTTCTATAAAGTAAAAAAGAAAAATATCATTCATCTAAGTTTTATTGATGAGTCGTATGTGTTTAGTCTTAAATTAATAATTCTGACAACGTTAAGTTAGTATTATAATCTCTGGAAATAAAGTAGCAAAATATAAATGTTTCCCGGTCCTCTTTCAGGTACTATAATATAAATTATTTATATTAAACAGTAAAGCAGTATAGAAGGACGGAATCTATATTCAAACACATGATAGCTAGTTAAACCTAAAGGTCAGAAAAACCGGAACAGTGTTGGCATTACAAGGTTGGTACTACATGAATGCGAGATATCAAAGTATTTAGACATATCTATTCTGATCGACATTTCAGTGGATGTCCAATGTTGACGTGGTGCTTCTTGAACACGATCGTCCTCGCGATACAAATGTCTATTCCACAACTTCACCTGTCTACTTTGTAAGTCAAATCACAAACACGACGCAAAATAACAATTTATTGACATCCGAGATCTTAATCAGAACCTAACACACGATTGAGGTATCCCTTATTATGTTAACTAATCTAAATTAAAAATAAATGCAGATTAATAATGATAACAGTTTGGAAGTTATTCTCATTTAGGAAAGTTAATCTAGAAACATGTTTCCTGCTTATTATTAGCCAAATTCTTATATAGAAGTTATAACCATATCTCTCATCCAACACCTACAGCTATGAAATGTCCACTGATTTTACACCATCACTAGTGTATTAGTCGAATAAAATAAGACTCAAAAACTCCCTTGTTCCAGGGGTGATATTTAATTGTTTATATAGCTGTTAGAGATATTTTAAACTTACAAGGAAGATTTGTCCCTTTTTGGAGTTGAACGTATTTTGGTATTTAAAATTTAAGTAAATTTACATCTCAAAGCTACCGTTAAAAAAAAACATGGCTATATAACATTGTGGCCTAATTCTGCAAGGGCCTAAAGTTTTTCTGAAAAACTGTTTAGATTGTGTTTCAAATATTTTGACTCGAAATCTATCATGGATGTTATCTTCAGAAGAAACATATATATTTTTTAAATTTCATTAAAATACCACCATTATTCTTTACTTACAGGTAATTGGAGTTTTAATAATAACTCACTGAATAAACCAATCAACTTTGAACAAATCTTATTTTTCTTTGTAATGTAATAATGAACAAATTATTGAATAACTAGTTTTTTCGTAGGAGCTGTAGAAACGGAGATTTTTCAAAAAAAAAATATATATAAAATTTACCATTTTGCTACTTATATTTTTAATATAAAATTACCTGCACCTCTAAATAGGGACAAATGTTTTTGTATGATATTACGTTGTCTTTAAGAACGAATTAAAGCAAAAAAATCCCCCCCTCTCTTGAGCTATAGTGTTATATCTCTTATTTACCTCGACTAAAAATCAAAATTAAACTAATTTTCCCTTCTTGGTTTATTTAAAAATTGTTAAATGATAAAACATTCAAAACTACTACAATTTTGTTAATCCTGCGTAAGCTACAAATTGTTATTTTTCCTACAATTACAGAACTTGATTGCTTATTTACAATCATGTGTTATTAAATAATACTATACCATTTTAAAACTATTAAAATATTTAATCTGATTGTTGTGCACAATTTAAATATGAATAATGTAAACTAAATCTGTTAAACATATTAACCATGTATTTCAAAATTATCTCATGTGTAAATATATTGTGTTATTAAAGGAGAGAAGAATATTGTGACTAACTGAGCTTAGTGCACTTAAAGGTATTTTATAAAAAAAAAAGTAATTTAATTAAAAGAATAATTAAGTAAATAAAATTTCGGTTGAAGAGACAAGAGAGGGTAGATTTCAGTATTGTTGATCAGTGCTGCTTCGTTGGGAAAATAAGGTAGTTTTTAGCATCTAGACTTTGAATTTGTTGCAAGAATTTTAATTAGATGTAAAATTACATTTCAATTATTTCTATCAAAATTATCTACGTCATCACGAATTGTATACAATTATTCGCATTGTTTTCATAAGTTATTTTTACTTAATTTATCCAAGACAAAGTATTTCTCTGATAGAATAAAAGTGATTTTAGCAATAATTAAATATTAATAACACGGCTAGACCTATTTCTATTTTTAAAAGGCAATTAATACAGTGGGTATGTTATGAGAACATGTATAGACAACACCAAGTTAATGGATGGAACAAAAACTCGAACACAAGATCTCACAAACGCGTTTCAACGATAAAGCCGCCATCCTCAGTGATACATGAGCTACAATAACTAAACTATATCCTTATTATTATTGTAGCTCATGTATCACTGAAGATGGCGACTTTGTTGTTGAAATGCGTTTGATTAAGTAAACATAATTTTTGTGAGATCTTGTGTTCGAGTTTTATTCTATCTAATATTATCTCACGGTCAAGCTCAATAATTATTTATAAGTATTTCTCTTTTAAGTGCACCATCTCATAAATCAAGCTCAATATTTATTTATAAGTATTTATCTTTTAAGTACACCATCTCATAAATCAAGCTAAATATTTATTTACTTAAAAAATATGTAAACTGTACATCGAAAAATGACATTCGAAAAATTAATTAATCAATTTACATTTATTTTTATATTTAACGAAGTTTCTTAATATATATTTCCAAAAATATGAAAATAAACCCAAAATAGATCAATTGTTTAAAAGTAAACATTGTATAAAGATGTTTTAAAATACAAAATTCAAACAAATTTATACTGTAGTCTATATGTTTATTTATTCCAACCAATATAGTTTTTACGATTTTATTACTTGATAAGTAAATTGTGGAACTGTAGGAATTTATAAGAAGGTAAATATTTATTTAAATAAAATTATACAGAAAATCATTTTTTTAATTTTTATAATCTATTTTTATATTTATCATATCACAGGGCCCATTGTTACGCCTTACTTGTTTTTTTCAATTAACCTTAACTTAGAATCACAACGTTTGCTCCCACCACCAATCTGCATCATATCCTTTTGTTAGTTGTTAAGTATTTAAATGTCGAAAAAGGACTCTTGCGGTATTCACAGTAAGAAAACGATTCCCCAAACCACAAAAAATTTGATTTTATGGTATGGTAATCTTCATTTTCCATATTGTTAAGTGTTGTTTGTATTTTAAGTATTTTGTCACTTATAAATGGCCATTATAGGTTATTTCTGAAGTGATAGTAAACTAATTTGTGGATTACGACACAGTTGGTTTTTTCGTTCTCACAATGGGTTCGACACAGTTAAAGGCACTATTTTCATAATCATTCTCAAATACAATGTATAACCCCCCAAAAGTAATGTCTATATAAAAACAAAAACATAATGTTAACACTTGCCTACACTTTATTCACATGACAAGCAATAAATTAGACCTGTTATAACGCACTGACAATATATTTCTGATCTATATATTTCAATCAGAAGTGACAGAGACTTCCGGACCTCGTCTATTATATCTAAATCTGAGCACTGTTAGCTATAGAGTAACTACAATAGGTAACGAACGTCCTAACAGAGTTCAAAATAATATTTTAATTTAACCTTTAACATGACATGCAATAATAATAATAATAATTGTTTAACATATTGATTTACATTTAAGTTGAAAATGGTTTTATATACTGAGCGTGTGTATATATTAAAAAATACAAGATTAGGTGGTATGTTCGTATTTACATACGAAAAGAAAGTAAAATTAAATGAGAAATTTGGAAAGTGTGGGAGAAAATTGATATTAAATAGGCCTACATTGATACTTGCACGTAAAGTTAAAATGTATTGGATAAAAAAGGATCCCTCGATTGTGTATAAAATGTATGTAATTAATTGTCTAAAGAAAATAGTTGCAACTATACAATTGAATGTAAAAATAGTAGGTACTAGTTGAAACTGAAGCCCCCGGTTGGTCTAGTAGCAGCTCTCCTTATGTGCGCAAGCGCAAGAGGATACTGGTTTGATAAACTGTAGGGGGTTAATAAAAAGTTACGATGTGACCCGCCATCATGATAAACGAAGGGAACCACGATTAGTAGCGAATTCTGGTCACAAAAGCTAGAATTACGGTAACGGGAATGCGATATGATGATCTAACATCACCAGATGAAAAAGTCGAGTAGTCTAACTAGTCTAACTAGGTCATTATGCTACTGATTTCTTAAATTTCTTTTTTGACATGTTGAAACTGCATATTAAGGACAAATTATTTAATCAATTCAGTACTTTATACAAAATTAACTTTATTCAGCTACATATGTATCGCCATTAGACATTATTAGGCTACTGGAATAAAACAAAACTGTTACGTTTACATGGTGTTTATAAGGTTTTAAATACATAAGATATAAGGGTAGATCCATAAACCAGAATTAAATAGCAGTAAATACCTAGAAGGATTGTAAATCTGACTCTAACACTGTAAATCATTTAGTAGTAATAAGTCATCAATTTAAACATAATGTTAAAATCCTACATATGTAATGGTAACAACAATAATAATGTTTAAAACTCCTTATAAAAATCATACTTCTAAAAATATCTCTGTTTCCATAGGCCTGTTGTTTAGGATCACATCCTCTAAAGACGTGTTTCTTTCTTATCTACTTCGCTCACCGTCCTTCTGGTCAATCTTGCCTGAATCCTTTCGACCCCCTCTTTGTTTCTGATTTTGGTTACATTATGATTATTAACTCTGTTTTTTTTTTTTTCAGTAGCCTGATGTTCCCTAAAGTAGAAATATGTATTATAGTGAACTAATTTTTATTATCCAGGTCACTAATTGTGTATAATAAAATTTATCTTACGTTATGTTCGTCACTCATCAGAATTACCTATCTGAGGTTGCCTGATGATGGGATAGATCTCCCGAAACGCGTCATTTTATAAGAAGACTATATTATATCACTTTATTCTATATATTAAAGCTTACTAAAGTTAATTTTTTATAAACCACTGTAGTCATTAATTTCTTAAAACTATTCATTTTTTAAACTTTTCTCAGTAGCACTTTGTATTGTTAATATGTGTCCAGTAATATTGGATTTTTACCTAGTTTCTTAATTTACCTGTATAAATATTTCACTCCAAATATTAAACGAATTTTGTAATCAGACATATTATTAATTTCTTCTATTTTAAAATTGTTTTTCAAGTCAAGTCAAAGGTTCTAAAAATAAGAGTGAAGTTATTGATTATATTCAGTTTCTAATGTTAAGAATAATTTACTTTAATGGAAAATGTAATGTACACAATACCTCAGAAATGGATCAGTCGATTATATGACTGAGTTTTATATTAAAAATCCCTGTTATCGATAGACTAATATCAAAAAGTCTGGAAAATTTTGTAAAGTTTAAAGTTGAATCTTTTTGTAAAAACAATAAATTTTTGTTAACTTTAATTTGATTTTGTTGAACTTTATATATAAACCTTTTGGACTTTATAGAAAACATGTATAAGGGATTTAACAGCAATTTTCATAGACAATAAACAAAAAATCGATACAATTGATGATGGTATCCTTTTGAAGAAATTAAAGGCTACAGGAATTGAGGTTTAGAACTTAAGTGATTTTAAAACCAATCGTTAGGTAATTTACAGTTTTTTAAAATTGCTGGGCGTAGTGGTAAATTGGGTGAAATTAAATTCGGAGTACGTAAGGGTTCAGTATTAGGTGAATTACTATTTTTAGTTGATATCAATGACCTATATAATTGTCAGTTTGAAGGTTAGGTTAAAACATTAAACCTTGCCAAATTATAACTTAATATCTCAAACATTTAAGGTAATCGTTATTTAAATAGAACAATGTATTAAAAATAAAAAATGACAAAATAAAGCTATAATAGGTACTCTTCGGAACTACAACCCATTACGATTCGTCTCCACTATCTTCTATACAACGCAGCCCGTCTCCAAATCCTGATCCTCACTCTCAGGTTTCCCTCAACATCCTGTTAACACCTCATTCTTCTTTACCCAATAACACACCCTTCAATCGAGTGATATGCCCCAACCATCGCAACCCCAACGACTTCATAAAATGCACTATAACTTTCATCTCGATCAAGTCCTCATCTTTACCCTGTTGCTTTGAATTCGCCAGACATCTCCCTCCTTCGCAGTCATACATTTTCATTAATATTCTTCTCTCAAACACTTTCAATGCATTCTTTTTTGCTAACGATGTTGAGGAAACAATATATTTATAATAATACTTAAAGATGAATAATAATGAAAAGCGTTAATTTTGTGTCCTTTTTACAATAAAGTATCAATAACGTCACCAGTTAAGAGACTTCATGTTGCCACTTGGTGAATTATTGTTTTGTGCAGCCTAAGTTTTGTCCTTTTAATAAATAGACTGGACCTAAAGAGTTTTAGTTGGGGATATACCATGCTTTATTACCACACATAATTCTATTCGTTATCTCTTTATAAATCTTATTTTTCCTGTTGAGGTTTACTCCAAGATAGTGAAGTCTGTGACTCCGTAAAATTTAAAGTGGTTTAATTCGATATCAACAACTGTCCTCCTTCCATCTTGGGGAAACATGTTAAAGTATACTGATTTTAAAGTTATTTCATAATGATGGATTATTCATATGGTTTAATAGAATATTTGCATCATTTGTGTATATAAAAAATAATACACGACATTTCTAAAGTGTCAATGAACCCACCTTATCAAATTTAAACTTGGAGCTTAAAAGAGAAAAATACTAACTTGCTCTGTTCGCCGCCAAAGTCAAACAACTCTACAATTTTCCTTTGTATATCACTATCAGTGTTATCAGTACAGACTTCGTGCAGACTATATCAAAATCTTTCTCATAGTTTTTAAGCAAGATATGCAAATATAATAGTAACATCTTTCAATTTTATGGTTTAAGACAATCTGGTTCAATGTACCTCTTTCTGGCCTGAACATCACTCAGAATGTCTTCAGAATAGGTGTTTAGTCTTTCCAGCAATACCAATAAAATATTTTGTATACACAACTCAAAAATGTTATTCCTCTGTAGTTATTACAACTGCCGTATCTTACTTTTTAAATATTGAAAGTATTAATTCATTTTTCCAGTCATTTGACATCGCTTCTTCTCCCCATATGAGCTTGTACAATATTGCTTTCTAGGACATCTCCTTGCTTTAGTAACTTTGGTGTTATTTAGTCTTCTCCTGGTGTTTTTTTTTCATTTTTAATTCGTTCAAACTAAATAAATATCATCTTTATAATTTTTATTTTACCAACTTAAAATAGATAGACATTGCTTTATTTTAAATACTCGAAAATTTTAGTTAAAGCACATTAAACATAATTAGATAAAAATCAATCATTCTTACTGTCCAACTTAATTCAAATAGATTTTTTCTAGTTAATCCATAGCAGGAAATAATTTTTGATAGGACACCTAATTTATATTCTGCTCTTTTCTCTTTATATGTAGTGTTTAAAACATTATTATGTTACATGATAGTATTGTAATTATGTCTGATTAAGACATTCTGCTTTTATGTTTTACTTATAGGAATGAGGAATGGGGGGGGGGGAATGCACACAATCACAAAACAACCATAAGCACATTTAATTAATTCTAAACACATAAAGAGAAGCAGTTCGTTATTAATATTGTTCTTTCCTTGTTGTTTAAAGGTTTATTACTTCTCGGTCATCATCGCCTTCTAAAAAAAGAAGGGAAAAAATAAAATAATAAAGACCCTTAGCCATCGAATACTCTGACTAATAAGGGTCGAAAAAAAACCCTTCATTCGCCCTAACTCTACAACAACAAGAGGCATCAAAACGCCTGGGTAGTCAAGACAGACCTGATAGGGAAAATGAAGAAACAACATGAATGTTAGGATCTAACCCAATACAACATGATGAAAGGTGTGGATCCAGATTCCCTCAGGATTGCCATTCCCGTACTCACCAAAGTTAGCTCCTGAGGGTAATTGTAATGGGCTTCATTACCCATTAAAATGTGCATCATTTTCCCATTAAAAACAATAATATATTTTCAATATCCAGTTAAATAAAAATGTCATTTGCTATTGTAAATTTTACATTATAATTAATTTCAGAAAACCAAATTACACAGCTATTGAATTTCATAATTTACAGCATCCAGTGTTATGTAGGTGGCTTAAATGGTATTTGAAAAATGAAATGTGATAAGTGATAATGACATTGATAATGCTAGCTATAGTCGTATGACCTTATAGAGGATAACATATGTGCTAAGGGTTGGCAAACGAAGTAGGTCAATGTCGTAACTAATAGGAATCGATAATATGAATGAAAGAGGCGTAACAACTCCCCCCCCCCCACTTCCAACTTGTGAATGAAGTGAAAGGAAAGAATCGAACAGCTGTTTCACAGATACAACATGATTAGGCACTGTGTGCACGGATTACTTAGGGCGGTGACATTTTGGAAGGGGGATTTTTTTTATTAATAATTAATAAAATTGCTCATTGAGAAATTTGCAGTCACAGAGAACTCCCATTAGCAAACAGATAAAACGTTTAAAATTTCCAGTATTTCCCATGTTTTATTAATTTATTGAAAAGAATTTTAACTAAAGGAAAGTATTTATGGAAATTGTATTTTATATTTTTTCTTTCTTGTTCAATTTATATTTCTTTATTTATATGTATTAAAGTATTATTATATGTATTTACAATTTATTATTAAACCAGTTTTTCAGTGAAATTAGTGTAAATTATTAAATTAGTCCAAACAGCCATGTTTTCTAAAATGGCAAAGTTAAATTGAAGTTATAAACATAACTATTGATTAATTGTTGCATATTAACTAAATTCCAGTTGGAAAATTGTTGTGTTCTTATTGCATTACCCAGTAAAAACTACATCGGGAGAAAACTACAAGTCAAACAGAGATAAGGAATTATAGCACTAAGTTGAACCCGAAATTATACACTGGTCAACTAATCAAACAGGGGTTGTATGCCAATAGCGTATTTACCTAAAAGTTTTATCTTTGATGCTCTCCCACAAAAGTTTATCTCTTGACCTTGAGAATCATTCCTTATAGAAAATTTATAGTCTCATTTAAAGTAGGGAAATTTCTATTTTAAAAAGTTATTAATTACAGAAACTACTATACCCTTATTTTTACACATGTTGCTTGGTAGGATTTTCCGATAGCTTTGTATATGAGGCTACAATTATTTTTCATTTATAGTCTTTTTCCCTTCTTGTATTATGATTGCCTCTTGAATTTATGTTTTTCTCAACAAATAGTATGTCATTTGGCTATTTTAGTTTATCTACTAAGTTTAATTTCGTATTATTTTTCTTTTTGTTTACTAATTCATATATTTAAAAATCTTCTCATCAATATACTGCCTGTCACATTCACATTTATCTCTGTAAATACAGTTTTGAGTGCCATTAGTGTCGTTTTTAGGTTTTTGACGAAATTTGTTTTATTATTGAAAGCCGTACACTTTTTAAATTTCTTAACTACGTGCCTAACGTTTCGATAATTCCGACACATATGGGATAGTCTGAAACGATAAGCTTTTTTCTTTAAATCTTTCTTTTTTGGTTAGGAAACTGTGTTTTTACATTTTGATATTATGAATGAAGCGACGATAGATTGGGGGTTTTTTTATTAAATCTTCAAGACGATTTAGTTTTTGGTTTATACTATCTTTACCACAAATATTATTAATTGGGGAATTTACTATTCCTTCCATAGCAGTACTAGAATGGTTAGAATAATAGTTTAGGTATTATGAGACTCAAATAATGGCAAATATACGGATAAACTATATAACAAGCCATCGTTCGTTACCCCATAACTTTAAACCAGACTTTATATTGTATATTTTTATTAAATCTTTTTGAATATTTAATTTTAATGTTTATAACTGACAAAGATAACTTCTCCTCACAAATTAAGAGTTAAATATTTGCATTGGTAACGACTAGAAACGTAGTAAATTAAAAATGAAGTCACAATTCTTTTATAATTGAATGTGTTCTTGTGGTTACTTGATGACTATCGCATGTAGCTTGCCTGTAGGGTCCACAGCCACATCTGAAACCCATTAGTTCTGACCCCTGCAGGAATCGCCCAATTTAAATACTAAATATATATAGTGATGGTTGATAACACATCAAACATGTTTATTAAGATTGAGACAGTAAACTATAAAATTACTATGTCATTAATTATCAAAGGACGTACATTTCCCTCCGCCACATTGTCTAATGATACAAATCAAATTATAAAAACATTTGAAATAATTGTATGTTGATTTAATGGTGCCTAGCAATTCATTAAGCAAGAGTCTCGTGATGTTTCAATTATAAAGGGAGCAAATTACAGGGGGAGTTAATGAAAATTATAAATGTGCTTGTTTAAAGGAGAAACCAAATAAATCGTATGTCCGCCCACATGTCTTTGTGATATCGTTGGTTCATCTTTCTTGCGACCTCCCTCGGAGGTATCCTTTTCCCTCATCCTTCATACATCTTTCATGTTGCACAACTAAAGCAACATTAGTACAATATTCTAAATGTAGGTTAATTAATGAATTGAACAACGTACATACCACTTGATGATACACAGATTGTATCATGTTAATTTAACGTTATGTATTTATTAAGCACACAAATTACTTGCATCAAACATATAAAAAAATCTGTGAGATTCAAACCAGCGGGCAAAAGGAGTTAATGTTGCAGTTTTTATGATGATATCTGTTGTTTATTTGTTTTCTTAATTTTTATACTGGTAGTTAGTTGGCAAGTATGCAATATGTTCTTCAATAGTATTTTCATAGTGAAAAGCTAATAGATTACGAACTATCCAAAAAACTTCTCAGATTGAGTTTGGAGTTCGGAAAGTTTTAGTCAATCACACGGAAACTGAAAACTACTGGATGGAAAAGTCAGTTAAAATGGGGAAAAAATGGCATGGTTCAAGAGCTTGATAATAATATTTGATAACCAATCTACACAAAATATTTATTTAGTTAGGAGTGAGGAGGAGGTGTAATACATAATCCATGAAAACAGCTTATTCTGCATAGAGTAACTTTACTTTGGTATGTCGTTTTCAAAAAATGTTTTATTCTTAAATCTTGCTTATCTAATCTTAAAAAGTATCATATATAAACATTGCCTATGTTTCATTGTTTTAAACATTATAATAATAACAATAATGTTTTAGTAATAAAATAATAGTGCAAATTAAAAATAAAACAAAAACAAATATTTCAACAATTTCAAATAACTTTTATACATAGCAATATAAACAATATTCGGATTAACTCACAGTTATATTTACATAAACACAGTTTTAATGACATTTTTCGACAATTATTTCTAACCGTAAAATTTGTTTTTTGCAATTTTATACATGGATTTGAGTCAATAATCTTTAAAAACCATTTGTAAATAATATATATATATATATACAAAATTAATGAGGAGAAGTTATTCGTTTGTAAAATGATTATAATTCTTAAAGAGCTTCTACAACATGTGTTACCAGACGTAAACTGACATTATGTCAATACATATGCAACGTAATGAACTAACTGCATGCATGATAGCTGAGAGATGTAATCATTGACAGACACTATCTGACTAAAATAATTGCTTGTAACTAAAATCTTCTCCCGCGAAAACACTAACAAAGAAGACGAGTTCCGCTGATGACTGACTATGAATTTTAAGCAAACATATGTGTCAGTTCTTATGATTGATGGGTCTAATAGCTACGTTGCGTTGATTACTTCGACTAAATCTCTGTTACCTTCGACACTTGAACTTAGTTTAACATTTTCAACACAATTAATGGGAAATTGACTGAGCAGATATTAAGAATAGCACAGGTGTCAGATTGATTAGAAATTAACGTTGTGACACTGATTTGTTTTGATAAGTTTGACGTTTATCTCACAATCATGATAAATATTGTCAGTCAAATGTTTTGGTAAGATTAGACAGGTGTTGACCTACCAATCCTCTCTGTATGTATACATGCTACTCTGTGTGTGAAAACAGATTGCTATCTCTGACACTCTATTCCTCTTGGTTCGGTTGTATGACAGTGCTTGAACATATTTTGATTCCTCTTTTATAAGTAAGAAATTACAGAGTAATCAAAAAGTACAAAATACAACATTAAATTACTCACTATAATCACATAGTTACAAACAATGTTGAAAGTCTCCTGATACATTTAACAATAGATAAAGCCAAATTACAAATTAGCACCAAAGAAATAGAAATTTCTTTTGAAGTTCCTGGTGCAGTTTCAGATATATCTAGGTTTGCTGTGGGAAGAGTCGACCAAACTTAAAGATTTTCTGCTGCTGCGAAAGCTGAATCAGGGTACATGTTCTTGTTTGGTGGCCATATATCGTGGTTTTAAAACCATGCACTGAATTAGCTATTGTAGCTGCTTTACAATAAGCTTTAGTCATCCACTTAGTGACTCCTATTCCAGGATTAGACCTAAGTCAATTTTGAACCTTAGAGCTTCAATATTTTTTGATTGGGATGTGTGCTCATCAAAAACTCGGAAAACCTTATGTTCTTTTGATGGTTTTACTCACTTCACAAAATTTTGCAACCACTTTACAAACAAATCGGTGTTGGTGTACAAAGACAAAGATATTTTAACAATGCTACCAGGTGGTGAACCAACTTTTAAGTCAGGTTGGATTTTTAATCTTTTAAAAATGATCACTGGATAAACGAATAAACCTGGAATAGTTACACAGCTGAACATAGTGGTAATTATACCTCTCTCTCTTCGTTTGACCCTGCGACAACTTGTTTTTCCCCTTTAGAGCTAAAATGTTTTGCACTTTGCTGAAGCCGGATTCGTAGACATTCAAAATTATACTTGCATCTACTATGTTTTTATCTATAAGTTTTATAAAGATATCGAAAAACCATGAAACATTCTCCATAATAAATCCTTTAGCTCTTGCTAAAGAAGTGGATTCGTGCTCCCTAAGGATATTTGGGGATTTCTTGCTTTTAAAGCATAATACCACTTCTTACATGCCTTCGTGAGTTTCTGTTGTAATTATTAGGTAAATTATTCTTTCCTGTTGAAGGCAAGACGACGGCGGACGTTACTACTTGTTAAACCGAACAAACATTCTTCTATTGTGTTAGGTGCTTTACTAATGCAGATTCAATCTTATGTAATAATATATGTTCTAGCTAATGTGTTTGTATGTTAATTACCTATAACATTACGAGATTCTAAATGTCTTTTTAAAGTAGGATTAGGTATGTTATATTGTCTACAGAACTTGTTTATACCTAGATCCCTATTTCTGTAAGAAGTTAACAAAATGTCTTCTACTGTCCATTTTCCATACTGACTTTTGGTGCTCCTTTTATAACAAAATAGAGAAATAGCTTCAATAACGTAACAGAAATGTTAAATTATAGGATCTTTTTTAAATAAATAATAAGTTTCCAAATTTGTTTTGGTTCGATTTTATCAACTGCGCAGTGGTACGAAATAAGCAACAGTGTAACGATAGAAACGAAACTACCAAATATAACCTTCAAACTATTTAAGGTTAACTTTACTTATATGAAATTGTAACTTAAGAAGCTTAGATTAACATAGTCATAACGAAATGTATAATTTCTTATCTTATTGTTGTGTATGTCCTTAGAGCACAACACAAAAAATTACATCGAAGCATTGAATTTCAAATCAATCAACATATGCATCGTTAAAACGGTTATTTTTCACCAGGATGGTGAAAATGATGTCTAGTTCGATAGGTTGCCAGTAGATCGTAGTTGTTTCCAGAATATCGTATCAGATGTTTAGGAATATAACTACAAAGTACTGTCGTGTACATTTGTAGATTTTTATTTACATCCATTATAACATTTTAAAAATAACGCATTTGTAGAACACTCTGTAAATGCCATGATTTAGGGTAACTCTACCAATAGTATATTTCATCACTAGGACCAAAAGTGAAGCTTTTCGATACAAGCTCAAGTTTAACGGCCGAGGCGGAGCCGAGTTTTTTATACTGCAAACAATATAAGAAGACAATTTCTAAAAACTAAAATGTTATAACGTATTTACCTTCAAAATGTTTGACAAATTACACAAGTTTACAAGCTATTACAGCTGTTTAGTTTGTGTTAGTGGTACTTATTTATAAAATCGATGGTAACAGCTGTTTTATCTGTTATTTACAATCGAGAGTATCGGTTGTTTTTATAGATTCTTTAGAATCGTTAATTAATTCGTATAAGCAAAGTAACAGCTGATGACCTCGACCTCAGCTGATTTTTTAGTACTAGGACATAAAGAAAAACTTTAGCATCTCAATGCATGTATTGAAAACAGCTGTTTTTGAAGGAGTATAACGAAAAAGAATTTGTGTTATTATACTAACTATAACGTTATAAACACAATTAAAAGATAAACTACATTCGGAAAGTTTCCATACACATACACCACTAGAGTCTCTTCTAAAGGTGTTAATTCAAAGTCGTCATCTCTTCTCAATTCTTATTGAATATTTTTTCAATGCAAATCGATGGAAAAAAAACTAACCTACAGAAATACTAACGAAAATCTAACGATTTGTCCTTTTAATTGTAAAATTTCTCAGTAGGAATTCTAGTGTGTAATTAGCCGACTCAAATCGGTTACTTAAAATTAAAAACTAACATCGGTTTTATAAAAACTAACCTACAGAAATTTTAACGAAAATCTAACGATTTGTCCTCTTAATTGTAAAATTTCTAAGTAGGAATTTTAGTGTGTTATTAGCCGACTCAAATCGGTAACTTAAATATAAAATTAACATTGGTTGTATAAACACTAACCTACAGAAATACTAACGAAAATCTAACGATTTGTCCTCTTAATTGTAAAATTTCTAAGTAGGAATTCTAGTGTGTAATTAGCCGACTCAAATCGGTAACTTAAAATTAAAAACTAACATGGGTTGTATAAAAACTAACCTACAGAAATACTAACGAAAATCTAACGATTTGTCCTTTTAATTGTAAATTTCTAAGTAGGAATTTTAGTGTGTTATTAGCCGACTCAAATCGGTAACTTAAATATAAAATTAACATTGGTTGTATAAACACTAACCTACAGAAATACTAACGAAAATCTAACGATTTGTCCTCTTAATTGTAAAATTTCTAAGTAGGAATTCTAGTGTGTAATTAGCCGACTCAAATCGGTAACTTAAATATAAAAAACTAACATTGGTTGTATAAAAACTAACCTACAGAAATACTAACGAAAATCTAACGATTTGTCCTTTTAATTGTAAATTTCTAAGTAGGAATTTTAGTGTGTTATTAGCCGACTCAAATCGGTAACTTAAATATAAAATTAACATTGGTTGTATAAACACTAACCTACAGAAATACTAACGAAAATCTAACGATTTGTCCTCTTAATTGTAAAATTTCTAAGTAGGAATTCTAGTGTGTAATTAGCCGACTCAAATCGGTAACTTAAATATAAAAAACTAACATTGGTTGTATAAAAACTAACCTACAGAAATACTAACGAAAATCTAACGATTTGTCCTCTTAATTGTAAAATTTCTCAGTAGGAATTCTAGTGTGTAATTAGCCGACTCAAATCGGTAACTTAAATATAAAAACTAACATTGGTTGTATAAAAACTAACCTACAGAAATACTAACGAAAATCTAACGATTTGTCCTCTTAATTGTAAAATTTCTAAGTAGGAATTCTAGTGTGTAATTAGCCGACTCAAATCGGTAACTTAAATATAAAAACTAACATTGGTTGTATAAAAACTAACCTACAGAAATACTAACGAAAATCTAACGATTTGTCCTCTTAATTGTAAAATTTCTAAGTAGGAATTCTAGTGTGTAATTAGCCGACTCAAATCGGTAACTTAAAATTAAAAACTAACATGGGTTGTATAAAAACTAACCTACAGAAATACTAACGAAAATCTAACGATTTGTCCTTTTAATTGTAAATTTCTAAGTAGGAATTTTAGTGTGTTATTAGCCGACTCAAATCGGTAACTTAAATATAAAAACTAACATCGGTTGTATAAAAACTAACCTACAGAAATACTAACGAAAATCTAACGATTTGTCCTCTTAATTGTAAAATTTCTAAGTAGGAATTCTAGTGTGTAATTAGCCGACTCAAATCGGTAACTTAAATATAAAAACTAACATTGGTTGTATAAAAACTAACCTACAGAAATACTAACGAAAATCTAACGATTTGTCCTCTTAATTGTAAAATTTCTAAGTAGGAATTCTAGTGTGTAATTAGCCGACTCAAATCGGTAACTTAAAATTAAAAACTAACATGGGTTGTATAAAAACTAACCTACAGAAATACTAACGAAAATCTAACGATTTGTCCTTTTAATTGTAAATTTCTAAGTAGGAATTTTAGTGTGTTATTAGCCGACTCAAATCGGTAACTTAAATATAAAATTAACATTGGTTGTATAAACACTAACCTACAGAAATACTAACGAAAATCTAACGATTTGTCCTCTTAATTGTAAAATTTCTAAGTAGGAATTCTAGTGTGTAATTAGCCGACTCAAATCGGTAACTTAAATATAAAAAACTAACATTGGTTGTATAAAAACTAACCTACAGAAATACTAACGAAAATCTAACGATTTGTCCTTTTAATTGTAAATTTCTAAGTAGGAATTTTAGTGTGTTATTAGCCGACTCAAATCGGTAACTTAAATATAAAATTAACATTGGTTGTATAAACACTAACCTACAGAAATACTAACGAAAATCTAACGATTTGTCCTCTTAATTGTAAAATTTCTAAGTAGGAATTCTAGTGTGTAATTAGCCGACTCAAATCGGTAACTTAAATATAAAAAACTAACATTGGTTGTATAAAAACTAACCTACAGAAATACTAACGAAAATCTAACGATTTGTCCTCTTAATTGTAAAATTTCTCAGTAGGAATTCTAGTGTGTAATTAGCCGACTCAAATCGGTAACTTAAATATAAAAACTAACATTGGTTGTATAAAAACTAACCTACAGAAATACTAACGAAAATCTAACGATTTGTCCTCTTAATTGTAAAATTTCTAAGTAGGAATTCTAGTGTGTAATTAGCCGACTCAAATCGGTAACTTAAATATAAAAACTAACATTGGTTGTATAAAAACTAACCTACAGAAATACTAACGAAAATCTAACGATTTGTCCTTTTAATTGTAAAATTTCTAAGTAGGAATTCTAGCGTGTAATTAGCCGACTCAAATCGGTAACTTAAATATAAAATTAACATTGGTTGTATAAAAATTAACAAAAAAGTAACGTTACATTTTTTTTAAATTAAAAAATTGTTGTTCAAGCTAACATTCAGTGTGTAATCTGTGATATCCATTTTTACATCATTAGTTGTGTGGGGATTGTTCGAAAACTCAGTTTTTCATCGACTACAGGGAAAATAATTGCACCGTGAAAGATCCGGAGATGATAAAAGATTTTAGAAATGGTTCTGTTCGCCCCACGTCGTTCAATAGAGCCAACGAGTGCCATAGACAAATGAACCGTAGTGTTATAACTAAAGAAACAAGTTTATTACTAAATTTAGCGATGGTAAAAAACCCACCTTATTTTCCTGTGTGCTGCCACTGAGTGGAAATCTAAATTTAACGGATCATCACGATTATAACAGTTCACTTAATTAAAAGTTAAGATTGACCAAACATTTGAAATACACAAAGTATATAAGAACTTTTGTAACCAGCTGTCAGTTTCTTTAAAGTTTAAACCATTTCAATACTCGTAACCATTGCAACCAAAGTTGCAAAATGTATACAGCAAATTTATTAGAATAAGCATAACAATCAGTTTGAGGTTAACAAGATATTTTTATCAATTAGGTAAACAAAAAATTATCATTTTAATATATATTATTTCTATTATGTTACGTATAGGCCTATTGGAACGTGTTTCTTATTTTAGATGGACAAAGATATTTATTTTCAAACACACTATTTCAAGAAGAGAAGACACCATATCCTGCTCCTGATGTATGAATGTTAATATGCTTGGTTAATAATGTTAACCTACTCTTAATTATGTAAATTAAACCTTATCTTATAGGTTTTTAAGTTTTATGAAGAAATAATTGTTCTTTGATATCAATGTATTTAGCTAACAACCTTAATTCCGCTCCAGTAAGTTACTTAATGAAGATTAACTCCAAATTCAAATTAAATTACCTAATTACTAACTAAAAGTAATTTTATCATTCAGTTTTGGTATAATCCGATTATGATCTTGTCTATTACATACTTGAAATCTAAATATCCTTGTCGGTATTGTTCATCAACAGTTAATTGTCAAAACAATTAATATTCTGTATCGCCCCCAAACAGGTGTCCGATCTGTTATCTATCGGTGGGTGCGCAACAAGTGGAATCACGTCCCACCCTGTGTTACTTGCAAGCGGTAGCCGACCAAGCACGTCTACTGGCTCCTTATTAGTGACTTTACAACTCATGTAATTTGTTCCGAGTATCCTTGAAGTTGGCATATGTCTTGTCTTCCGCAAGACACGTACTTCCATGTTTCCTTTTTCGTGTTCTCCAGCGACTTCCATACAATTACTGTACGGTGATCTAAGAAACAAAGCTTTATGGTTTTGTGTAGAAATGATTACGAACTGAGGCCTGTTTCATGCAAAATATAAGCTTATATTATTAGTTACAATATAAACTTATAAAAAATTTTACAAGTGTTGAGCTGTAAATTTTATTGATAGTTATAGGTACACAAGAATATCAACTTGATTGTTTCATAAACACGGAAGAAATATATTTCAGACCGTCAATTGTTTGGTAAAATTTAAACCTATTTCTACTGGTATTTTATTATTGTTGTGTGGTTTTGCAATACGCTTCCTTGCAGTTTTTTTATTATCAATTTGTCTAATATAAACGAAAACATTTTGTGTTGGTACACTTTATTTTGAAAACGGGCATAAGGATAAGTTGATGGATGAATCTAAGAAGCGATTTAGCCAGGTCTCAACTTTGGGAAAACACATTTAGGGAAATCACACCCGCCTCGCTTTGATTTTGTATTTATTAGGCAAACCACAGCGCAATTGTAAGAAAATCCTACACTTATTCGAAAGAGAATGTAAACATTCAAAATACATCATTTTATCATAAACATAGGGCAGGTGGAGAGGTACGCTACTAATCACCAAACACCGTATGGCTTGTCTTAGCAATAGGGAAGCTATTATTCTTAAATAGTGTTCAGTGTGTTTTTACGAGTACTATAAATAATCATTTTGCAACCGCTTTCCACCGTAACTATAAAGACAGCAGCGGATATATAATTTATTGTTTCGTGTCGAAAAGAATAAAATTGTGAATAGAACGTTTTTATTATAATAAAATAAAGTTTTAAAAACACATCTTACAGTTATAAACTATTTATTTATGTTATAGTTATGAACTTATTTATTTATCTTATAGTTATAAACTTATATGTTTTCTTCGTTGTGATTTTCGTTCTTTATTATAGTTTCCCTCATTGGTCTTACATTATTAAAATTTATAATTTTGATTTGATATTTAAAATTTTTTAAATATCTTAATAAAATAAAATCAGTGTTATGCCGTCAGTCAGTCAGGAATGCTAAGTCTACTAAAATTAATGGGATTAAAAATACCACACAACCAGAAATGAATAAATAATGTATGTGCCAACTAAGTGTAAAAAAACTTTTGTCGTCTTAAAGAAGAATAGGAAAAAAAGTTTAATTGTTTATAATAAAATAATCCTTATCTTATTTCTTATCTCATTAAAAAAAGTACAATTTAACTGACAACAACGAAACATGAAATTTCGGAGCAATACCACACAATTGTTTTCTTTAACTTCTAAGACTACATTTTAGTAAATATATTTTGAGTTAAAAAAAAGTTTATACTTCAGATATGACTTAAATATAGCAACGTACCACATTTTATCATTTCGTTTTATAAAACAAAACGCCATACTCTGCTCGAATAAAAAGTCTTCCGAACATGAGTAATAAATTTGAATCCTGGTTTTAGATAATTTTTATTACTTTACAAAACCACACTATAACAGTTGTCAGAAAGTGGAATACAGTGGGCGCTTCTTCTCAGTTATTTAAACATTTAATAAATAATCTTAATTTTTAAATTATACTATTCAAATTGTGTGTTTCATTATTTAATTTCAATGTATAAAATTTAACCTTGTTAACCAGCAAAATAATAGGGAAGTTATTAAACCAATGATTTTTTTTTGCCAATACTATTAAATGTTAAATTTTTAATGTAATGAAGTCACAATTTCAGATACGTTTTCATAATAATCATACAATATACTACATGTAAAAGAAAAAATAATAAAGTTTAAAACTTCAAGACAAGGATAAAAATAACAACTTAAGAGTTGCTGGTATGAGAGGTACCCGAATTTTTAAGAGACACAAATTATTTTTGGGTTGCCATCAAACCTAGGAGGACCAAGGTTTAGACGTGCCATACGTTCTAGACGACCAAGCACATCACAAACTGCTAAAAATTTGCGAATAATTTGCGTAAAAAAAATTTAAACAATTTCTTGAAGAAGCATAACAACAAACGAAAAGTTGTATGTCTCGGGCTTAAAGAAAATGATCAAGATTCTAAAAGAAATGTCATGAAGAGTGATGAATAGTGAAAAACAAAATTAATAAAAATTCAAAATGAAGAGTGGCATTCGAATCACTCGCTGCATTGAAAACAATTAATTACGAATTTACTACCGTGCAGTTCAAGAGATATTTTGAAAAAGGGTAATTCGTGTCCGGTTAGAAATTATTAACTTTTGAATCTTTCATCAACATAATTCACCCTATACCACCGTACATTCTGTGAAGGAGTATTTTGATAAAACTAACATTCCCATACTACCACAGCCTATTACTCCCCTAATTTAGTCCATATGATTCCTAAAACTCTAAATCTAATTTCGTAATTTTACAAGTGTGGATAATGTCCCGAAGCTCTTGACGGAACAGTTGTAGGTGTTGATAATTAATGAGATCTAGCATTGTTTCAGTCAATGGGAACAATATCTCTGTAAGTGTTGTGCTTCCTAAGAGAACTATTTTGAAGGAGATAAAATTGTTTTAAAGTTAAGTTGGTACAATTTGTTTCAATAATTTTTATACATACAAATTTTGTATAATTTAGTTTTCTGCTACATTCCATTACTATGTATATATTTGTCCACTGATGGTGTTTTTCTTACAGGAAATGCCATTGAGCTAGTCGCCTCTGATAGCCAATGTAAAATATCTACACGTTGGTTGTTACTACGCCGTAAGGAAACTGCATTCAAGAAGGTAACTTACCACATACTGTGAAATCATTATTTTGATAAATAATACAAGATACATAACGTTGTTTCTTACATTAATAAGAATCGATTACTCTACAGACATTTCTATTCCACCTATGATAAGAGTAAAAATAGATTTCAAAAAAGAAAAATGAAAATGTACAAAAAATTCTGGGTAGTTGCTTTAAAATACTTCTATTGATATTGATGAGTCCCGAGCTCTCCAGTAAAAAGGGTTTAAATATATGTTTTTAAGATTATATCTTATATGAACTGTAATAAGAAATGTTAGGTATAACATTTAAAGAGCATAACATTTGTTGTTTCGATGAGTGGTAAAATTTACCGAGTTTTGACATTTTAAACTACACTCATGACGCACGCTAGTTTCAAGCGCTCAATTGTTAACAAGTCATGTACCGTACGTTGTATCGAATATTTTATTAAATATTTATTTTAGATAATTTAATTGCCTTTATTTTGACCCCTTATGTGTTATTTCGTGATGGAAATCAACCAAATTAATTTGAAAAAATGAAGAAAATGCGCGCACATTAAACTATTAAAATCTATCAATTCACGAATAATAATATTATTTGGTTCAAATAACAATTAAACATTAATTTTTCTTTATTTTTCAATACATAGTTGAATGTTTCTTGTTGTAGCTTTGTATTTGATCAATGTAACTATTATAAAAAACACTGCCTCTTCCCACTAAGTTTTATTAATATTTTTCTGCATTAAAAATAAAACATCGTTTCACATTGTTTCCTTAAATCAAAATCTGATTATTTACTAAACATAATACATATTATAATACATTAAAAAATCCCTAATATATCACTGTTATGATTGATAGAATATAACAAAATATTAATCTATTACATCTAAACAGATTAAACCTCCTCTGTCGCTAAGACAGCTATATGAGTTCTGTGGATCATATGGCGCCACGCCAACTCATATATTTATGTAATGAAAATATAATTTACATTCAACCTATACATTCTCTCTTTGATGTGAGGTAAGTAGTCTTTTTTACATTTGCGCGATGGATGGTTTAGGTAGGCATTTCAAATCCCAGCATGGTGGGGGGGGGGGAGGGTTGCACAGCCGAGGAGTTGAACATAAATTCATACATGTATTACTGTTGGTAAATAGCTTTTACGTTTGAGTTGTATATGTGTCCCTAAATTTATTGCATTATTAGTCAGTAATATCTAATATGTTTAGTTAACCCTTTAGTCGTTTTACACAAAGTCAAGACCAAGCTAAACTCTTCTTCGCGTATTAGAGCACTCAAAAACAATAGTTTAGTATAGAAGATTTTGGATAAATTTACTTTTTACGTGGAAAAACATTTGAAGTAATGAACCTAAACGTGGTTTTTATATTGTATAGTCTTAAACCAAACTTTTTACAGTTAGGAGAAGAAACCAACCACGTGCGAAATAATTGAATGCGAAATGTTTTGTTCATCGTTTTTGTTGATTTATAAAAGCCTCAAACTATATGTATTTCACGTGGAATAATACTTGTGTCAACACTTGGTGTAAACAATCTAAGCCTGTTTTTTTTTTTAATTATGAATAAGAAGCATAGTAGAGAGAAAAAGGTGAGCATAATATGGAAATAATATAATAATAATTTGGAGCATAATAATAAAATATAAGAGCCAGTTTTATAAGGATGTGGTTATAAAACCACCTAAATGAGTTGTTCCAAAATCGAGACCTAGAAAACTGTTCATTCACCCCATTTCAACGAAACCCTTCTGTCCGCTCTAAAGATAAAATGTAGACTACAAACATACAAGACTTGCTCGTATTATATACTTCTTGTCATATAGTAAAACGATGTATATATTAATTAGAGAATGACTCTTAGGTTTGTTTAGTGTATTGGAAACAAAAACATACCTAATGCTTTAAGCTTCAAACAGATAAATAATTCTCAACATAAGTAAAGTTTCAATGAAAAAAAGTTGATTACAATCTGTTTAATAAGAACAGATGTCACAAAACCGGAAGTGGCGTCATTGTCTTAGCACGCGTGACCTCTGGAAGTGGGTTTAATTTCAAAAAGAAAGGCCGAAACTCTAGTAAATCAGAGATTTTTTATTGTCAGTAGAAACAAAGAAGTTGCAATAAACGGAGCTCTCAGGATTTGAAAATATTCTTAATGTTTAGGAAACTATCATAATACATTATACAAAATGAATGTATGATTTTACAGTACACACAGAACAATGTATTTAATCAATAACTGAAAATAAATCAGTTATAAATCATGCAATAACTATAGAGGGAAACGTTGGATAAGTTCTTTTATATTTGTGTCGTCAAAGATAATATCTCAATTCACGACGAAAGATGAAAGAAATTGTTATTATTTATTTAATATTAATACTCTTTTATTGCGAAATCAATCTGCTAATTAAAGTTTACAGTTTTTAAAATGTAGATAGAGAGGGAGGGGCATTTGTTGTTGCTGGGGAGAGTGTATTTAAAGTATTATTTTTGATCAAGAACGCTGTGGTTAGAGTAGAATACCCTCATTGTGTCCATTAAATATTGCTATATTATTATAATACTATAACAAATGCTTTATTGTTATATTTGTGTGTGGACCTTCTATTAGAAATAAATGTGTTTTGTCCGACAAAATCAAATTAATATTTGATCTTTGTTATCAAATATATGACGTATTATTATCACTATATACACATTTATATACTATTTTAAATGTAATTATTTCATACTATGTAAAAGTGTTTAATATTATCAGTCAACATTTATAAGTGTATAAATATATAACTCATGTGTTTTAGCTAAAATCATGAAATTCATCTTTTTTTCATAAATGTTTACAGTATTATTATATCGTGTAATTATAATTTATAATTAGTTGTTTTATTATACTTTATGAGAGTGAAATGTGTAAATCTTGTATTTATCACATTTTCTACATTACGTAGCTACAACTGTTTTTTTAATTTTTTTAATTTATTTTTTTAATAGCTTATAATTAGAATAGAAATTATAATTTTATTCTGCTATTGGCAGACGAATAATTAAAGGAAATATAATATAATTTTTAATTGTTTACTCGGTATTAGAAAAAAATAAGATATTTTAGATTGTTGGTAAAATGAAAATCTTTTATGGTAGTCTACATGTTATTTAAATTTAACTATAAAAAGTCCCCCCCCCTAAAAATATACCAGTTCATGTTTCGAAGTGTTATGAAGAATAATCCAATAATGATAGAAGTGGAGCAAAGTTATTTCTATTTATACTAAGAAATTAAGTTTCAACAACATACAATCTTCTTACATCTAACTCAAGTTGTTGATATTAATAGATAAATAATTCATAAATCTCCATATCTCATAAATAATGAAAAGGACTTTACCTTGCCAAATTTGTCGGGTGAAATAAATATTTTTACTAAAATATAGTATTTCATTTAGAGAAATATACAATTATTTTGTTTCGTTTGAACCGTCCCACACAATATGATTCAACTTCTAGTTTAAACATGATATTATGACATTACTGAAACACTGGATATTTATTTTCGTACTGCTGTTGTTGCAGCAATTTCAAATCTTGACAACTCAAATTATATGGGTTTGGCAGTTGTTAAGAAACGCCTCTTTTCAGCCAAGTTTCACTTGTTAAAATAAGTTATAAGCCACAATTATATTTGACCTAAAGGTGTCTGTTAGATTGACGAGTTAGGTTTTGAATAAAAAAGTATAGTCAGTTTCTCTGTAAAGTTCTACTATTTTATCCAAAAAATATTTCTTTTTTATAGAAATCCAATGTTTATTGGTAAAAGTTCAGCGTACAACTCCTCTATTAAAAAAAGTTTTTTGTTAAAAATTCGTTAACCAAACATATGGAAAAAAAAATACATATTGACACGGTATTCACTTTTTCGCAATAAAAACTTAAAATTAAAAGTACCAAATATACATACAAATAAGTTATAAAAAGTCGTTAATCTCTATGCAATTAAGTTCACTGACAGTTTTTGCACTTCTAGGAATTAGAGAATAAAATCAGTACCGACTAGTATAGATTAAAATTAAACTTTTGTACACTTTTTGAAGTATTTTACTTTTCCCTAAGATAGGGATATGATGCTATAATTAATTATGTCTTTGATATAAAGAAAGAAAAATACTTTACCTTTACCTAACTTGTCTCGTAGGTCAAAGATTGTTGTTTAGTTAATATCATTTATCACATGACACACTACAATTCATTTAATTTAGAGCAAGCCAAGTACAAGATTTTATTATTATTTTTTTAATATTATTTACATGAAATACTATTTATATAAGATATTACATATAATACCGTCATACTTCAATGAATAATTAAAGGATTTCTTTTACATTCAATGTGGATGCTTTATTTCAGAACCATGAATGTTGATATAATCTACAAAATCTCGTGTATTAACACGGTTTCCCAATTTTATATTTAAATTTAACGGCTAAAAATTAAATTCTTTCAAGTTAAGTTGTATGTCGAAATTAAATTATTGAAAATGATTCCTACGTAAAATTATAGATTTTTTAAATATTTTTAAAGTAACCATTTTGGAAATGAATATTAGTTGCTTGACAGTTATACGTGAACTTGTGAATTACTATTACAATGGGACCGTAATCTAATGCACCTAAATATAATTGGTAGTTTTCATTTGAAATATTTAGGATGAAATGTTAAAAGAACGTTAAAATATTATTTAAAAATAATATAATTAGTTTTGAAGCTTAGGAATGTTGAATAAATGTATAAATAGAAAAGATGCACCCTGTACTTTTATATTTTTATTTAATTACTATGTATTATGTTTAATACCAGTCTTTAAGTCTAATGCAAATAATTTCCATCGATGCTGAAGAATAACTCCGTTACTGATCACAGATATTGTTGTGTAGTTATATCTATTCTTTATAGATTTCAGCCTCGATATGTAAATAAAAGTACAGACTCACTTCCCTTATTTTAATTATTCTGTTTTATTTAGGTTTATGTTATGTTTTAGCTGAATACTCTCCGCTCATTTTAACAGAAAACTGCTCTTTTCACTGATAACGCCCAAACGTTACGTCTATTTTTAAAAAATAAAAGATTTATAACATTAAAAGATAAATAAATTGTAATATTTGTTTATTAATTTATTTTCCCTCTCGGACAAATAACTTATTTTGACTGTTTATCATATACAAATGTATTTTTATAAATTAGTTCTCCTTTCTTTCTTCAATATTAATGCAATAATATTCTGACAGTGTACTTGGCCTATTTGAATTGATTATAAGGCATTCTGTGATTAATCAGCATTTAGTCTTAAACATAACCCCCATACACATGAAGTAGATGTTTTTATATTGTCACTGTGACATGATAAACCCATCCAATTGTTGTAAAATATATAGCTATTGCATGAACGCAGCAAGCATAGCCAAATACTGATGATTACATCAATGCAATTAAAATAGAATAATTCTTACACCTAAAGTAACAAGTTTCCTCAAGATTCGTCTTTTTATTTATCCTAGATTTGCCAATTAACAATTCAAGCACTTTGTTAAAGAAGTCAGAGAATTCAAAATGGATGTTTCCTCTAGTATTAAATATTTGCCATCACAATATTATGAAAAGTTAAAATGTACTTAAACTTCATGAGAATCCAACTTAGGAGTAATAATAGTTGAGCAGACGCACTTTGATTGAGGTAAGCATTACAATATCTCATTGAGGAGAATATCAGAAAGGGGATTTGTGTGGCTTTGAGTAAACTCATAGTGTTTCCGAAGTTAAGGAAGGTGATGATCTCTAATAATATAAACGTCCAGTAATCTTTCATAATACCATTTACAGTGGTAACACCGACCGCAAGGAATAATTAGAGGTTAGGAAGCCCTTACCCAAACACGATCTGAAGCTTCACTGACAGCTTCAAAACAAAGGATGAAACAGGAACTGGAATCCGAGGAAGAACACGTGAACAGAAACATGTCCTGCTGATGGAAGTATCCAATCAGAAACTACAGATTTAATGAAATGTGTCAGTCAGAAAAAACTTAAGACTTGGATACAAGGATGACGATATTTGTATCTGTCCAGACTGTTGGAAGGCTTTGAAAGTTCTGGGTTCTTAACAATGTCAGCCTGGATTGTTTCAAAATCGTATCACGGTTACGAAAGCTACAAATTTTACGCTTTGCTGGCTTCCTGAACATGTTAGGATTAGTGTGAGTGAATGTACGTCCTGCCGAAGAAAACTTCAGTAGCGTAACTCAAAAAAGTGTAATAGTTTCTACGGTATATTCAAGAGGCTGGCTATGCAAGTCATCAGCATGTGCTGGGACGACAAATCAAAGAGGAGGTGAAGGTGCATTTCAGGTTTAAGCATGAGGAAATTCTCACTTTGAGCCTCCTCTAAGCAATCTGACGTTTTCTTTTTAGAGAGGTGAAATATGGGAATGGTGGTAGGGTTCGTTAGAGAAAACATTATCACAGAATGGGCGTGTTCTCTGGAGAATGTCTGTGTAAGTAACGTGGCCAGCAAAAGAAAACTACAGAGAACATGATCTTTGAATGCGAGTGCCCTATTCTGGAAAAAAACTGAATATGTTGGGAAGGGTGATTTTAGTAGTATCTTAAAACAGTTTTTATTTAATGTAAAATACCTACATAACCAGAATTTTCTAAACACACTTGCAACTTCATTATAAAATGAAATGTGCTAACTTAAATCCAATGATGTAACCAATGAATTTGAAATGTAATAATGAAGATACGATTAAAGAACTTGGAACTTCGTGGTGATCATAATTAATTAAGATTGATCACATAACATAGTAGAGGTCTTGTCAAATGTGACTCTCTCCCGTCAGATGGAGTTATTAGCAACCGGTATTGGTTTAAGTTGGCAGCTAGTTTACAGATCAACTGTTTTATATGTCTGATTAGACTTGTTCCCTGTTTATACAACATGTGCTGTTATTTTGTTTTAAGCGACATTTAGATAAATCAAATACCATCCAACTGACAAACAAATTGCAAATTATTTAAACATGTCTGTGCATTATTAATTGTGTCGTACCTATTTAATTACAAAACTTTCTTTTTTGATTATTTAATCCCAACTAATTCAGAATGTGTTGTAAGGTTAAAATAATTAAATATGAACAACACAATATATATATATATATATATATATATATATATATGCTGTTTTACGAACATATTTACATAACCACAATAAACGGTACCAAAATTTTGCACTAACTTTCTCACACACCAATTAATTTAGTAAACAAAATACTAATAAAATTAATATTAAAAAATCTTTTTTCCAATGTTATTATAAATAAAAAATAAAAAAGTGCCATTTATTTTATTTAGTTACTTAGTTTTCCTCTTGTGAGATAAGTGGGTACTCTACCCTTTAGCTCAAGAAGAAGATCATATGGAAGCGTCTCGTGGAATCCCTATGTTCTGTAACGGAATATAGAACGGATAATTGTACAAACACGCGCAGACACACACACACACATATATATACAGAGGCACATACTGTATGTTTATATGAATATTAGTAAAAGAACCAAAGAATTGCAATACCAACTGTTGCACAAAGATTTACAACATCTACTACTGATCCCATTATATGATCTCGTGTTGCAACGAAGTGATTATGAAAGCTGCTAATTGTCACCAAAGACAGTTGTCCAGTCCTGTCAACTAAATAGGTATTGACGTTGAAGAGGTTAATGAAACATGAGAATAGAAAGGGCCGAGGGTCAATGTGTCAATCTAATAGGCCAACATGACGTGTAGACAATGCACTGACAATTAGAACATTAACTAAACATTAAACTCAATAAATGTTAAAACTTTTCTGGATTAAATTGACTGGCCTGGTCCAATGTGTAAGACATTTTTATCGGCTTGTCTTACCTGCGGACAGATTGGTTGAGGTATTTGGTACGCCAAAGCCTATTCGTAAATTTTAATAAACGTTAAGATGTAGGTTATTGTCGATATAGTTTTTGTTAACAAAAAAGTGTCAGGCTGAAACACTGCAAGTCGCTAGATTAAAGCATAAGCAGACACATTTTTCAATATAAAAATTTATATTGAATATTGAATTTATTTTGAATTTTAAATTCAATATAAAAATTTATAGTGATTGCTTCTATCACGTTTCAAAATTTTAAACACGTTGAGTTTAAGCAGGCTGTGGGATGAAACTGGGTCCGCAAAATATTTGTTGTGTACTTTATTTAACTATTCAAGATTTATTTAACTATTCGAAACTTTATTTGTCGGACATTTTTCCTTTGTAAATAATGTAGGCAGACACGCTGAATCGAAATATTTAGTGGGCCAGCTGAAAACTCAATGTCAAATACAAATTTTTTGTACATTTTTAAACCATACTAGAATACGAAATTTGATCACTAGACATTTCCCGCTATCAAGGAAAGTAGGCAGATGTGAGGGACTAGAAGATTGGCAAGGGACTGTTAAAATGTTAAGTCAGCCTCAAATTGTGTGAGAATGATGGTTGACCTCTTTATAACCCATAAATCTGGTTGTCAGACATTTTTCGCTGTAGCAAAAAGAACACATTTACCGTGAGGAACTCGTCTCTGCTGAACTGGAGAACTGGCTAGAGTCTGATGTCTGATTCAAAACTACATCTTCTCCTAATATACCTCAACAGATCAGGGAAGAGCATCTCTTCTAACTTCTCCCTATTCAAACTGTTCCCATCTAATACTTCATAATATCTTAGTCTGCTCTACCTTTCATGGGAGACAACAAAATACTCAGAGGTTTCTTCCACTCCACATCGCATTTGGTTTGATCTCTCTTCTCCGTAATCAAAATATGTCTAAAACACCGGGCTCTACCATCGCTATCAAGTCATTTAACCACTTCTCAAATCTGTTCAGATCTTTGACTGTCACATTACACACACACTCTCTCTCTCTCTCTCTCCACTTATTTAAGGCTATTCCTAAAACAGTTCCAAGTTATTGTCCTATGTTTTATCTTGAATGTCTGTACTGACCTCTGTAACTGAAACAGTTTTTTTTATAAAAGTTGATAAGTCTTTTTCATACGTAAGTTGGTTCTATGAAAAACCAATGCACTTCTCTAGTGTAGTGAATGGTAAGCGCCATCTAATGTAGGATAAAAGAAGTATACATTAATTAATACGATTTCAATATTTGTCTACAAATTTAAGGTCCAAAACTAATAAATATATTATTTAAGATCTCCGAAAAGTTGAAGTTGGACTTCTTTATCTAGACAAAAACAAAGTGACTGTCATATGAAACAATTTTTTTCTTTAAAATTTCTAATAGACTATGCATAATGTAACGATTTAAATTTTAATGAAAACATCAAGCTCGCAAACAAAATAAATGTTTTCCAACAAATTAGAAACATTTAAAAAATGTTTATCATGAGTCAAACTACTCGTATACGTTTTTCCTGATTTTTATAAATCTTGATCCTATAGTTTCCAGCAATTTTAAAGGTTTTTCCAGAAATTTTCGTAAAATCTTCATGATTTCGAAAAATTTTTGTATCTCCTCTCCCCCTTTATAGACTTTTTAAACAGTCAAATCACGAAATTAAGGGTTTTTTGAAAAATCTCAAGAATTCAAATTTACTTGTAACTTTTGCACAAATTATCTAAAAAAAAACTTTCCTAAATAATTTTTTTATACTCTGGTACGCAACCAAAGTGAGAACAATTTTATTTGTTATAACAAAAGGGTTGAATTTTGTACGACGTAATTTTATTTACTACTGGAGATTTGTGAAATTATTTTCTGATTTGACTGGACTATATATATCTATCTAACTTTATGGTTCCACTAGAAAGCAGATTTTATTCGTCAAACCTTATCCAATCAGAGTATTTTTATTATTTTTAAATTATTCACAATTTGAAAGACAAACAAATATCTTATCGGAGTCAACGTTATAATAACATATCATTACCTTAGTATACAACACATTTATTTTCAATTGGTAACTGTATATTATTACACTTTACTTTAGAGCACGATGCGTTGTAAAAAAAATATCAACGGTTGTAGATTGAATAAATTTATTCTGTAATGCGTAATTAATTATTTTCAATTGTAATGTTTTATGATTTCAGAAAAAGTAAATAACCATAGAAAATTCTTTGGTCTAAAATTCAGAAAGAACTCAAATGTTCTACTAATTTGTAAGTAATTTAAGTACATATATAATCACACTTATGGGATAAAAATTCAAAGATGAAGATAAGATATGCCGGTACTCAAGTTAAGAAAATAAAATCTGTTTATGTCTACATAAATCTACATCTTGAAGATCAAATTGATTAATAGTTAAATATAATATACATCAATCAAATTTTCAGTGGACACGTCTGTTGCATACTAGGAGCCAGCTACTTGAGTCAGCTGGTATAGTAAATTTGCTGTTGTATGGAAATATTTGTTTGTTTTGTATTTATATCAACACGACGATGATGTCATGGACGTTGAACTTGAGACCAGGTGCACGTCACGAATAAGCAATCACTATCTCTAACTACAGTATCGCATTACATATGACAAATATATTACTGTTCGGAATAATAATAATAATAATTACAATTTTAAAATAATTATTATATTTATATACTCAATGCTTTACACCGAGTTGTAGAGTATATTACTCTTCTAGAGTAAAGTTGGTCCACTACTCCCACTGTCTATGTAACAGTGAATATAAAACATGAAACTTTTAGTCACGTGTGCTCTTCAGCAACTAATCTAATGTGCAAAATTTATAAATATTCCTATAATTTATTAATGAACATTTTTGTTATTAATAGTCTACAACATTTTCTATAGACAGTTTATATTATAATTAAAATATAGACATTTTAATACAATTTATTGTTTTTTAAGCAATGTAAAAGAATTTTAAGACGTTGAAATTATTTAATTCATGTAGTCTACTGTGCTCTACAACTCAAACAAATTAGGCCCTAACCGATTATTCAAACGAATTCACCCATACTGTGGTATGTGGACATATTTTGGTCACATTTTCTTTACATATATATAAAGATCACGGATATATATATATATATATATCATTAAAATTTGGTGTAACTGCCAAAAAAAACGCAAAATTCCAATTTCCTCAAAATCGACACTAATGATTTCCTATTTTTTACCCAAGGAGCCAAACATCTCTCCTATGGTGTATTGGTCACTATTTCTTCATAAAATGCAGATTTGTGAGTTATGTTTAGAAAAACTCGGATTTAGCTCTGTAAAATAGGTAATTTCTCAAAATCAGCCACAACAACTGTGCAAAATCGAAAGGAAAACAAGTTATGGTTCGCAAAAGATAGGCAAAATCGAAAACCTTGACAGCAGTTTTAAAAAATTGATTTCAAAATACGATTTGAGGTTAGGAAGAGTTGATGGCACAAGCATATGGGTTGGAAGTTAAGGTATATATACGTACCAGCGAGAAAGTTGTAGCAAAATTAGTTGATCTAAAAAATGTATTCGAAAATACTTTTGATAGAACTTTTGATAGAACTAGTTTGTTTAATACTCCGATGTAAATAACCGCTATGTTCAGTTCTACGCGCAACGCACCAATGTTTTTAGAAACGTACCCGCACTCCTCCCCTCGCCTAACCCAGCGCTTGCCAAACCATCAGTCGAGATCCGTGGCGACCCTTATAGACATTAGTTCTTTTAATAGCTAAGTTTTGATAGGTTTATTCTAAAAAACAAAAAGCCATTAAAATTGTTGAAGCTCTAGTATAGGCGTCTCAGCTCTTATTTTATTTAGTTATGTAATTACAGCAATTAATTACTCAAGTAATAAATATTTTACACCTCGGACAACTTGGGTTATTTTTATTACAAATTAAAACTATTATTTATATCAAATGCAATTTTATACTGCTCTAAATAACAAGAATAAAAGTTATCAACTAATTTTGGATTACTTGCTACTCAACTAGGGTTAACTACAAAGTATTCAGGGAGAAAAACAGCTGATATTACATATGGAGTAACAGGTAGATGAGCAGTGGCACTTTAATTAGTTCTAGAACGTCTGGTTGTTTACATTATATTCTAATGTCTTGAAATATAACTCATGATGTATTGTAAAATATGAAAACCAATGTTATAAAATCATATTTAGGAATAAGTTTCTTTGCAAACTTCTAGACCAATCGGTACAAAGATTTTTGTTTTATTTCCTATTTTAAATTGGCGAAATATCAAATCAATTACTGCACAATTTCAAAGTATGGATTTGAATGTTACGACTCACATAAATCGCGCGCGTCAAAGTATTAAATATAAACGAGGCAGAACGAACATTCGTATAAAAACTGCATTGAAAATAAAATCTGAACTGTCGTGGAAAATTTTCCTACTGAAAATTTTTAACTAATCAAAAAATAAGAAAACTTCTACTCTCGCAACGTTATTTTTATATGTTTTTATTTATATTTGAAAATAATTTATTAGTATACCAAAATAAATACTGGTTTCTTCCCAAATATTTCTTCTAAAATTTGAAATAACATTCGTGTATCTTGTAGAAATGTTTCTATGTAAATTAGAGCCGTAGTTGTATTGTTTGTGCTTACAAAAAAAAGGATCACCAGCCACGGAGACCCATCAAGGGCAGGAGTAACACAAGACATTGAGCATTCTAGTGTTTACATACATCGATGGGGACAACATAATGTTTTCTACAATTGTGGTTCTAATTATTAGTAAATTCACAATCGTAATGTTAAGAGCAAATCATCACTAAACCATTTAACTTTTATTATTGCTGTAAGTGGTGTTTTGTTCAAGTGTACAGTTCCTTAGTCAATGAATAGTGTTGCGCGCTAGGCAGTTACCACGTTGGTTTTCAAAATCCTTACAAATATTTAAACATTAACAAAGCAAAGTCTAATGTTAACATAATTGCGTGTTTATGTGGGGGTATGTAGGCTATATATGAAAGAAGACAAGCAATAGAAGTAACAAGAACTAGCGAGTAAATATAGAATGTCGATATAAACAATAGTCAGTGAGACGAATAGGAAAGGTTGAGTTCTTGATGCGATCTCAGCGAATGAAAAGTCTGTAAAGTGGAAGCATGTTGTTAATATACAAGGGATGAAAACTTGCTCCTGATGAGTATAGAAAAGTAGTTCAAATCACTTACTATGATCACACAGTTACAAGCTATATTGAAAGTGTTTATACACCGGTCTCTATACACCGTTTCATGACACGCCGAAAACTGTGTTCAGTATAGCGTATCCACTTTCCGAATCATCAGTTTTGTGGGGGTTGGACGAATATATAGAAATTTTCATCTAAAAGATCGGACGAATTCGAGAACTTGGAGTGAGTGTGGAAATAATTTAGTCTTCAAACAAGTAGTGACAGAGTACCGATCTGTATGGGTCATCATGCTGAAAGTACACCTTGACATCAGTCAAATGCAGAGAGACCCTATTAGTCTAATAGTTAACGCTCTCATTTCACGGGTGATAGACTCTAGCTTCAATACCATTGGTATCTAAAACATCAAATTTTATAGTGTTGACTCAGTACCGTGGGTAATTGGGATGCTACAAATGGTAGTGAACTCTGAATTTTAGAACAACGCGATGGGAATTCGATGTGCTAACACATTACCCAACTGAAAAGCCTAGGTTCTTCAGTGTTGTTAAGTCTTAGAGTTTTTGGATATTTTTAGTAGTCAATCGCACAATGAAAAGATGTATATTCTTATCACAGTATCGTCGAAACTTGACAGTCAGTCAAAACAAAACTGGTTCTACTGAAGTCCTATGGGACATACCAATCTAATACCAATTTTTCCATCGTGTAGAACGACTTGTAGATGTCAAAAGGGTTGTATGTCGGACAACGCTCTTCAACAGACAACATTATTATCAGAACACACGTTTTACTTGACTCTAAACTACTGCTTGACATCCAACCGCTAGGGTCAGAAGGATTCTAAGACCATCTGTTATTAACTTTAACTACATGTACAGTATCCTCAAGGAAGGAATGGGTCTGGGGTGGAAAGGAAAAGAGGGGCCTCCACACTTTGTTTGTTGTGTTTACAACCATAATAAAAACATTTAGACCTCAAATGCTTTTGTGTAAATGGGTACCCTACTTTCGTTTCTTTTATCGGTGTAAATAAGAATAAAACGTTTACAAAAGTCTTATACGAAGTTGTAATTTTAGGAATTAAATGTAGTTAAGTGGTAATTGGTGTATCTAGTTTTCTTGGAATGGATTGTACCGTCAAGTCAGGCTAAGGAAGCAAGTAGAAGGGAGGACACGATCCTAGTCTGAGGCTACTGTAGTCAGATTTCAAATATTAATAGGCAGTATTTACCTAAAACTAGTACTGTATGTATAATATGCTTGTGTGTTTTCTGTATTTTTTAATTATCAGGCGTACACAAACTTTTTCATATACTGTCTTAATACCAGGTAGAATAAAACTTTAACACAAGATCTCACAAAATTACGTTTACTTAATCAAAGGCGTTTCAACGACAAAGTGATACATGAGCTACAATAACTAAACTATAACGTTAGTAATTAACGTTGATTAAGTAAACGTAATTTTTGTTAGATCTTGTGTTCGAATTTTTATTCCCTCTAATATTGTCTCACAAGTCTAACTCAATATGCATTTATGTCTTAATACTATTGGAACAAAAAAGCGAAGACATTTACGAAATGGAAAAATACACAAGGAAATTTGTGTTAATGCTTGATTGCCACTTATATAACTAATTTTAAATGATGTCGATTGCTACTTAAACTACCTACATTTAATGCAAATAAACACAACGCTGAGTAAATAAAGCTTTCATTGGAAATTAAAACAGAATTGATAACATGTAGGTGTGATGGCGCCCACTTTGCCATTTATAGTTTGATAGAAAATTTGTTTAAGATGCAATATCCATTAGTGCGTTGCTATTTTTGTTCTTTGTTTTCCCAGGTTCCCTTCGTTACCGAGGTAACCAACCAGTTAATTAAAATATATATGTTTAAATCTACATTTATAAAGGAAGAAAAGAGAACAAATTATGTTTGTGTATTGAGTGTCAGTATTTGTCTCAACGTGACAAATGAAGTTAAAAGTGAAGTTTTGTTTTATAAATAAGTTGTAAAAACTTCAAACTGTTAAACGGAAAAATCTATTTGAATTTTATTTGGTGTGCGTGTTATTAGTGTTTATCTCATAAATAAAATTTTGAATTTAGGTTATAAAATCTATAACGCAATTTTATTTTCTCATAGGCCTATACAGTAAAGAGGAAGTTATGCGATGGATGGGTTAAAAAATCAGTGTTGAGTTTTTCACCAACATTCCAGTTCGAGTTCAAAAAATTTGTTTTGAGAATGAAGTCTGTCTGTATCTCTGGCGTTTGTTGTCTGTCGTCTGTGGAATGTTCTACAGCACAAACAAATAGCCATGTTTTAATCAAATTTGGTATATGGATAAATTTTAGAAATATCTCGGTGAATTTATTCTGTCATTTTCTTCGATAACACGAATTCGATAAAATTTGGGGGTACCTATCATACGGACAATTTATAAAATTCTATTTTCTCAAAATCGGCTCAAACAATTTACATCGAATTTTGCTCAAATGTAGCCATTAAGTACTCGCACAAAACCTATTGTGGGTTACCGGTAAAAGTTATATACCCGCTATAGATCAGTTATAAAATGCGTAATTTCTCAAATTCGCCTCTACTGATCTCAATCTAATTTTTGTGGAATTTGACACAAACCAGTGTGCATAATTACAATTAATAGAAATTATCGTTACAGAATAATTTCCCCAAAACGGAAAGAAACTTTGACCACCGTTATTTCAACTATATTTTATCTTATAATATTTACCTTTAAGACGAGATTATGATACATGTGAAGCAAGTTAGATCTCATTTAAATATATAAATACTGTTTAAAATAATCTACAAAATCCAAAACTGCGTCTACTGGTGGTTTTTACTGACAAATACCATATTTTTGTTGGGTGAGGTTAGAATTGTGAATGTGTGTATAAAAAAGCGCAGTCATTAACAAAGTCTTAATTATTAGTATAACAAAAACTAACAGCCAACTAAATTATTTTAATGAGATTATTTAAAATTATTAAGTACCAATATACAAATAATATTTAAACATTTTTTATTATTTTTTGATATTTATTCAATAGTCAATTATAATATGATTAAAAGAGAGGAAAATATAACTAATCTTATATAAAAACAATAACAACTAATGAAAATATTATAGTATTTACTGGGAGTTTTGTTTATCTGTATATAGTGATAAGGAGCATTGTAGAGAATCAAAACAGAAGCCGGAGGCAAATGAGGCAAAACTTTATCTTTTATTAATTTTTAAAAATTGTCTCCATTCATCTGCCCATGATAATCACCTGTTGATGTACCTGCCCTAACAATCAATTTGACCTCTTTTAAAAAAACCATTTTGGCTTCCAACGTGAACAATAACTAATCTGTTCGTTCCACGATTAGTAACTGTAATACCGGTCACATCGTCATTTCCTTTAAAACTTTACGAAGAACGTCTCGCTTCTAAGGAAAATTAATTAATAACTATCTACACTGAAATTATACCATAGCCTACGCTTACGCTTAACCACTCACAGCTGTGGAAAATCCCAACCTGATATTTTCTAACCGATTACTACGGTAGTTGTTAAAGGGACTTTACTAGTCTAGTAGTCTAAATGCGATCAGCGCATGCGCAGTTTCCTCTTCACCCCTCATACGTCGCGTTCATTCTTGTGATCGTCAGACAGTATCAATATAAAAGTATAGATTGCCATTTTAAATTCAATAAGTTGTACTCAAAATGGCAGATCATTAAACATCTTTACGTCTAATGTTTAATCATTGCATTTCATGTAATCTTATTATTTATTGTTTTTTAAGCCCAATGTGCATACTGTCTAGCGGTGTGACTTGACACACAACAATATAGACCAATTGTTTACAGCGTACATCACTCTTCAGTACATCTGAACAGAACACTACTCGCAATGCGATATAGTAAGAATAAGCTGATTTATGAGTAGTTTGGTCCTTGAATTTTTATTGTCATTTACCACTCATTGGGAGTTAAATATTATGCTTTATCCTACGATGTATATAAACTGTAATACCGGAATCCTGACTAACTTATTTAAAAAAGAAATAAACGTAAACTGTTCATATTTGACTCTAATTTATTGATGCATTTATTTAAATTACACGAAAGTTACATAAGTTTTAGAGGAAACCACAAGAAACAAAACAGTGTAAAGTGTTATGCAAATAATAAGTTATTTGAATTTGTTTAAACCTTATGAAACTAGAAAAAGTTTTACTTCCTATAAAAATAAAAAACATCCAAAAAGTAGCGTGTTTCCCCTTAATTAAAAACTTCTTGTAAGAAAGTTTACAAAAAAGTTCATTTTTTTTTGCGACTACCTTACATAATTGTTCAATATCATAATTAATAATTCTGACACCAAACTGTATTCCCAACCGGACTCTTAGAACCCTGGAGTTACTGCTTGAATTTCAAAATTGAAAATAAAACATTGCCAAGTCTTGTTGCAAAGAACTTCATTCCTAAATTTCATAAAGATTGCGTTACGAGTTTGGCCGTAACTAACTGTGTAACAAATATGCAGATAAAATTATAAATACTCGAGTTAAAAGAGAACTTCATTTTTCATGGTCAATCTTCACTTGAACAATCAATCAAAATACACTTGTTCCAGATAAAATGAAAGCAGGACCTGTAACTAACCAAAACATCTGATTTCTCTGTAGACTATTTGTCATTCTAAAACTGACAGCATCTAAGCAGAGATCATTCATATGTAAGTGAAGAGACACTGTTCATTCAAACGGTAGGATGTATCAAGACTTAGGAAAGCATGAAAAGCAGTTGAACAATAATTATTTACAGGATATGACGAACGCTTCCATTCAACATAGACAGCTCTTCGTTTGTTAAGCAAATCGTAGATTAGTCTGGAGCATGAACTATTCGTCCACACCTCCTTCATTAGTTATACATGAACAGGTTGCTTGGTTGGCTAAGAAGAATGATAGTGTCAGAGACTTTAATGTAGTGGTTACATTAGAACACAGATGTTCAATAAGTACTTTATTGTGCAAGGTTTGGTATATCTAACAAATCAGAGTTAAAATTGATTTGACAGGAATATTAAGGTCCATTCACGTTAACATTGCGTGTATAACATTATGTTTGAAAATATCGCTCACAATTATTTCAAACTTTGCAATTCATACAATCAGCAGAGATGTAATAATAAGAATAATAACTACAATTTATTAGGAGCGAAGTTGTCCGCTCTTTTACATAACCTCATAACAATATAAATTATTTAAAAACTATAACGAAAACATAAATCAAAAAATAATTATTAAATTAAATTATTTCCCTCCAATACATGCACACTAAACCGCGCCCACAACAACACACACTTTTTATAAATATAAAAGTAAATATAAACAATTGCACTCCCATGCATACACACGTACAACTGTAATCGGGCGCGTTTTTTTATGCTTTTAATATTTTCCATAAAAAATTCTATCAAGCCTATTAGCTTATCACAGTAAATGATTAAATATGACCGTTCTATGTTTTGGTGTAAATAATAATGAAGCCATTTATCAAGCACAAAACAAACCCTTGGCCAGATAGCCAGGCAGTACAGCGTACAATAACAATAAAATATGATGAAATTTGTTTATAGTATTTGTAATATGATCATTTTTAAGACAAAAATAGAACGAAAACAATTATATTGAGCACGCTGAGGTTTTGTTTGCTAGTTTCAAAGTCACGCCAATTACAGTGTCACAATATTTAAAATATTGAATGATTTCACCAGGATCACTCTAAAATTAAACGATTTGTGATTTAGTCGGTGATTGTTGGATGTTTTTTTTAATATGGTATGGTGATTCAACTAATTATATCCACTAACTTTAGCAGGATTATTGTTTTATTTTCTTCGGCATCCTGGGATTAATTGTAGATTTTTTTAAAACTAGTAAATAATAAAAGAGTAAATGTAGTGAAAGGAGCTGGGTGTGGAATTTTATAAATCTATATAAAACTCGTAATGCCATTTATGCAAAGGAAAAAAATTCTTCACAATCCAGAACATTTTTTTTAAAGGATTAATCTATTCTTGGTAATTTTCAAATGTTATATTTGATAATATATATTATTCTTATCACACACTGTAACAAAACATTTAATGATATTTTTCATTACTACAACAGTTATAGCTACACTTCAATGTATGATTACTGTTTTCAGGAAATAATTTCCTAAAACTTGTTGCCATTTGACAAAGTTTGAGAAACCTTTCCATACATATCTGAGCATTGTTAACAGTTGACTATCTTTTAAAGGTTAAATATTAATGGAAAATAAAAACCCGTAAATACCTCTGCAGAATTATAATTAAGACAAAGATTAAATAACATTTTGTGAAGAATGGGGATTGGATGAAGCCAAGCGGTAGCCAATGTGGGTGAGGCCCCTGGCACACGCGCACCTCGGCCCTACCCAACTAGCCTAGAGCGCCCATACCAGATTTTTTCTAGCTTAACCATTTTTGGACATGACAACTTTTAAATACGTGTTCAATGTTATTTATATTATCTACAAAGTAGTAATAAATAACAACAGGCGCAAAATTTACAAATGGGCACGTTCTTAAGGACCCTTTGTTGGGATAGTTAAGTCAATAATTTCTATGCATAAGAAAACCTGTTTGTGCATTTGAAACTAAAGTTATGCATGTCTTATTTGACTTGAAACGGGCTTCTTAGTCTTGTTTTGTACAATAAAAAGATGAAGTGTAATATTTATGATGCATCAAATTAAATACTAAACACCGTCTGCGTGGTGTCTCTTCTCTTTGTCTGGTGTGATTTAGAAATAATTTTATTCCATCTGCATTGACTTGCAATCAAATAAAATATTTACATGTAGTGATAAAACATTAAATACTTACGGATTTATCATTTTATTTGTACGAAGTAAAATAAAATGACATTCTCTCTAAACTTTCAGTTAATCCGTCTCTGTTTACTTACTAATGGTGGAATAAAACTGATAATAGTACAAAGAATTAATATATACATATATGAAGGTCTACATCAACATGGCACCAAGAATATACAGGGTGATCATGAAAACTACTACCATTTTAACTAAACAATTATTTAGTACGCAACATACAAAAACTGCACATTCATATAATATAGAACAGATCTAGGAGATTAAAAATAGCTGGCAAAAGATGTCATTGTTGCAGTTGCTATGGTGATATGTGTTATTTATTTGATCTCTTACCTTTATACTGGCGGTTAATTGGTTGGTGAGTACTCGAACAGTGTTAACTCAGCTCAGGAATTCAGTGTGTACTTATAATTTAGCTCAGGAATTCTGTAAAGCTTATAAAGCTCTATAAAGAAATATTGGGTAAACAAAATAACTCATTTAAAGTAAACATCACTTAAACTAATTTAAAGTAAAATATCTCATAAAGGAAGTGCCCTTCTCCTGAATTCAAACTTAACTCCACCTGTCGCATCATGTTTGTAGATGTTCTAAGAAGTGTGTTGTTGATGTGAATAATGTTAACTTTTTGAGTGATACCTAGAAAGTGTTCTGGGATGATCTTTGTACCCTCAGTCTTCAAAAAACAAAAAACAGGAAGATTGTAATTAGTTGATTTGGGTGGCCACAAAACTTTTCAAATAATAGCGCCTCCAAAGTAACTTGTTATGAGGGCCATTAAAGCACCATCATGCTGGATCAGGTTGTTCCACAAATTCTAATAAGATCCGTCAATAAACATCAATGTTAACATTTTCGTTTTTTTAATCGGTCCAGTAACTCTCATGGTAGATACAATTACCAATATTGTCGGAATGCAGTTGATTTCCTTTGATTACATTGAAATTTTTGGTTACCGAATTAGGAAATTATATAATTAGGAAATTATATAATCTCATATTTTCAGCTACTGTATGTTTTTGCAAATATTGGTAGCATTAAGTACAGATTTTCATGTAATAGTTGCTAGATAGATTTCATATTTTGTGGGTAATAATAAATTGTGAATTTAAAGTAAAGAATAGAGACAATTCTTTCCTGTTTAGTTCAAGTTAAAATATATTAATTGGTTGTCGTAGAAAACACCTTTAGTGGTAACCTAGCTTTCAAAACAAAAAATGTAAAAAACCTAATTTTACTCATTTTACTTGGTTGACAGTACAGAAGCTTATAATAATGTACATCGATGGACATTTCTAGTTAAACACAGGACGTATTGTCTGTCAAATTCGGGGTTAAGCCAAAATCATTAAAATAATAAAAATAAAATATTACATCTATAAAATCTAAAAGGTTTCGTTTATCGGAAGGGAGTTTATTAGGTTTTGACACCCACAATAATTTATATAACAAATTCTCAAAACAACTGTTAACATTAACGAAAACTTAATTTAACGAATGAACTGAATCTAACTAACTCATCTCAAAAGAATGAAATCATAACGATGTAACCAATGGTTGATGTTCTGACCGGAGTCATTTTGACTTGGTAGATAATTATATGTCGATAAGTCAGTTGAAGTGGTCTTCAAAATGAATTAATCAGCTGGTTATTGTTTTATTTTTGAGACCGGAAATGAAATGTCTTATTCTTCAAAGTGAACCACCTTCGAAGAGCGAGTGAAGAAGGAAGAACCACTCCCCGATCCTGAGAAAGTTAACTAACTATATCTAGGCATATCTCTGTTGTGAACTTCAACCTTTCAGTTATTGATTGACCAATCAGACCATTGTAACACGACAGTTGGAGCTTAATTTATTTCCTAGGAATGTAAATTTACACCTCAATCACATTTGTTTTAGTTTTATTTAAGTCTAACTTCCTGATGTTCTGCATTCAATGAGACAAGTGTGTAGATGTATACCAGATAATTACATAAATTATACATTTTAATCTTTAACACCACATTCCAATAATGAAAATCAAGAGTGGGTCATTATGTGTGTGCAATATTTCACTAAAATAAAATAAAGAGATGTTATAAATAGTCCAAAAACGCTTAGTTTTATGTTGCTCATTTAATTGTTTATCTTTTTAATATATAATGTTGGAAATGGAAGAAATAATGGAAATTGATAATTTTCATATGAATTTATTCAATGTATATGACTATTTGGGTCTGATTTTAAATAAGTTTGATTAGATGATGATGGACTCACATCTTACACTGTCTTTTAATTTGGTTTAAAATTGAATAGCATGGATTTGTGTAATTAGGTTGTGGTACTTTTGGAATGGTTTAGTATATCAAATTGTAGATATACAATTCAGGGGTATTTTTCTTACGCGCATTATAGATACGCAAATTCGGAACCTTCTTCCATCGGTGTTAGTATTTTCATCAATTTAAAGATGAAATATTCCAGTGATCTATACCTTGTGTAGGGATAGTATTTCCAACATGTTAAGATTGTGTTGTGTGTAAGATTATAGTATTTTGAAAGAGACGAGTATTTCATGAAGTGAAAAAAATGAAATGAAAATTATTTCTGATTTTAAAAGACTGGAGTCGTGAAAGGTGTTATTCACAGACAAATATTATGTTCCCCAAAGTTATATATTTATGAAACCATTTAACACTATTAAATTAATTGTAAAATAGTAAATAATAAAAATTTCATAATCACAACAGCAGAAAAGTTGATTTGTAGCGTAGGCCTATTAGCGGAATTATTGTTTTAGGAAGCTTCTTTCGCAAGCTGGGATTCATATTATTATCAAACTACCAGGGGATATAAGAAGCAGGGAAATATTAACAAATTTAAAACCCACATACGACAACTTTTATTGTCCAAGTCCTTATACCCTGTGAGTAATTTCTAAAGCCATAAGTGGTAATCTTCTAGTTACTATTTCATTCAGTGCAGTCTATGTTACTCACTTTTGTATCTTAATTTATTATTTTGTTTAGTATTTTTTTCTGTAATGTATTAGTACATTGTTTTAATATTTTTTGTGTATTTATGTTTTTATTATAACTATTGCCATAAAGTTTGTGTTTGTGTATGTTTTTTAAAATAAAATGTGTAATGTATATATCTATAAGTTTAAATACAGTGCTCATATGAATTGTTACTGTTATATTGAATTGTATTGTTAAATTGATTTAATTGTATCTCTTGTTATACAAAATATAGGCTATTTGTATGACAACAATAAAAAATCAACTAAAATAAATCAATATTATGCAGAGGCAGTTAATCCATCTTGATAATTTCATAAATACTTGTAGATGGATTATCCATTAGGTGCTACAATAACGATTTGCAATTAGTAATTTTATCATATAGAATAATGTATCTTATAAAAAAACAACATAAAATGTAAGATTTCTGTCAGCCATTACATTTTCCGAATTAGCCTTAAAACCGATACATTGCAATTCCTGTTCTGAGACGTGTAGGATGTCCGACATTGACACACTATGCCCAACCTACATAATGTTAAGTTGCAATGTTTGCAGTTGCAGTTTTCAAACATAGATCAAAATTAGTGAAATTTTTATAACTATATAAATTGTATAACTTTTATATTCTTCTGTATAACTTATTGTGTCTTCAGTATTGCTTATGTGTACAATATTTAGAAGAACTACGTAATGAGTACAGGTTAGGTAAATGTCTTGCTAGAGGTGTATGTGTGGGCTTTGCTACGTTGGCGTTATACAGCTGTTTGGAAACGTATGAATAAAACCCTGAGTTTCATTCATAACTCTGTTCAAACTGTGATGCAAGAATAACTTTAGCTACTACGCTATTAGTTGTAAGTTATGGTAACATTGAATTATTTCTGAATCGATTTAATTTTATTTTACTGGTTTAAAGGTGAGAACTTTAAAAAAAAGTTAGTCAAAACAGGTGTGATAGAAAAGATGAAATAGAGAGATATAATTGAAAGATACATAAAAGAATATGTAGACCCAGCTAGGTCCCTCGGTATTGCCAAGCCCGTACTCTCTATACGAGCTCCTCAGGTAATATTGATATCAAAATTTATGGGAATGGTGTTTGGAAGTTTTAGTTAAAAATAAACTAGAGGATGATCCAGAAAAAGACTTTAACATTAAACATTTATGAGGTGCACTTACATACTTTATAAAACTAAATCATATCTTTACAATAACTCTAAATATATATTGCCATAAATCAACTTTCATCGTTATTGCTGTATATGTGTTATTTATTTGTTTAATTACCTTTGTGCTGGTGGAAAATGATTTTATAGTAAACATTTATTTAGCTCAGAAATTTCATAAAAATAAATCTGTCGAAACATTGGGAAAATCAAAAGAAATCTTAAAGTAAACGCCTTCATTCAAACATAACTCCACCCGTCACTTCATGTTTTCAAATCTTCTGAGAAGTGTGTTTATATTTTAATTTCATGAGTGACGATGCCTCGAAGTAATTGTTTTTGGACGATCTGGATACAATCTGTTCTTGAAAAACCTTAAAGATAAATATCACAAAATAAATGACGAGCGATCTGGGTGGCCACAAATGCATTGAAATAATACTTTCTCCAAAGAATTATACTTATGAGATTCATTGAAACGCCGGATCTAAGTTGCACAATCATGCTGGAAATAATCTTACACCAGTTCAATGTCATCATGTTGTTCTATAAATTCTAAGAAGATCCTTCCATATACCTCACTAAAGAAAATTGTTATGTCAGTATCTCGCACACAAAAGAAATTCAAACAATTTTAGTATCCAGACAAACCTCATCTGTAAAACCATGTTATTTCTAAACTTTTACAATACCGAATTATTTTCGGTTAATCTGGTTCCTTCAGTTGTTGCATGGCATGAAATTTGTACAGCAATAATTTTTCATTCTTGACAGCCATTCAGCAAGTCGCATAAAATGTTCGAGTTACTTTGGCACACCGATTTCTGTGGAAAAAGTAATAGACGATTTTGAAAGTCATAAACAAGCTTTTGGAACATCAATGAAATTGTGCTGTTTCACACTTTGACTGAGCAGATGTTCCAGTTGTTACAAGTTTCATTGTAATCGATGAAATTGTTAGCTTGTGTAAAACGTTCTAACACCAAACTCAATTCGAATGGTCTTTAGGTAGTAATCAACTAGTTCGTATTCCAGTAGGTTTTTTACAATAAAAATACGCTGTGTAAGAATATACTAACTGCATGCTAGCAACCACCAACAATATTAATGGTAAGTAAACAAATAAATAACATAGAAACGGCTGACTTTTATTGCTAGCTGTTTTAAATATCTAAAAGTTTTTTTAAAATAAATTCTATCCTGCTTAGTGTAATTTGTGTGCTCAGTAATATAATGTTTAATTTTAAATTTAAAATGCAAATATTTTCCTGGATCACATTTTATTTCTTAGACCTTATGGCAAATTCGTAGAACACTTTCTACTAACCACACAATATTAAGCAGATTTTTGTTTTCTTCATATTTTGTCTGATCCGGTTCTAACTAATTTCTTCTGAGTGGTAGTTAAACTCTGAATATAGTTAAGTTTTTATATTTTTTATATATATTCACTATTTGGAAGTCAAAACAATTGTAAATCTACGCGTAATAAAATCGACGTTATAATTGAAGATAATCTTCATTAAACATATCTCCTCATAAATATACTAACAAACTTTAGCGTGCATAATATTATTTTTTACTTAAACGTAAAGATCATGTTACAAAATATTATAACCAAATTTCTGTTTTATAGCTTAAATCTTTTCTGAACTATCATATTTTTTGTTACGCTGTTCTGCTCAATGGATTGCTTAGCTATCTGGGAGGTTTGATTTTATCTCAAATGTTAATTCTAAACATGGCGAGAAGCGTCATTATTACTTACACCAAAACACAATACCATCGTATTTAATAAATCGTTTATTGTGATAGTTTTCTAGGCTTTGGAACTTGTTACCTGTTTAAAAATTGAAACGAATCAAAGATCGTGCCCGGTTTAAAAATAGAGTATTGGTTTTGCAGACGTATTGAATACTTTCTAGTGCATAGAAGATTTTCAGGTGTTTGAGGTTTAAGTCAACATGTGAGTGTTTGAGAGTGCTATTGTTTTCTTTTATATATATATATATATATATATATATATATATATATTTGTAAATAAGTTTGCTTTACTGTTTATAATTTATTAATAATGACTATTATTATTATCATTTCAATAGTTGTAAATATTGTTTTATTATTTTGTATTGTTGTTTTAAAAAAAAAAAAAGAAGAAGAAAAGATTTCATTATTTATTGTATTTTTATTTTATTTATGTTTTTATAATTGTTTATTTTTAATTTTGAAACAAGTATATATTTTTTTTAATGTATTTGTTTGAGGGTAAATGGAAGACCTATGGTCATAACTTTGCTTCTAAAAAAAAGTTTATTTATTATTATATCTTTAAAAATTGTAACATTGTAAGAATACACATTACTTTTAAGTTTTCAGAGATAATTTTTCATATATGTACATATCAGTTATAATAATAATACATTATTCTGTAATACTAATTCAATTAGGGCTATTGGCAATGTTTTATGGGTTTCACAAAAAGTGAATAAATGATACTTTTGAAAATATCTGTTACTTCAAATTTCAAAGAATGTAACAATTACTAAGGATGTAATTTACGTTCATATTTAACATTTAGTTTTAGTAAATCCCATAGGAATGTAAGGATGTGCAATCCGTAATTTAATCTTTTCGGTAATCAGTTTGAGTATTCTATACAATTACCATTAAACCGTAAATTGTTTCCTAAATAATAAATGCCTATTAATATTTTTTAAACGTACCCAACAAGGTAGCGCCCAACTTTAGTAAGCTTCGTTTTCTAAAGATGAGGTACAATAAAAATAAAAATTTTACAACAATTTCCTCTAGTTTCATTTTTTAAGCGATTTTTAGAACTTTAGTCGAAAACATAAACAGTGCTTTTTTTTTTTTTATGTTACATATAAATTACTTATCACATGAATTTCTTGCTATTTATTAAATAAAGTTCTATGAAAGAGGTGAACCTGAGAAATTTTACAACTTCTTCAAATAATGTTTTTGTAGACGTAGCCTACACATTTGGATTTCTTTTTATTGTCTATTCACAATTTAATTTTCATTTAATAAAATTTTTAAGTCACATTTAATTTTGTAATGTTAACCCGTTCCCAGATTTTTGTAACACTCTATATAGTAAATAGATCATGAGATGAAGAGATTTAAAATCCATAAACATATGTATTTTTATGAATGTATATTATGTCCATGGTTATGTACGGTCTGTGACCACAAATAATGTGCGGTTGAATAAGGTGTTATTTCATAAAAATTATACTTTAATTTGTTTGTTTAATAAATAACTATCAATATTATTATATATAAATATATACTTGTATGCGTGTGTATCTGTATATGTATAATATATAATCTATGTGTTTGTGTAGGGTTTATGTAATATAATATTGTAGAATATATATCAAGAATTATTCCAAGATTTTAGAAAACAGACTTTTTATCATTACTATTATGTTTTGTTGCTAAATTAATTTAGGAGCTTTTATTTTTCGTTTATAATGTTTACCGTTGTGTTTATAAATATGTAATTGTTTGTATTCACTGAACAAGTTGTGATTATAGAGGTAATAAAAACAATTGTTTTCATAAAAGATCATCATTTTATTTTTATTTTATTTTTGTATAAATATTTTGTTGATTTAGTTTTTATGACAAGTGTCTTTTTCTCATTATATATATAATCTGAAATGTTATATTTTATAATTTTACAATTATTATTTGTTAGATAAAGATTAAAATGAAGTTCTATGTAGCTTGTACTATGGTAGACTTAGTAATGATATATTTATGTAGCCTACAAAAATTAGAGTTTTTCTAATACGTTTTATTTAAATAACCAAGTGACAAATCGGTACTGTGAAGGACTTTGAATGTACTTGTCAAAAAGTTGAATACAATTTAACATTACAATATATTGTAGTAATAACGTAGTAATACAATTTAAATATATATACTGCAACCACAATTAATTGTGGGAAATACAATAACTGTTTTATTAATAACTTGTAAATTTGTATTCCAACAGCCTCCACTGCTTTGTGTCAGTTTATCTTCGCAAAACCCACACAGTCTACTCAATACGACTGTCTCCTATCAACATAGTTTTGAATTTGTTTAATTTAGTTGAAAGCTGTTAAATGGTCAGTTTTGGTAGTTCGTCCTTTTAATTGCCGTATGTCAGTCAACCCGACGGCACAAATGATATGCAACGTCTCCAAAAATGGCAATCACAAATTTCCGCAGCGTAGGAAGAGCGAGTTTTCTCTAAGCCCACACGCTCTCGTTAGTTCAGCGACCGGGATACCTGCTCTCAAACCTTGGTTGCACTACTTTTTGATGACGCTGGAAATAGATTTGATATTTTAATTAAGATTCGCAATTGCTTTTAACATTTAAGCTCATCAAACTGGCTTGTACCGAAAAACAAACTTTAGAAATATTTTTAAATGAATCATTTCTTCTGTTAAAAAAAAAAAAATTGTAAGTCTATTTAATAATTTATAATACAATATATTTATATTTTATAAAATAACATTTCTATAAAATGCACCTCTGAAAGTGCTTAAATAAGTTTTAAAAAAAACAAAACGAAAACAACATAACGTGTATTTCTTTAGTTTTACTTTTAACTCATGTTTTTACAAATAAAAGTATGCACTGAAAAGTTAGTTTTTTCATTTTCTTTTATCCCTCTCCTCCTTTCTTCTTCTTCCAAGCTCAATTAACAATTTAAAATTTTAATTCTTTCACCAATCCCATCTACAATACTATGGGCATTTCAAAAAAATAGTCTTTCGATTTATTAATCCAACATTTCAGTTAGTCGTTGTACAAATATTGTAAACAAATTTATATTAGTAGTTGACATTTAACAACAATAACTGAGATATTTACCATGGTGAGATTTCTATGAAAGACGTATCGAATCCAGTTTAACCCCACATGTTTGAATTTATCTAAGGGGTGTTTTTTCACTGACCTCGTTCGTCTAATGTATATAAAGTATAAACATTAAGTAAGCAAAAACCATAAACACTTCATATATTATTAGTGTAAATAACATTAATACTAAGCCAGTTTTAATATTTAAACCGTTAGCATGTATTATTCTGCTTCACTTAAGAAAAAGAGATATATTAATGATTATTTTGAATGAGGAAAATTAAAAACTGTATATTTATCAAACTTTATACCAATTCATTGTTGCATACAAGAAAAATATTGTTTTGTTTTGAAATATAAGCACTCAATTTTTTTAATTTTTTTTTATTCTTTTGTTCTAAAACGTTTCCTCAGAAGCAAATTAATTTATTCTCATAGTCATCCATCAATCAGTACCTAATGATATACTAAGAGTAGACTGGAGGTATTATTATATACTTAGCTGGTGTTTTCAATCAGTGAGGGTGGGTGCAAGTTTAGGTTTCAGACAATACGATACAATCACGGCCTCAAGCCAACTGATATCGCTGGAAAGATATTTAATATGAGGTTCTAACTGGTGGTTGTTAGTTTATAGGCAGTCTCTTGTATTATATTTAAATTGATAAAACTTGTTTGTGGATCTGACAAAGATATGTTAAGGCGCCACTATCGCTGGCCATTAATGAAGACCATTCTCTATACAATCCAACAAGAATCTGTACTTTATAAATACATATTTTAACTTCAATTTGTATCTTTTGTCACCGAGTTGTGACTAGCGTATCTTGAAAGTAAATAACTGTGACTACTATATGCCGATAGTCAATTTTATAGTCAATGTAGGCCTACGCCGTAGAAACAAACAAATACAACAAACTTGAATATTTTAAATGAATTTTTATTTTCTTGCTTTTAAGATTTTATTTTATTACATATGAACGAATCAATGAATTTTATTGTTCTTTTACAAAATTTATAACATATTTACATAAAAACCTAAACAGAAAGAAAGAATTTTTAAACATCCCGAATCTAAGACCTGTTTTGGGATGAAAAATACAAGTAACTGAAATACACTGAAGGGAAACAAATCTACAACCAATCAAGTCCCTTTAAAACTTAATATTATATCAGTCATAACTATTGGCTTTCACATTACATCACATAACTATTAAACTATGAAATATATCTCATACAAACTTATCTTTTACCTTAAATATTACAGTAACACTTACACAACACACTTTACAGGAAGACATATTTTAACACACAAAGAAAGCCTATCGGAGTTTGTATATATATATATATATATATATATATATATATATATATACTTACTATTAACAGAACGTACTTCCTTGCATTCAGTAGAAGTTCATTTTTATTATGGTGAAAATCTTTCGTGGTTAATGTAACCTCTAATTTATTTTATTGTTATTATAATGAATTATTATTATTAAAGCTATTAATAGAATTGTAGGTTTTTAAAACTTTCTACAAACAGACAGCTGATGTGTAATTTCTAATGGGCTTATTGTATTTGAATTGTTTGTGAATCATAGCTTTTGATTTAGGTCACAAGAAAAATTCGCTTTCGTTACGACCTTCGCAACCGCCTTTGCCTTCTCGAGTTCTAAATTATGGGCAAATAATTGATGATCAGTGAAATAATTTCCGAGATACATTTCCACTTGAACCTTTTGCCAAGTGTACAACCCTCAGCACCAATTGAGAGTTGTAGTATATCACCAATAGCCTATGTATCTAAAAATAATATATTGCAATTTGTAAATAGTTTGCTATTATTTGTTTTACAATTTTCCAGAACCGCACGTTTTAAATTCACCAGAACATAAGAAGAAAGCCATTTAAAGACGAACATACATTCTCTAAAAGAATGTAAATGTAAATAAAACAAAACATACATTGATATTGAAATTTAAATATTGAACTTTACTCTCTCTCTCTCCCTTTCTCTTCTTTGAATTCGTTGTAAATCAATAATATTAAATTATATATATATATTATACCACTTTTATTATAACTACTTCTACATCACCATTGAACTATGTGTCTTTTTTTTTTTTAATTCTAACATTAACCTTATCATCCATGTTTGTGGTGACATTTAATATGAGTAAATCTGTTTATAACAGTTTATTATTTATGTTTCAAATACTATTGAATATAATAATTAATTGTTAAAGAAATGATATGCAGAGACCTAGTTGACAAATAATTTTGTTGTTGCTGTTTACAAGTATAGTTTGATATAATATATAATTATATATATATATGAAATAAGTACTGAGTTGTTTTACTTCAACTGTCAGATTACCATCGGTATCGACCTGTCAAGTTCACAATCAAGTCAGAAAGTTTTATCGCTTCTTTTGCTGTCAACCATGTTAATCCATTCATTTTTTTCACTACTGATTACGAGCGTACAGTTTGAACTAATCCATTAAAGTAATCTCATAGCAATTGTAAAATTGTTTTTACCTTGTGATTGCATACATACTAAATGTGATTAACAGTGTTCTATGATTTCATGGTCGCACTAGTTGTTACATTATTTGTAACATTTTCACTACGGCTTACTTTCAGTTGTTTCTGATACGATAGCTAACAGTGATTTTAATGATTCAGTCAATATTTGTTTGGTGTTTAGTAATACGGTATCGTGAATTGAATCTTGTGATCCTTGAAGAGTTTTCTCTTGCAGTGTTAATGGTTTAGGGAAATTTTTGCTGTAGATTTTTTAATATTAGTAAATAGTAAAAGAGAAAATGTCGTCACGAAAAAAAGCTGGATGTAGACTTTTTCAGCCTAGATACAACCAGTTGCCATTTGTAATTTGCGTTACAGATTTCCCTATCGTCCAAAACTTTTTTTTAAAAGTGTCTAGGCAATTCTTAGGAATTTCTAAATAGAGTCACTATAATTAAATTCTAACCCCCCCCCCCCGGGTATAATTTGAAAATGTTGATCAAATGATATAATTTACAAAACCTAGATGTTGAAGTATTGTTCTAGATTTTTTGAGATTGATTTAATAATGTGAAATTTGGGTACTCCATAAAAGCAACATTATTCCGAAATAAAATTCTTTATTAGTTATTTGCGAAGTTATAGCAATTTGTTTATAATTTTTAATTTTTAGAGTTTTATTTTATAATAACAGTAATAACAATCGATAGACACGCAAATTACTTAGAGCTCAAAACGAACATTTTGGAACAGGTTTTATTAATAGCCATCCATTGAAACCCGAGATGTAAAAATTAAAATATAATTAATTAATTAAACCCCTCTTCTACAATTTTAAATGTTGTGAAGAACAAGTTCTGAACAAATCATGTATTAAAAGTGGAAACTGAATACTTGTCTTAACCCCCGCCCCCGCCCAAACAAAAATAAATTGCATGTCTGGAATCCAGCAAATTTAAATTATAAGTTTACTATGGAGTAAACTTATAATTTAAATTTGCTGGATTCCAGACATGCAATTTATTTTTGTTTGGGCGGGGGCGGGGGTAGATAACACAATTTTTAATTATAAAAAATTATCACCATGTAAAAAAAAAAAAAATTCAGTTAATAGTCAGTGATAATGTTATTTTGACTATAGTATTATTATTTGAAATGACAATTATCCCTATACTGTTCAACATATGATTCCTCTTTGTCAGGAAAAGCCAATTGTATTATTTCAATGGATGAAGTGTTTTCACAAACTTATAATAATTTAATTGTGACAATGTTGTACGTGTGTGACAGTGAACAATAAGTTAAACCACTGAATTTTTATTTAACATGTAAAATCAATGCTTAAACTATGTTAATCACTATTTAAAATCACTGATATAGGTCAGTAACACTCAACCCATAATGTCATTAGTTAGATAACTGTGTAAGATTGTTATCAATAAAACTAATACATTAAATAACCAGTCTAATAAACAAACCTTAATTGCATAGTTTATATTACTTGGTTTATTTTACAGAATTAAATTTTTGTATACGTTTTATCAGCTTTGTGTGGAAACAAAACATTTAAAAACTGATTTATAAAAATTATTGAATTGGAGGAAAATACTTTAAAACGCGGCCATTGTTTCAAATACTCTTACAAACGTTCTGCAATAAGACGGTAAAATCCCTATATTCTATATGTCTAGTTCTTTTAATAAATATAATTTTCACTGTGCTTTTAGTTTTGTGAGTACAAAGTAAAATTAATTTGTTTTAATATCAATGTTAAAGAGTTTGCTGGTCACACCTATGGCCAAGCCTCACCTTTTTAAAACCGCCGCTTTTGCCCGTTGGCATTCTGTTCAGTTTTAATAATATATTTAGTTTTATACTGCTCCAAACTTAATATGGAAGTTACAATTATTTTGAGCACATATATTACTATTACAGAATGTATACACATGTACGTATTAATGAACACTTTGAATTCTTTAAGGCTGATTTTCATTTTACAGATGCTTTATTTTATGTTGTATATCTTGAAAATAAATAATTTAATTCTATTTTGATGACGAAGTTAGGACGATTCTACTTAACCGCATATGTGAACAATACAAATTTAACGTAAATACAAAATTAACATTACTACCATATGAACTTAATATAAATGTGATCAAAACAAATAAAATATCATTAACAATTCAATAGATAAAATCAAAATTTAAAAAGTAAATATTTTGGAAAAAATACAAATTTACACATTATTCACATATACATTGAACTCAAAAAGAACAACTTAAATTATGCATACGCTCATTCATATATACATAATATACACAAAAATTAATTTCATTACAGCCCAAACAATAATCAGTTCATGGTTTTGTCCTTTCATTGTAATAACTCTGTTGCGCCTCTGAAAAGCAGATAGTCCCATGTCATCCATATTGAAAATCCGTTGTGAAGGAATATCGTTTTCCGAAAGAATTGTTTTTTTTTTCTAATTAGAAAAGAAAATAGATAAATTAAACATGTTTATTAAAACCCTTAATTCTATGCATACTGTTGGTTCTGGATGGTTAACACTTAATTCAGAGTGATGCACAGGAAAATTATAAAACCTTTCAATTATAGCTATGTTTTGTCTTTTCAAATAGGTGGTGAAGCAGTTGTTCTTCGGCGAAATGAAATCCAAGTTTTCTGAATCTAATTGCGTCTAACTATAAAAACTATTACATATTTAAATGACGTAATCTTCGAGTTTTTTTTTCCATTTCATAAAAAAACATTGCTTCTCATCCACTTACGGAGAGAGAAAACTTGTTATTTTTCATTCTACCAGATACTGTAAATTTTGGTTTTCCATATTCCTCTGTAGCTCCTCATAAACTTATCTTGCCTTCTGATAATTCAGTAATGGCTCTTTGAAACACTTTTGGCTCATAAGAATTTCTTAAACCACATTTGGTTATTAAATATATTGAAAAATAAGTTTAATCATCAATGGGTCAATATCAGACAATAAACTTCAATGACCGTGATTGCCCGATGATGTGTCCGGGGTCACCTCAAACTGCCATGTTTTCTAAAACTAAACGTTGAAAGTAGACGAATTGGTAAAGCTACATGAATGTAAACAGCATTAAACGGCCATTAATTTACCATTAGGAGTGAAAATTCACAAACCTAACTAATCAACATGCTCACTAACTTTGCTGAGTAAAATCTATTAGATTTATTGATCTTTCCACAACACAAAAACGAAAGGAGAAAACATAAACTAGACACTACAATCGATTTACACTCTACTAAAGTAAGATTCTGACGTGAGAGACAGTGTTGCCAAGTTCATAAATTTTCCCATTATCTTGTCCTGCGTTTTCCCTTGTCCGACATTATCCCAGTCTCCCTTAGATGATGCTGCCTACGTATGGTACCTATATAGATGACTCCAAAATGAACAGTGAAGCTGGGACTGGAGTCTATGAACCAAAATATAAATAATCGATGACTCTTAACCCCTTGCCATCAATATTCAAATCCGTGGCTATAGTTATAGACCTCTGCACCAGAGAGGTAGGCCTACTTAAAAGAAAATATAGAGATCCGTAAATCATACTGTCAGATACCAAGCCGTTCTGAATGTATTTGAATCAATCATTTTTGAACCAATGTATGGATAGGGTGAACAATATTGCCCTAAAATGCTCGTCATACAAGCATAGATGGGAACAAGGCTGCTGATTAACTTATTAGAGCCAGTGCTCAGAGAATCCTCAATGGCCCAGAATCCTTTTGAATGTAAGGGAATTCTGAGCGTGTTTGAAGCCTTAGCAGAGAGATGCTTATCGCTCCATTGGTCGAAAATTACTAGGCTAAGACAAGTAAAGAGGTTTATCAGTTTTTCCAAGTTGAAGGCCATGAAATATTTTTCACTCTGTATTTCTAAGACTTAAGGCGGACTATAAATCTGTTGACTAGTCACTGCTCAGTGAGATATCACCTCAAAAAATAGTAATGGTAGAATAGGACACCTGCCAATATTGCTACAATGTGAAAGAATATGCAGATCACTTCTGTGTTAGTGTGAATCCTTTAATCTGCTGAGATTCAGTGAATTCGGTAGGACATATATGGGCCTTGAAATTTTGTAGATGGTGATTCCATGATACTTACTGGATTCATGCAGAAGTCATACTTGTTGCGTCATCTTCCACAATACGCCCATAAGAGTTGCAGTGGATTTGTATGGGCACCAGTGGAAAGCAAACGCGCAACTTTTATAAAGTATTGCTATGGTCATTATTAAGTTATAAATCTGAAGCCAGAGTACGACAGTGATTTTAACAGTTTAAAATAAAATAATTGAAGATGTTCTCGAATAACACGTATAGCACTTCAATGTTTGAAAGTTTAAAAATCTTATTTACAATGCAGGTTTTGGAGCTCCTTAACGCTAAACAATATAGCCCTGATGCCATTGTTATCCAGCTTTCAGAACACATTTCACTCAATGTTGTGCTAAGGAATGATCACTATAATGTTATAAGAATGTGTTCGAGACATTTAAAATCAATGTTCACTCATTAGTAGAGATTGTGAAATGGAAAGCATCACATCTGAAGTTGTTTATGGAGAAGTAATGTTAGGCTCGCAGGCAAATGATAAATGGTAACATGGATTAATGAAATTTGTTTCGACTGAAGATGTAATCAGAGAAGTTGGGCGTTGCTTCATTTGAATATGAAATAATACTCTGCCGCTGGTTATTAATCTTCGGGCGACTTCCACAAACCTTCTGTCATCGTAGATTCCTTGGTAAAGTGCAGCACAAGTATAGTTGAACACATGTGTGTTTTTATTTGTCTTTGTTTTGAAATGTAAATTTCGCGTGTCATAAACAATAGAAATAAACTCAACAAAAACATCGAACAAAACTTTCTCACACATCAATCCCTAACACTAAATATTAAACGATAACAAAATTCGTCGTCAAATGTCAGTTTTGTAGGTTTATAAAATGATTTATAAAATATTTGTAGTTTATGGTTATAAAAGACTTAGATTTATAAAAAATATAGTTAAAACTTGCTTCGCTTATACCATAAACTCTGCCTAATTTGCGTTGTCAATGACAGCGATCAATGTTCTTAATCTCTTTTTACCCATTACAGCTCAAGAGTAATTTTATTTCACTTGCGTTTTTACCAAAATTTAACGAAATTTGTAAATCCAACTTTGAAAAATAACGTCTTTTATAACAGATCCACCCAAGTTTGTCTCATAATTCCAGAACAGGCCCTTTTCGTAAAATTCCGACCAATATATTGTGTTTGAAGTCCTTAAAGATTATATTTTAGCATAATTTCATCAAAATCGATATTTTAAGCTTTAGCACTGCATAGATGGACCTCATACCAAAAACACTTTTTGTTTCTTTTAGAGGATCTTAAAGAATATATTTCCGAGAATAATTCGGAAATGATTTTTCACCCATCGCATAACTTTTCTTAACTTCCTATATGTAGGAGAGTAAAAATGAGAGCTACTCTAATTTAAAAAAAAAAAAAAAAAAAAAAAAAAAAAAAAAAAAAAAAAAAAAAGTGAGCGAATAGTAGTCCATAATGTTTAAAATCTCATCCATGATTTGGTTTAAATAAGTAAACCTCAGAAATGTATTACTGCGCTATTCCGATTTGACACGTATAAGTTAAATTAAATCCTGATTAAGGAACTCTAAATCATAGATTTTTTTTCTTCAAGTAAAACGGTTGAATAGAGTGAAAACCTTAAAACAAAGTATATTGTAAAACAATGTTTTCTTTGTCATTTAATAATGTACAAATTACAATTGTTACATTTTTCCATAGGAGATATTGAAACGGGGATTTTTTTCAAATTAAAATTAATAAATGCATTAAAAATTTCATTAATAAATTTTAAAAATAAACAGTAACAGTTTGCCACTTAAATTGTTGATACTAAATTACGCTCACCTTCAAATGGGGACAATTTGAATTTGATAAAACTTTAAATCATTGTTAAGAACAGGTTTTAGCAATAAATTCCCCATCAAGACAAAAGGTGTTTTAAGTTTTATTTTACTCGATTATTATCATTGTTTGAGTAAATCTACATCGGAACAACAACTACAATGTACGAGAAGCCCGAGAAATCGGTACTACTCATTACGTATTGGAAGCAACAAGCAAACCGGTCATTTACATTGTAAATCCACAATGAGCTATGCTAATTAATTTCAAACATACTCCTAACAAAGCGTCGCTTATAAATTATTAAATGAAACAAATTCATTCTTAAAACTCATTAAATGAAAAGATGAAACGATTAAATGGGTTCTTGGGAAAGATGCGATGTAGTTTTATGAGTTGCATTAATTTCTTTACACTCAACGATCAACAAGTATGATTGAGTGAGGTAATCCTGTTACTCGGACTTGTAATGTCTCATCATTTCTGTTCTAGTAAATCATTTAAATGTGAGGATACTGTACTTGTGAAAATGTGAGCAGAGATTAGTTACGTTCTTATCAAGACAGGAGAATAGAAACTAATCGTTGTTTTAATGTTGATTTTTCAGTAATTGTAAAAGTCTTATTGCTACTGAACAATAACAGAGATTTTAAAACGAGATCTAAGTGGTTTACATCTTAAGACAGCCGAAAATACCGTTGACAAGTGATTATGATTCCATGTTAAAATTCACTGGTATCGGGTAAAATATCGTCCTTAAGTGATTGTGATACAGGGCTAATATTCACATCTATCTTGTTAAGTGTCGTTGATATGTGATTGTGATTCCATTCTTAAAATTCACACACATCCCGTACAATATTTTCGACAAGATATTGTGATTTCGTGATAAAAATTCATAGCTGTCCCTTAAAATAACGACCATAAGTAGTTTTGATTCCGAGCTAAAAATTGACAGTCATGCAGTGACATAATAATGTCTTGAAATTTTAACTTGGAAAATGTTTCTTTACACAAGTTGCTAAAGGCATTGTTTGTTGTATCGGGTGAAGTAATTCCATACTACTATCAAAACATAAAATATTATAACAAGCCTACAACAAAAATCACGCCACTGCTCAAGTGCCGCGATGAAAAACTGATCACTATTTAACTTACCATGAATAAAATGTAATCACCATTTAGCTAAAAAAAATCACCAATATGAGTACAGTAAAAATTGTGTTTTTTTTAAGAGAACAATGAAAATATCAAATTAAAAATCATGTGAAGTTGCTTTAAAATACTTTCTTTTTAAGAAAGCAACAGGTCCTGAGTTGTCTGAGACATACGAATCGCATGTTCAATTTAAGAAAATTTTATATCTGTTGATAATTTTATATCTAAACATAACAACCCATGCTGTTTTGTTTTAATAATATACAGTTACTTAGTTACAGTTTACTTTATAAATAGTATTCATAAAGGCCCGGATTGTCATAAAGGCCGGGATTGTTGAATATTTCTATAAATATACAAAATATAACTAAGAAAGTTCTAATTGTTTTAATACTTTACAGAACTTTAAAGATAATTAATCACACTGCTACTTTGTGAAAGGATTTTTATTTTAATGCACATACTTTAAAAAAAATTTTTTTTTTTTTTAGTAGTAAGTAAATTTTAAATAATGATTTTGTGAGAAAACATTTTTAGAGTTATTTACATTGATTCAATACAAAATAACAAGAAATATATCAATTTTAATTGAATATACTTATATTCAACCATTGTTATTTGGTCCCAATAATATTGTTATTCATGAATTTATTGTTGTTTCTTTTTTCCTTGTTTTTTTTTATTTATTTGAATCATAACTTGGTTAATTTTCATCATAGAACAAACAAAAAATAAGGACTCAAAATATAACAGTTCCTTATTTTAAATATTTTTATCCTCGAATTATTAACAATTAACGGGCATAAAAGTTGTGTATGAGACAAGAGGTAATTCTATAGCAACTTTTAATATGCCATAAACCGGTCAACTTTAATCGCATCGATGCAAGTAATCAAATTCATTAAAAGGACTAGATATTTAAAAGTTGTTTAAAACACTCGTTGCAATCCTTTCGTTGCATTCCCTAAGTCACTCTTCAGAAAACTCGAAACAAATAGATTTCTCACAAAGGAGGTATTTTAAAGCAATTCTCTTATTTTTTGTTTTACAATTTTATTTTTTCCTTTTTGAGAGACATTTAAAATTATTTTTAACGTACTATAATAGAAATGGATATTTTGCATTAAGTGTCACAGATTAGTAAATCACCCCTATCACTGATTCCGTTGCGTACTAAGAAAGCACTGATAAAAAGATATGTACCGGTAATTGATAAATAATGGTCTTAATTCTAAATATTGACTTACTAATTTACACTGACTAAATTGATTATAAAATTACGTAAAACAAGTACACTCTTCTTTTATTTATTTATTAAAAAATAAATTTCCTTACATAATGCCGAGTATGTTTTTGTTTCCCTGCTCATTACTGTTCATAAATTTAAGTTTCATAACTTTTAGTATCCAAGTCATTTTCATGTAGTTTTCAAACATATATTGAAGATTAATATATATTTGATATATTACCTGTTTTGTCCGTCGTTAGACTTCTTTGTCGTTTTTCCTATTAACGGCGCGTTGCGGGAGCGAAATCCCATTTTCGAGTATCAATCAATTAGAGGTCGTTATTTACACATTAAAAGTCACAAAACACATACAACTTATTGACACACATACATTAATTATGCTATTCGTATTGTCGGTGCGCATCATCGCGTGGTTTGTCTCGCAAGACTGTTTATCAACGGTAAGTTTGCAATATCTATGGTTTATTTCAGCCCTACTGAATGGCTCAAGAAGTTTGATAACGAAATCAAGCTATGAAATGTGGAGGCGATTTAAACAATTATTTTGAGTGCTTCCATCTAAAGCAGCCTCGTGGTTATTAAATACTTTTTTATAACCTAGAAACTGTTAAAACTTGCAAAAATAGATTCATAACACTATTTAACATTTAAACACATTATACATTGTTGTTGTGGGATGTGTTTAATTTCCAGCTAGTGTTCGTGTGATGATTGTAGAGCTGTAACGTTATAAAAAGGGTTTACAACAAAGAGACAACTTTCGATGTAAATACTTGCAATAAAATTAAATACAAGACATTGTGGAACCCACTTAATTGTTGCCAAAGGTTCCATAAGATATACAGACTGGATCATAATGGGTGTACAATATTTCAAGGTAAAAAAATATAGAAAAAGTTGATATAAACATTGTCAGAAAATGTTTCATTTCATATATTTTTTTGTTTTTTCTAAACGAATTTATAATTTTTTGATGAGTCATTGATTTGAGATTTCGTAACCACTTTTTGTTTGTAGCCTCTTAATAATATACAAAAAATCAAGACTTTATTTAGTACATTTTCAAAATAGAGACTGTTTAATACTTTTACTGTCGAATATCTTGAAAATCGTCTACGTTTTTAAGACAAATATGACAATATCATTCCTTTGACCTATTATAAAAATAAAATTATCGACATTTTTATCATTAAAAAGTCAATCTTTTTTGTAATATGTACTAACAATAACCTATATTACACATTTTAAAATGCCACCTTTTTTAATCACACAATATAAAGTATTATTTTATTAATTTTTCATTATACTTGTGGAAAGGTTAGACTTCAAAATGCTTACACCAAATTTGGGCTCAATATCTCATTAGTTTCCAAAATTATAAATATAAAGATAATATAATAATTTGTTGTTCAAAATTCCTGGAACCAAGTCCGAAATATTGGGCCCGTATCCTGTAAATTATACCAAAAAGTAGCGTGGTAAATCACTGTCCTGAAATTTATTAAAAAATTTTAAATATATTATTATAATTTTATTAGATTAAAACAATTTAAATTTTTTATATAAAATTATTAATGTTTTGTTCCTTAAAAATAAATAAATAAAAAAACTTTTAAAATAACAAAAAGTGGTACATTTTTGTATCAATGTATATATTTTAAATTTGTTTATACTTCCTATTTGAATTCATATTTAGTAAAATAGGTTTAATTATGAAGGAATTTATCCTTTGTACTTTACATCGGTATGTTAAAAGTGTAACAGAAATTAAAAATCGCCAAGTAATTACATTTTCTGCCAAGGACTGCCTCCACTTATGCAATGGCAAGAGAGTTTCTTAATTGTCCATTGAATCAGGTTGGTGACAAGAACTTAATTTTGTCCTAGTACTTACCTAAGACGTGTAGGCGTACCCTAGAGCCGCCTACATGGATAGTGGAGGACCCTCGGTACGACTTGAGAAGCTGCTTGAAGACGCAACCAGATGGCCGGATGTAAGGAGCACGCGCCCTCAATCACTAGCACGCGCTACCATAATTATATGACTTGAGGCCATCCGGTGAAGCTATCAAGAAGCTTTTGCAAAGGGTTACATTGAAATCAACACTGTTATTCTAATAAATGTTTTCACAAAGTATTCCAATTATTGTTTCGTTAATCGCATTTCAGATTTTGTAAAGATAGGTATAACAAAAATAATTAATTTATTAGTAGGCTACCTTAAAAAAAATCACAATATTTTTACTGCCACCTAATTTTTAATTATCATAAACAAACTATATCAACTATACTAAAGATTGTAATTAGTGTCAGAGTGTAGTGATCATTTTATAACATACATTTATTGGTGTCAGTGATTGTCTTCTAAAAGTAGAACGGATATTGAAAAAACAGAAAGGTACGTACTCAATATATTTAAAACTCTGTTTTATATTTCTTAGATGTCATAAACATTGAATTTATTGATTTCTAAACTAATAGACGGTCTAAGTAATTAATTGTTGTTCATACGGTTTATTTTTAAAACTAGAAACGTATCATGCATATTAAAACTGTCTTTACATTTACTAAATGGGGAAAAGTTCTTTCGATATCTAATCTACGTCTAAATGGGTCTTTCTTGAGTTGCATAAAATTATTTTTCTACTATTTTTTAACAATCTAGATTCTGGAATGCGCATATAAATATTTTAATAGATACAATTTTATAGATTAATAAAATTAAAAATTAGACTTTAATAGTTACTTTATAACATAAAGGGACAGTTTATCCAACGTCTGTTAAATGTAACAATAGTTTGTGTTAACGAACGATTCGTTTACATTTTAAAATTTTGTTAATATTGTACAGCTTGCCCAATGAAATTGTCACTAATTTAAACGTTCGTTAAGTAATAATTCATCAAGACAGGTCACTCATTTTCTCGCTCTGTCATTGGTTCAACTTTTTTAATAAATGCAAACCAGCTTTATATAGCCTGTACGATTGTAACGCAGATTATCACAAGGTGTAAAGTTAATTAGTATATTTACAGTATAATACATAGAAGGAAAGAAAAATAAATGTATGTACATGTATTATATACAAACTAAGTGTTAAATAGGAACCATTCAAAACTTTGTTCAAACTATACGTAGTTTATACTACGTGACGAGTAGTTTATACTCGTAATCAATTGTAATGAAAGTTACTTTTAGAGCGGGATTATAAAGAAAGACAATTATTTTCAACGTATGTCTGGTTAAAATTACTTTAATTAAATTATCAGTTTAAATGAGAAGAAAAGAAAAACGTTAGACCTATAAGTTCAGTCCAGATTTAAGAACACCTAAAATTTATCATAAAGTAGCCTATTAGATAATAAATATTAAACGAATAACAACGTGTTGTGTTTAATTTTAAAAAGAAATAAGTTTCTGTTGGTTAAAATAGTTTATTATGTTATATAATAAATGTAAACAAAACTAACTCGAACCCGGTTATTGTACTACAAGTAGACAACGTTAGGCTGTATACGCAGATGGCTTAATATATTTTTATATTGGTAGCAATGCTTAAAAAATACCACTTAAATCATACCTTCCTATAAGTCTAAAAACTACTAAGTAGACAAATTCTTACTATTTCATACAAATACGACAGTATTTTATTGATACATTTATTAAACTCAATGTTTAACCTATAATAGTACTTTTTCTGAAATTCTAGGTAAAAAAATAATCGTTAATTTGTTTAATAAATTAGAGTGTCACCTGTTAAATTAATATCGGATTTATCTATTCGTTAACTATGCAAATGCAGGTTGGAAAAACATACAATATTTAATAACGGGTCAATTGTTAAACTTTTAACTAAAGTTGGAAAAACCGAGACCATTCTTCTAATGGAAAACTTTTATTAGAATGAAAACGTTATTTATTTTGTTTCGTTGTTTTGGGGAATTCATTAAGTATTTATTTTCATATATTTCACCGTTTCATTTGGTTTAATAATGATAACATTTTGCAATAAACACGTTGTTAAAACACTTATATAATTAACTAAATTTTAAATAATACCAATAAACAATACAATGTAAAACAATAAATAATTATACACCGTCTATTGGTCTATTTCGTTTTTGAAAACAAATTTATAATTTTGAAAATAAATGAGACCAGATTTTTGATGTACACATTTTCTATTCAACTTTTTATCAATAACCAAAAAGCAAGACTTTATTTCGTGCATTAAAAAAATTACAATCGTTAAAAATTTAATGACAAATATTTCAAAAACCATTAATTTTGCAAAACAAATAACAAGAGAGAAAATGTATTCCCTTAACATATCGATATCAACATTTGTACCATAGGTTAAAGGGTAATTTAGGTATTGACGAATAAAGTATTTCTTGCTACTACAACACACAAAAATTGATGTTATTGGGTCCAATAAATGCTAAACTAAAGGTTGTTATTGGAATAGTGAATGAATATTGATTGAACATATCTTAATATTTTATATGTATCATTTATATGTGAAAAAGTATATGTGAAAGTATATGTGAAAAGTATATGTGAAAAAGTAACATGTAACTGTTATTATTAAACACGTTAAAATCTCTTGGAAAAGCTTACATCAAATTAAGTCTCTGTGTTTAAGGACGTTTTGAAAAACTACGCCCAAATCACTTAAAAGTTTTATTCATTAATGACTTTTTATTTTTATAGTTTGTTTTGTATCATCTATCATTAAAAATATTATGATTAATACATACGGAAAAAAAACCAAATCGGTTACATTCCAGAGGCATCGGCTGAATTATTTTCTTTTTGAATTTATTATTTACATTTAATTTACAAAAATTTTCACTCTTTATGTTATTTTACACGATTTCATACTTTCAATATATATTTCTTGAAAATAACTCTCAAACAGGCGTTTTTGGAATAGCTAAAATAGTTTTGATTTTGTCTGTGAGAAATCTATTGCAGTGTTTGTGCACAGATTTATTTCATATATTTGTTCCAAACTTTCAATACAAATTTAACAATAGTTACTAAAGTTTTAGAGCATCAGGATTTTTAAAAAAACGTCAATTTCTATTTCGCTCAAATAAATATATAATTTTTTCCTGATTTTGGAGACACTTGAATAATTTGTGTTTTTTTCAGTCTTTGTTGAAATATTTTTTAACATTATTGACCAGTGACTCAACAAAACTTGTAAAATAACAACATTTAAATTGTATTGATTTATTTATAAAATGCGTTGAAACTGAAGAAAACTATAAGGTTCTGAGTTCAACTAAATGGAAAACTGTGGTCAGTAACCGGGGTCTTTTGCAGATGTTAATGACTTAGGAAGTCAGTTTAATTATAAAACATTGCATAAACTGAATTGAAATAGCTGTCAGCGTAAATATACATCAATCTAAACAGAGTTTCGAGTGTATCACCAACCCCACTAAGTAATCTTAGTTCTACTACTCCACTGCCTACATTTCTGCTGGAATACACAACATTCAACTTTTAGTGTTGTCTAATTTTCAAGAATTAATTCAAGGTGTAATACGTGCAAAAGTATTTGCAATCTGAAATAAATTTACTTAATAAACAATGTTTTATAGGTTTATTTCTTTAGATAATTTATGCTGTTATAAAAAATAAATCTTTTAGTATGAATTAAAGAGTTTTGTTTTACATTTTATACAATTTATGCATAATTTACGTATGAACAAAAATTTATTTTGTTATTTAATAGTAGCACGTTACTACTTGAGAACTTTTATTTTGTTAATTAATAGTAGCACGTTACTACTTGAGAACATTTATTTTGTTAATTAATAGTAGCACGTTAATACTTGAGAACATTTATTTTGTTAATTAATAGTAGCACGTTACTACTTGAGAACATTTATTTTGTTAATTAATAGTAGCACGTTACTACTTGAGAACATTTATTTTGTTAATTAATAGTAGCACGTTACTACTTGAGAACATTTATTTTGTTAATTAATAGTAGCACGTTACTACTTGAGAACATTTATTATCCGGATGGATTCGAACCAGTTTATTATAAATACTCTTTTATGTAATTAAAATGTTACCTCGGATTTACTATTATCTATACAAATAAACTTTATATATTACAACTATCAAAATATTTCTGAACAAACTAAAATATTTGTGTTGTCTTTTACTTTGTATGTATGTGGAAGAAAAGGCAGTGGAGTAGTGGAACTAACATTTCTTCGTGTACTATTTAGCTCGGTCTAAATTAAATTTAACACAATTTAGTTTGTTAGGCTAATAATTGTCTGCTAATTTAGTTGCTATAGAATTACATGAACAGACGACAAATTGAAGTTCAATCCGCGTGTTCAGAGCAAGGGTACTTTAATCTGTCATTTATATCAACAGCTAAAAAAATTGTTATTTTACATTTTTGAACACCACTGGCCATTTTCCGATTATAACTTAAATATTTTATTACATGTTTTTGAACGAAATTTATTAATACTTCATTATTATTATTTTAGGTCTATAACTTCAAAAATTATATCGGTTTCGTGTCCAGCCCATTAACCTAAGTTTTTGTTTGTTGAATATTTGTAAACTTATGAATCATATTTATTTGCCGATTTAACATTTTACTCATAGTAAACCGCCTCTTACTTTTATTTATTTATTTTCTATAAAAGTGTTGTTTTAGACATTTTAAACTTTTAAACAAATCATTCCCACAAGGACATAAGACTGTGTGTGGAAATGTGTAAATGGTTTCAGTTGCAGAAACATTTAGCTTATTGTTAATCATCATAAAACTCTTGAAATTCATATATTGTATATCAATAATGTAATATGTACAAATTTCACTAAACAGAATAAAACACAACATGATTATATCGGCTTGGTTCAACATAATACCTCGAAGATCTGAAACTCCACAAGTTAAAAAGTAAGGAATTTGTAAAAGAGATTTGTCAATCTGCTTTCCTCTCTTCCAAATTTCTACAATTATTTCTTAATACTTTTTTCATATGAGATGATAACTTATCTTTTAATTGTTTTGGCATAAATACAATATGTAAAATATAATAAGAATTCGTATTTGATGTTTTATTTAATTTTGGGACCCGCGCTGATCACTCTTATCTTAACTACCCGAGCACGGATGTTTTAATTATGATAAATAAGCAATGAAAGTTTTCTCATACAGAGTTGTTTTAATATCAACAGGTGAGTGTGATTTGGAGGTTCCACCGGTGTTTCCCCCCTAAAACCGCTTTAATGACAGTATTAAATGTAGGCATATAAAACTCATCTCTTGCAATTATACTTTGTTCTAATAGAGCCTTTGATATTAAACGGAACCTCTGATAAGCAAAATAAACCTTCCTGATAACACCTAAATTAAGTATTTAGGCAACCTTACAGCATAAAAAATATTCGTGTTTAACATAAAGACCACAAAAAATACACAACTAATATTTTACAAAAACATACAAAACATAGATGACGGCCAGGGTAATTGTCTATAATATATTAACTTAAATTATTCTTATATCCTCTCTCTCTCTCTCTCTCTCTCTCTCTCTCTCTCTCTCTCTCTCTCTCTCTCTCTCTCTCTCTCTCTCCCTCCCTCCCTCCATCCCTCCCTCCCTCCCCTCCCCTCCCCTCCCCTCCCCTCCCCTCTGATATAAATATCACTAACATCCTATTCCTATTTTGTAAGAAATTGAAATAACTTCTAAATTTATTAACAAAATACTCTAACGATAATTATTTTATTATAATTTCAGAAATATTATATAAATCGAAATTATAAATTAATTAGCCATACCTTGGATTGACATCACATAAGGAAAGTTATTAATGATGAAGTCCAAATATACTCTTTAACATTAGCTCTGAAATATCTAATTTTATATGAATTTATTTTCCAATTACTTTTGATTTTTATTTTACACTATTTGCTCAGGGGGAGCTCTTTAATGAACAATTAATACAGTGAGTGAAATTTTTAATAATACAGAGAATTGCAATTTTAACAATTTAGTTTCCAATTAAAGTCTATAATTAGTACAATACCAAATCCACTTTTGTTGTATTCCTATGTATGTAATCCAGTGCTGATAGTTGAGTGAAGAACTTTCACTTTATTACTTGTTAACGATGTTCACCAAACACTACACTGTACTACGTGATTTATCAATAAAATGATTCACTTCAAATTACCATGAAGATGCACTCAACACTTTGTAGATGTACCTCTTTAGTACTGCAACGAAGATTACTAAGGTGTTAAATACTTTTACTTTGTAAAAACAAACACGGTTAAAATATACTTTACTATTACTATAACTGGAATTATAACTTATAGGAAATACTAATTTCTACATTAGGAATACTTTTGGCGTTATTTCGCCGACCTTATGCTGTGAGTTTTTTCCCAAGACTCCCTAATCCCTATATAATTTTTACTTTGTCGATGCTAAAAAATACTTACTCCCTCTCTCTTAATTTACTTTAACCAATGAACGTAAGCAGCTACTTTTTGTCAGCCAATCAAATCTTAATGTTTCAAAATTGTGACCATTTAGGAAACTGTTGTACCGTTACATTTTATGAGTTTTGTGTGTGATTGTCCTTAAGTTTCTAATATTATAGTTATTTATGACTTAATTGCCTACAATGATTCTGGGTCTAATTTAAGTGTTTTTCTCTTTTTTTCTTTAAAGTTGTGAATGGTGTTCTGACTGATTTATAACATATTCCCCCAACGCTTCACCTTTGTCGGCGATCACAAAACGTTTAACATGTGTCCAACAAATGTATCTATTTCTATATTTATTTTAAAATATTAGACCATTACTGGAAAGCTTATTGATTTCGTTATAATACACCTTCTGACCTATTACACACCATACGTGTAATTTTATAAAATAATTAAAATTGTTTAAAAACCGCTTAAATAATAATTTCATAATTAAATTGGACCAACAGCAAGGATCTGTATGCCCTAAAAACCTGAACATAATGTACCAATATTTGCCAATTACTCCGATTCAAATGAACTTAAATTTTCCTATCTTCTAAACATCGTTTTATAATTTCATTAAGCATTTTATACTTTTCTATAAAGTGTTTTACCTTTTCACTGGTAATTACTTCACAAAGAGCACAGCAATCCACCCTCTCGATATGGAGTCAATTTAAACGTAATAAACCACCCTTTGATTTTGAAATATCACAATATTCGATTTTATAAACGCGATTTTCCAGTTCAAAATTAATTTAGTAAAGAGTAGTCTATATAGTACATTGTTTGTTCTTCATAGAGGAAATAACCCACATATTTCTAAAACTGTCGGTAAAGACCTTTAATTAGAATTTGTATGGCAACCTTGTGTTAGTTCAAACTTGTATTTTTCTGTCAAATTTAACCTCGTTTGAAAATATCCAACTTCTGTTATAATATATATAATTGATTAAGTTTTCCTTAAATGATTATAATTATATAAAATATTTTGAAATATTCGTCCATAAAATATCGCTATAAAGAAATAAATGTATTTGTATACAAATATGTATACATCCTTTAGAGTTAAACTAAACCGAAATAAACCTGATCATTTGAAATTTAGGCCAACTAAGAGACATTTATATTTAGGACAGTTAAGATGTGGTGTTAAAGTGAGATGAATTGAAGGCGCCTGACGGCATGCGCGCGCATGATGAGGAAACGGCTCTTAGATTGAGAGGAAACAGGTGATGAGATCAGACACAATTATCTTATTTGTGTGCGCATGCGTAGCAAGACTTAACGCTTCATTAAAATGTAATTGTATAAGAACAATGAAGACAGTAGTTAGTCTACAGTTAAATGAGCGAGAATTTAAAGTTGTACACTTACTGCAATTGTCCTCCTCTGAAATTTTCATAAATAATTAATAGTTAATTGAACTTTATATCTACAGAATTAATACTTGACGTCTAGTTTATCCTCAGTTGATTTTAATACATTTAATATCCTCCATGTTATTTGTTCGAGATCATCAAGCAACTGTTGAACCTACATACTTCTTTGACACCTCATTTCAAAGATGTGGTGTCAGGGAAAATGTACATTTTTAAAATATAATTTGGAGTTGAATGAAACAATCTATACATCTTTAAAGTTGTAGAAAATCTCATTTAAAATACATCGAGAGGAAATGCAACTATTAATACGTAACGCTTTACCAAACTGATCGTACAACACAAACTAACAGCTGACTAAAATACTAAATGAAAAAAACACAATTTTTATGTTAAGATAATATACTACAAGTGAAATAATGATTTTTGTGTATTGCGAGAGGAAGCAATTTTGTCTATAGTTATACTGTACAAATATAGTAAAAAACTTTTTCGTCATACTGCTTCAAAAACAGCTACATGCATTGAAATGCTAAAGTTGTCCTTTTTAGACCTAGGACCTAAAAACATCAGTTGAGGTCGAGGTCATCAGCTGTTACTTTGTTTTTCGAATTAATGAACGATGGTAAAGCATCTATAAAAACAACCGATACTCTCGATTGTAAATAACCGTAAAACTGCTGTTACCGACGATTTGAAGGTAAATAGGTTATAACATTTTAGTTTTTGTGAAATTGTTTTCTTATATTATTTGCAGTATAACGAAAAATATAGTTCATCACTTGGACCAAAAGAAGCTTTTCTATCCTCGCTCATTTTCCGAGTTAAACTTCAGGTTGTTTTGAAAAGCTTCACTTTTTATTCCTAGTGATTAAATATACTATTTAATTCACAAAACATACTTATATAATGTAAACATGTATTTATAACAATAGCTGTAGGTAGATCAAATTTCTTTTTTGTTTAGGGTGTTAAGACAAGTATACTATTTCATTCCTTAGTATATTACATGTTTTGAGCATACAGTTTATAACAATTATATTTAATAAAGGGTTTTTATGTTGTTTTTTCAAAATCCGATATGTGCTAATTCCGGAACATACAATTTTTGTTTGTTTCTCTTGTTTGTGAGGTATACAGTTCATTACGCAATGTAGAAAATCTTCGAATCATATTGTTTATAAAGATTAAAGTAACAAAATATAGATTGCTTTGTTTTTTATTAATCTCAGTATCTAATGAAACAGATGTTAATTAAACTGTTGTCAGAATATACGTTGCTAACTCCAGAAAAGTTACAATGATTGTTTGTCAATCCGATTGATACAGTATTTTTTTTAAATAAAACCTGTAAAAATTGACAATTATATATAAATTGGTGTATCTTTAAAAATAGGTGAAAAAGCCGTAACTATTTGGAAATAATGTTGTTTTTATTGAGTAAAAATAAATTTTAAATTTCATGTCAAATTATTAGGTTTAGCCTAACGCTATTAACGCACTTCATTTTAAGGCATAAAAGTATCTTATGGTTCATCTATCTGGGGTCAGATTTCACTTTTTTACCTTCAGACGGTAAACGAAAAAAAATTTAACATTTTTAGTAATATTTTTTAATTAAAAAAGTATGTTTAATAATTATAATTTCGTGATTTTTTTATAAAAGTAATGAAAAATTGATGAAGTGACGAACAATCTAAAACCTCCTCTACGAAATTTAGTTACTGAGAAATTTAAAATATTGCGTTTAGTGAAATTATTAATTATCTAGCTGACTTAGAGCCCCTCCCGTATAGTTGTAAGAGGGAGAGAAATGTACTAGCCTGCTGAGTATTCTCGGGCATTCTAGCACGTATTTTAGTGTTCACTACGAACATTTCATATAAGATCTGTCCATAATATGCCGAGATAACGGAAAAAAATACCGTAACATGAAAAATCCCTATTTTCCTTTAATTGTTATAAACAATATGATCCGGACATTTTTGCATTATGAAATGAAACTGTATACTTGTTTCAACCTCCCTGATAAAAATTGCAAAATAAATTTAATTTCCCGGAGCGAGCAGATATGATCTCTATCTCCCCCTCTCTCCCTCCCTCTCTCCCTCCCTCTCTCTCTCTCTCTCTCTCACTCTCTATCTCTCTCTCTCTCTCTCTCTCTCTCTCTCTCTCTCTCTCTCTCTCTCTCTCTCTCTCTCTCTCTCTCTCTCTCTCTCTCTCTCTCTCTCTCTCTCTTTCTCTTTCTCTTTCTCTTTCTCTTTCTCTTTCTCTTTCTAATATAACATCATTGTAATTAAAAGAGTTTATTTTTGAAATTCAGTTACGAGACTCTCTCAGTCGGTTTAAAACATTAAGTTGTTGTCAAACCTAAGTCGGCCACAAATAAATTTGTGGAAAGTACTAAATTTTTTTTTAAATTTCCTATAATTAAAGAATTTCAGTGAATACCTACTAATAATATTTACTGCAAGCACGGAGAATCCACGAAGTCCTAGGTAACAAACATTAAATAATGTCTACATGTTGTCTCCTATTATTAGTACAGAATTTTATTTTCTTCCGAGTTGATGGCTACATTTAAAGAAACTCTTACAGTGTTTTCAAGTCATCAGCATCTGTGACGTTGGTAAATTTTAGCTTTCTCTACACCCCAGAGCTGATATCACAAGTTAATAGGTTGCTCTTAAAAAAATACAGTATATAAAGTTGTCAGACATATTGGAACACTGCCATTTTAACTTGCTAATATACTCCAGGACGGCCACCATTTGAAGCTTTTTGTAATTGTTATAGTTTCAGATTGAACGGGGCTGCATTGCTGCTTTCATCTCCCTATAATATTACGTAATTGTCAGATAGGGGACAAATGACAATGGACCGGTATAATTTTTGTAATAATATTAATAATAATAATAAGTTTCTTTATTCAAGAAAATATTAAATTAACAGCATTAAAATCAGCAATACATATTTAAAATAATAATACTTGCAGACAAATTGTCCACCACCGTCTGAAGGAGTTGAAAATTATACAAAGTCTTCTCATCTTTTTCATTTTCTATCCATTAGGCTACCTCTCAAATTGTTCAACCGAGGTTTTTTAAAATATAAAATTTAAAAGGAAATTAAAAGAATAAACAAATCAAATTGACACACAAATAAAAAGAAATGGGTTTAATCAAACAAAAACACAAGGCAGGCCTATTTATAAACTTAATTTAAATTTTCCCCAATTCCTTTAAAAAATAATAGTGAAATTAATAAATCAAACTATACCTACGTTTCCAAAAACTTTTACAATAACGGGCCCTCAATGATATCCAGTTCTTAGTTCTTGGCATTCAAAAAGTCCTTTAATAGATTCTTAAACTAAATATTTGTAACCTACAACCAGAATTATTAACCGCCTTCAAATAGTAAATATTTGTTCTTTTTTTTAAATTTAGAGAGAGTAACGCTTTTCTGTTGACGAAAATAGATATTTATTTGTATAAATTAATTCTCTTCTTGCTATGTAAGTTCTATGGTACAAACAGGAGCTTTGACTTACAGAAGAATTCATTTACTCAATCGTTAAATATGATGCAACAGCAATCAAAATATGCTCAATATTTATATCACCAGAAATTAAACAGGCCAGAAGAAAATTATGATAATTATACACATTTATCCAGTTTTTATACTAAAATATTTTACTCTAGAATATTTTTCAGGGAAACTTTTTGGGTACCTTTCATCCCGCAGAGAAATGAAACTTTATATATACTGTGACTGCAGCTTTCGAGTGAACAGGAAAATCGGCAGAATATATTTGGGGAAATGCACGGATTCCAGTCATGGCGTCTTGTAAATCACCCCTCCCCTCACCGTCACCTGCGACCCTTAACATATAATAGCTTTAAAACAGCAAGAAGTGTAATAAATTTGTACTTTAAAGTTACTTGTATTTTATTTCTATATTTCAATAAATGGATAATCCAAAACTTTATTCAAAATTCAATGTATAAACAATATACGTACACAAAAATGAATTATATAATAAAATGTAAATACTTATAAAAATAAACAAATTATCTGACAATAATCTGAAATGATTGTCTGTTATTTGTCCCGATAAAATTAAAACAGTTCTTTAGAAGGCTACTATACAAATTGAAACGCCCGTATATTTTTATAAGACATTAGTATTCCACATAAAAAATCGTAAACGACAAGCCTTCTTCTGAAATCAGATCGAATACAATGGATGCAGATTTCATTAGCATGACATTAAGCTTAATAGCGACAAACCTGCCCCCAGCATCTGCAGCTGACTCTCAGCTGATTATAGCATTTAACAAAACGATTACAGTTTGTTTCCCTAATAATTACACATTTTGACAGTGTTTTGAGTCATCATTAGTGGTCATTCATCATTGGGATTAGATTGTAAAAAGGCGAGAAAAGAATTTATTGAGATAATTTACAGCTATTTTGTTATAATGAGGACACGAAAACATACGCAAGACATGAACAGACAGTTTTATAGCAAATTATAGAGTGTTAGTTTTTTAGAAGAATTCTAACAGGAAAACGTCGTCAGCTTTAATTGGAACAAGATTTTGCTGAAATTTTCGTTAGAAATAAACAATAATATATCATGTAATTATTTAGTGTTAAGGTTCTGTGCATAGTAGACATCGCTTTAGGATGTTTAATACCTTCAATAAATCGTTTTTCTATACCTAATGTGACTTAACGCGTGATATGACACAATTCTTCATGAAAAAGTTATTGTAAATAATACCACAGCTACTGTACACTTTAATAAAATAATATTTGCAGAGAGAAAATGTAAAAGTTAAATACTTTGTGGGTGGCTTGTTCCTTGGATTATTTTGATTTGCCATTCATTCGGATCCAATTAGTAGTAATTATGATTTTTTTTAAATTTTTTAAAATTACAACATAACCTAACCTAACCACTAGTGATGAACTCGGTCACTGATGGCCAATTCATAGAAAAACATAAACGATACGACTATTGTTAATTTTTTACTATAATTCACATTAATGCAAATGCACAAATTGGATGCAAGTTGTACCAAGTTTTAAAGGAAATCTCAGGAAACCTTATGAAATTATAAAATGCAGTGAATAATGATATTTTAATTTCTTTAGTCCCGCCATTGTTTAGTATCCTTGTATCATGTTTACACAATTAAAATTTTACTTCAGAGGGTGCACTATATTCCTAGTTGGAGCACACATGTCTATGGCTTCGAACCATGCGGTAACTGCTTTTAATTGTGGACATTAAAGAAATAATAAAATTTGTCTAAACTTATGTGTATACAGTATTCGGCCTAATTGTGAAGAATAGTATCAAATTTTAAATTATTAATAGACGCTTTAGCCGTATCTTTAAGTAAGAGCTTATCTTAGAGTTTAAGATGTTTAAAATATATTTTACTAATTTTTCTCAAATATGAAATATTTTTAAATCACAATTGTGGATTCTTTTTTACAAATATTGATAACATTTTAAAGTTATAACCAATACTGTACTAATGTCATAAATTGCAATTAAAATAAAGTTAGACAGTCAGATAATGACGAATGACATGTCTTGGAATTTCGAACTTTGAAAGAGTGCTCCATCTGTAACAACAACTAGTTTTGCACAGATATTTTGGATTTACCGGACAGTCTACAGTTTTAATGAATCCAATATATTAAATTAATTCTTAACCATATTTGTATTTTATTAAGACTGTCACACATATATACTTTTATGACGTTATCAATAACGTACCTTTATTTAGTGTATTTGCAAAAGGTTTTGGGGAGCTAAAATGCCATTAGCAAAACCTCCCCTCTAACGGCTGCGAAACTGAAATAGCTAATCAATTAACAATCTTTAAACTTCAGAACAGCCTCGATATATATATATAGGTTTAGGTATATACAGTATATATATATATATATATATATATATATATATATATATATATATATTTATATATATATTATTACATGTAGATAGATTCATAATAACAGTTTTCTACTATTGGCAATACCTTTCATAAAAAGAAGTATCTAAGAATAGTTTTGATAAAATACAGAGCTGTCGACCAAATAGAAGTAACAGGTACGTTTGGAGTTAGCGTGACTTGCTTACTGCGATAAGGAGTAAAAAAAAACTGAATTTTAGGTCAGAGCCATTCTTTGATTACAACCGCCCGACGACTCCAGTGACCCTCGCCATGGGATACCACTGTCAGGTAATATGGGGCACCCTTTATATATCTTCTGCCAAATAAATATAAAACATCTGCACAGTGATCAGTCGACTACAAAATCTGGCACAACACAATGAAAAAAATATTTTTAACTTTTGACGTATAATAATAACAAAAAGACGCGTCCGGAAAATAATAAAATGTCTAAAAACATTGCACAACACTTTCTCAAGGACCTTCTAGTCCAGTCAAATTATACACTTTTACGCCTTACTTCGGTAATCTCTAGGAATTAATTAAATCAAATCTAAATAGGGGAAATAACTTCTTAATAACATCTTGATAAAACCAAATACATGCCGCTATCACGCGATGTTCTCCGGCTGAAAATCTTGTACGTTTATCTTCACAAAAATTATAAAATATATATTTAAACTTTCTGTTAGGGAAACTACAACCTTAACAACAGGTATATTTTCCTTATGTACAGTAATTATTACATGGGGTTGGTCTTACATGTCTATGTTTAAACTTTTAACAACGACGTTAAAGTTTGTCATTCAAGCGGTTAAAGGGATAAACCTGTACTATACAAACAGCGTTGTTCAATGGTCAAGTCGACTCTGTGAGAAAACTATTATTTACCGTGAGCAAAACCATATATTAGCCAAATTAAAATATGCATACTCAGCACATAAGCTCAGATTGGTTAATTGCGCGTCCTAAAATTAAATATAAAATGTATTAACTCATGTTACATTATATACATTGTATTTTTTAATTGCCGCAACTATTAAAAGATTAGTTGTCATATTCTATGTTCTTAAAATATACAAAAGGTGTTGTGAAATGAGAAATGGTTGTAACAAGATGCAAGGGAAGGGATGGGCAGGTTATCAAATGTATACATAGTTAGCATTCTTCGTTTTTCGACTCCTGGAGTTTCAGATCAGCCTCTATATTGAGCCTAGCTGTTACGTTTACTTGATTATGTTTTTGTGAAAATACTACATTTTATCATCATCTTTTAACGTTTAAGCCTCGGCGGGTTATCTGGTAATATCTTCATTTCAGACGATCTCTTTACACATCTGCCTCTTCTCCAACTGTCTCCAGTTCACTCCCTTGGTCCGCATATTATCCTGAGCTTAAACATTTCATCTTGTTCGCAGATATTCAATAACTCTTCTTAAATTTTTTATTCTCTCTAGTGCTCGGTTAGGATTGTCTCTTACAGCGATTCTACCTTACGCCTGTCCCTAATGTCTTCAATCCTCATTCTATCACTTTTTGTAATATTTCTTTCCTCTAAAAAAATCTCATTTCTGTCGCTTGCAGTCGTTTCCATAAAGTCGTTCATATCTTTCTTCGACCATGATCATTCATCCAACTTCAATCCAAATTGGTACTATCAAATTGTACTATCAATCCATATTGGTTGATAGTACATTGTATAAGTTACATCCTTGTTTTACCACTTTTCCTAATTTTACATCGTCATATTATATCCTTCACAATGTTGTAAAACTGGCCACTCTGCCGTATCCTTTCTCCTATTTCCTCTTGTACTCGTACTTTACCATTGGTACACCCATCTACTCTTTCAAGATCGATTCCTTCCATTTTCATTCTCCTTTTTGGTTCAATATTTCAGTCCATCTTCTCTTACTCATATATTCCAAATGTCTAAACCGTGTTCCAAAATGTTCTTGCTCATTTCGCTACTTCTCTTTACAGGTGCTCTTCGGTTTCCTCCCATTATATTTTTGTTTAACACTAATTTCAAGGATTTTATATAGTTGAACAGTACTTAAACTCTCCTGTATATTAGTCATAATCTTCTTTTATACACACAAAAGACGACAATTAAACTATATAAATTATAAGTTAATCTATCCATCATTAGCCAATAATTTTAAAACCAGAATATATTTCATGGATACGCATCATTCCCACGCACTAGTTTTTCTCCTTTAATTCAAAAATGAAATTATGTAGAGATGTACTTTCTTGGGAAATAAATAAACATATTACCAACATACTTTTAAATAAATTTCCGTACAAATAAAATGTTCAGCGTAGGATGAATATCGTTTCCACGCGAATCATTAAATAAATATATCAAATTATACTGGTTTAGCTTAGCTTTTTACTAACATAAAATACGAAGAAATAAAACCTGTAATTATGTTATTTATTGGGACTTCTTGGAACATCTCTAGACTGGAACAAAATAAAGAGTTCAAGTAATGATGTAATGAAAGACGAAAACGTGTTGAAATGAAGGCTATTAAAGGAATGTTAGCAATAAATCGCGTAATAATCATGTTATAAATGTATGTAAATTAAACGCTACGGATTCAATGGAAATATATCATCACAAGTTGCTGGAGCAGGTTAGCGTCTTCTTTCGCAAATATAAATAAAAAAAAAAATTGTTTTAATGTAATACGTTTTGCTATAAATATTAATCTTATGAATGTGTGTTCCTATAAAAACTGGATTTCCTTTACCGAGTGTTAAATTCATATATGTGGTGTTATCTCTCTTACTTTACCAATTCGTATTTACAAAAGCATTTACACGCATTTCTTCTATGTTCGGTAAAACAATTCGAAAACTTTGCTAAAAAATCCATTCAACATATTACATAAAATGCCTCACACTATTTATCCGCTTTTACTTTGTCATATAAATGTAGTATAGAAAGAGAGTTATGCGACAGATCCAAAATCAATATTATTATTTTCTGTTTAAATATCCTCTTTTAGGTACTGCGAGCACATGTTTTTCTCTTTAGCTTGTGCACTGTTGTAGTGCCTAAACCTGTGAATTTATTTTTATCGAAAAATCTATGTAGCTTTTGCTCATATCTCTAGAATTTTTTATGGAGAAACACAAAGTTATGATTTTTCTACAATAGGTTTCAACGATTTGATCAAATTCTGCTAAAATGGAGCATATAAGTACAAAAACAAAAGTATTGGTCGCTATCTCCCTAGTGTTCATGAGTTATTGAGCCACGTAGAATGGAATTGTTATACAAAACGTAATTTTTTAAAAAAAGCTCTATAGATTTTGTTCAAATTTTTGTGGAATGTAAAATGAATGACCCAAACCAATGTGTAAAATCTTAAGATAAAAATAATTACGGTTCGGGAAAAAACTCAGTTTCAAAACAATTAAATAACGTTGTTACACTGCCAAGTTTATAGCCATTTGTTCAGTTAACTACAGCCCAAACAAGTGGACTTATTTTGATCAAATTTGATTTATGTGTAGACATATTTTAGATATTATTCACAGCCCCCCCCCCTCATTTCATAGTATTGGTCGCTGTTGCTATTAAAATAAAATAGCATTTCAGGAATTATGGAAAAAAACTCGCAACAAAAACAGAAAAATTTTAAGATAAGTTTATACTCGCTCCGTCTCCAGTGACTTACTTGCAACATTGCGTTATACGTCTTTGAATTTATCTTCCATCTTCAGAATTTACTTCGTGTCAGGTCGTCAAAACATTAGAATACACAAATATAAACACAAACATCACAAAACACAAACACTTGATTGTGATAACACACGCGACAGGTAATGACTAAGATATCACTAGTGGTCATCTCGGCTTGTTTTCTACTACCTACCGTCTTTAAAAATATATAACATAAACTTAACTTCCAATACATTGTTGTACGATCTTGCGACGACTGTACAAGATAACTAACTGAGATGACCGTTAGTATAATCTCACTCATTCCTCGAAAGTCGCGATGGGCATCTGTCGCGTGTCTTATGACAATCAAGTGTTTGTGTTTTGTGGTTTTTGTGTTTATATGTGAAAGCTATTCTAATGTTTTGACGACCTCTTAATTACGACATTCTGAAGATGAAACATAGATTCCGAAACACGTAACATAACATTACAGGTAAGTTTCACGAAGATTGTATAAACTTATCTTAAAATCAGTGACTTGGTTACTACCACTCAAAATAAGTTTAAGAAAAGAAAAACATATCCTTGGAGTTGTAATAGAAGCACAAATTTCTTCAAACCCATTAAAGATTTTATTAAAATTAAAATTATGTATATTAAATACTAATGTTCCATTTTATTAATAACATTACCGAATAATTACATAAATTATTGACCGATAATACTAAAGGTGATATTTGAAAGGAAATGTTTTTACAGATATTGAACAATATTGATACTCATGGATCTGAGAACTGTAGTTTTTGCTACTTGGTGATTTAATACATTAGGTAAATCGTTCTGTAAACCCTATAAGAAGGCAACGTGACGCACAACAACAGTCATAGACTAAAAAGTAACTATGACAAATACGACTGCTACTGTACACATGAACAAAACACGTATGAGGGACAAAATTAATGCTGTTTATGATTGTAATTTACCATTCATTGTGATCACAATAATGCTAAATATTACGCTGTACCGTTGAGTTTATATCAAAGAAATTATTATGTATGTAAAAGTAAATATTCTCCCAAGCAATACATATAACAAGTGGAACGCTGACTGCCTCTTGTAAAAATACATTTACCTCCACTAAGGGACGCGTAAACTGTCTGACTAATATTTATATTTTATTCTAATTCATTGATGTTTATATACAAGTTAAGAGAAAGCTACAGTATGTCTCCTTTTAAAGAAAATCACAGTGCTATCTAAATAATAATTTATTTTAATTATTGTTACTCTATAAAACTACAAACCGTCGTAAAAGTAATAAGCGAGAAAGTTTTTATTTTGTACAAGAATAAACCTTCTTTAATAAAGTTTTAGAAAACTATTCAAATTCAATTTTCGTATGGCTAGTTTTTATTTACGACTGCTCGTTATGCCTCGTCCACACTATTATGCTTAACACTCTCAAGCGTTCACTAGGTTCGTTGTCAAAGCACCCAAATCATTGTTTGGAACTGTTTTGAATGCCTGCAATTTTATAAAGGAAAATATAATTTAAAACCTTTGTATATAAGTCGGTCGCCCTAGACCGGAAACCTTCCTGAATTACATAGCTTGTTTGGTCGTAGCTCCGTTATATGAACACACAAAACATACAACATACGAAATGCTGAATAACTGCCCGAGAGAAGCATTTGAAATATATTTCTACCAAAATCTGATAAAGCTGTTTATACTAATATCATCGACTGGCCTGCCAGACATTGTCCACTCGATAGTAAAGTGTTTATATTCCATCATCCTCATTCACAGGTATAGTACAATGGTAGTTCTCAATATAATAACTTAATAAATAGTTACAGCTCCCTATTTAAAAACAGTACTGGTCGTGAGTCATGAATGAGGCACTTCTGATGAGAGGTCAAGGACTTGGCAGAGGTCAAGAATGTCGACTCGGTTGGTTCCAATTGTAGTTCATTAAGAAAGAGAGGGAGCATTAAGGTGAAATCTACAACTTGCTACGCTTTGATTCATTCTCTCTGAGAACCTAAGGTTTGAATTATTATCTTGAAACTTTAAAGTAGGGATCAGTTAGTCAGAGTCTTAGATGAGTAAGCTTAAGCAAGTCCAAGCAGTTGCCATCTCAAGAATAGACGAAGGGAAGGACGAATATTTGAAATTTAATTTTCGTAATTGAATAGTTTGAGCACGTGTTTTCTTAATCAATTTTAATTATTATTATTATTATTACTATAGATATTATTATAATTTTATTTATTATAGATAAATATTATTCTTAGTTTCCAAACAACTAAGAACTAAACCCATTTAAGCAAACAACTAGTTGTACTCAAAATACATTTAAAAACTAAAATTTCAATTTACACAGTTAAGTAATATAAAAAGTGCCGATTTTTTGTTTTTACCAATAACTCACAAATCTGCGTGTTTTTTAAAGTCCCAAATTTTAAGTTATCGAAAAAAAAACACTGACGTAAGGCCAAATAATAAATACGATTGAAATATGTCCATTCGTTTGATCTTTAGATCTGTGGAAGAAAACTTTTCGGGACTTGGAGGACATCAAAACGGATATTTTCGCGAAAAAATCGGCACAGATTTTAATCGACCCATCACATAACTTTATACAACGTATATGTGATAAAGTATATAAAAATGTATATAAACATTCGAACAGCTGTAGTTAACCTACTAACAGCTGATATTTTATAGATAAAGTATGTGCACAAGTTTTGTCACATAAAAGAAGATTATCTGTATTGTGACACACAAAACTACTTATAGTATCCTCAAGGTAGGAATATATCTGAGCTGGAGAAGATAAGAGGGGGCCCACACTTTGTTGCGTTTACTTTCATCGGTATAACCCCAATAAAAACATATAAACCTCAAATGCTTCTGTGTAAACGCTTACCCTACCGGTACTTTAGTTTTATCGATGTAAATAAGAATAAAACGTTTACAAACGTCTGTCACGAAGTTGTAACTTTACGAATTAAATGTAGCTAAGCAGTAATTTGTGTACCTATTTTTCTGAGAATGGGTTGTACCTCAAGTCAGGCTAGGGAAGCAAGTAGAAGGGAGGACACGCCCCTTAGACCAGACACAATCCTAGCCTGAGGCTACTGTACGTCTCTCCATACAATTTTGTATATTTTGTGTACATTTTGTCGTTGCATCAATGTACCAGCAATCATCATCATCACAATGTTGATCCATCTTTACAATTATTAAATTTATATCATAAAACCTCACATGCGCAAAAAACATAAACATCACAGACAAAATATTATTTAAAATGTTGCTTTCTACCATGCTGTGACAGAGTTTGAACCTAAACTGACATTACTCCGATTTTCTGTTCTCTGTGAATATAGTATAAGTTATATCAGATTCAAAATTAATTTGTTCATTTATTTCTTTAGATTTATATGCAGATTTTTGCAAGCATTCATATTAAAACTTGTTTTACGTAGCTTCAAAATTTGTATCGTCTTTAATACTGTATAAAAGCGTGATCTGATTTAAGAATATGGCGTGCGAAGTTTGATTTTTCTGGTTGGTCCAATCTTTTTAAATAGAGAGAAAAAAAATCTTAACAGTAACAGAGTTATAAATGAACAAATTAATTTTGAATCTGATATAAGATATACAGTACTATATTGACAGAAGACAGAAAACAAGATAAGAAAACCTAAGAGATCTTAATTCTGTCAAAGCAAGGTAGCAAGTTAGATTTTAAATAATATGTTGTGTGTAATGTTTATATATGCCGCGCTTTGAGTGTTGTTATGTTATAAATCTAATATTAGAGAAACTACATTGAGGATGTTCTGTCAGATTGGTACAAAGAAATATTTACACAAAATCTACAGATTTGTGTGGAAAGTCATAAGTAATATATATGATAAATAATATTACACCATACGATAAAAAAACTGTGATATGATAATTTTTCATGGATCGAATTTGATAGTTTTAACTAAAATTGGTTGTTATATTAACGAATGTTGAACTGTTAACTTAAAGGTAGACATCTGATATGCAAATTCCTATAGTTTTTTTAATTATTATTAGTGAACAAAAACTTTTGACTCAGGAAAAAAAGTTTAAAATGCGCCGAAATGTATAAAGAATACATGATCTTGTTCTAATTGTGTAGTGATAATCGGTTAAATATTTATGGAGATGCAAAGATAGTTACGTTTCTATTTCAATTCTTTCCCACAGTAGCTTGTTTCAAGTATAAGTAAGTATTCCTTAGAGGGTATTCAATGCTTCTGAACTTCAAATATATATATATATATATATATATATATATATATATATATATATGTAAAAAAATACTTATGTCGAATTACTAAGTAGAATAGTTAAAAAATTTAAATGTAAGACAGTAAATTGTTATATTTCTTATACTCTGAGAGAGATTTCAGTTGAAATGAGCAAATTTTATTTTGTATAACTCAAAATATTTATTAACTCGGAATTTTAAACAATACTTTATTCGAAATAAATTGACATTTCATTTCCTGTTTTATATTTCAGTAACTTATAGAGAGGATACGAAGGATAAAATTTAGTATGAGAGCATATTTTGCCCACACCTCAACCATTTTTTTTTTTTTTTTTTTTCATTTTTTGATAACTCAAAATTTGGATGTACATGTTTAGAGACATAAACACAAAATTCCTATTTGTTACAACCAATTCCAAAATTTATTCCTGCAATAAATTCATTCAATGGCATTTCTCCAAATTCCGATTAATGAGTTACCAGTAAAAACGAAAACAAAACTTATAAGTCGACATTTCGCAAAATCGGTGTAGGGTACATTATTATTTTTTAATACTGGTGGAAACTGCCGATTAATAATTAAAACCAGTGTGGGAATTTGCAAATAATAAAAAATTATTACCGTATGAAATTAGTTAAACAAATCTTGACACTCTTTATACTTATTGTCATTTTACAATAGTTTTGCTAAAAACGAGGTTATACACAAGTGCAAGAAAAGTACAAATATTGTTTATAATAGTCTACAAAATGGTAGTTGGCTTCCATGGTTGATTTTACTGACAACAAACGAACTGATATTTTAGGCGTGAATTGTTTTGTTTTGTTAGCATTTCGAATGTGAAATGGGTGTATGAAAAAGTTTGTGCAACTTTTGCACCTGTTATTATTTTTATTGCGTGGGCTCAACCAGTAATATAATTAAGTAATTAAATAATTTGCTATAGTAATACTAAATACATTTACTACTAAACTTGATAGATATAAGTTATTTCAAATTAGAACTAAATAATTATTCGATATGACAGACAGACTGACAGGCTCCAGATATTTCAACCATAAACCGCGGGGGGTAGCCTATCGTCCCATTCCTTCTCAACCAATTATTTTTAAGGTTGTTTTATAATTTGACTCTTCTTTGGATCTTCTTGCTTTCATGATTTTTTTCTCTTTCGATTGGAGTAGTAATTTAGTAACATAATACTTTTTACCTCAATTATGGACATTTTAACTTCCGCCAGATATATTTTTATTTTGTTCGGTTCATAAAGAGCACGTGACTGTTAAATTTTTAGAAATCTCTGTTACAATTTTTTTTCCGTTTTTCCTTGATAAACAGAATAAATAACCAAGTATTCTCATTGAGCAAAAACTATTATACGTCTGGGTATAATCAGAAAACAAACAAAATAAAAATCTGCCGACAAAACTCGCTTGTCCTTTACTTTGTAACTTAAACAAATGGTAAGTGTTCTTATATCTAATTATTTACTTGAAATAAAAAGTTATATCTGATTATGATCACTCAAAAATAATAAACATACCAAAAAACTTGTTATTAAAGTAATATTTATGGAATTAATAAACAAGGATGAAATTTTTGAATTAAATTCTATATATAAGACAAGCATAGTTTACATAAATTTATATAGCTCTTAAAATCAGTTACTTGTAGCTCATTCTTTCTCAAATATTGTATTCCCAAATTTGTAACTATTGGGGATCTAGTGACAAATAAAAAATCTAATCGGACGATATAGCTTCGTAATAATGTCTAGACAATCCAAGACAATCAATAAGTGCCCTGAAATTAAACGCAAAACTGGGCGGAAAATTAGACGTTTCTACGCATGTCATTTTGTACCAAAGTATAACAGTTTACAAAAGTTCAAAAATTTGGACATGGAAAATCAAATTTTTTATTTTTGGTTCTTTCTTTATGTTTAAATTAGTTCAGGTGTGTAAACAATTGTATTGTTCATAACAATAATACACATTCTAGTCGATTTTTTTTTCGTAATTGTCTAGACGTTATTACAAACCAAATCTTTTTCTAACATTTCCGTAGTTTGCCTCTAAAATGGATAATTAAACTGAACTAATAAAGGTTTGCAACATCATTACAACTTAAAACTGTCAATTTGGAACTATTATCATCACAATATAGGTCGTAATGTTTGCTCGATACACTTAGAGCTAATTGCAACGGCCTCTACTATTAACTTGATATAGTAGTTGGTTGTGCTGTGTTCATTAAGATGTTATTAATTCATCAAAGCGTCAATAAAGAACCATTCACTATACTCTTGCTAACTTGAATGGCCTTACGCTTTACGGCCATCTATAACAACCAAACTGAAGGACTTGATTCTCATAATTTTGGCACCGCTGGAAGGTGATGCAATGGTTTCTTGGAAAAAATATTCGTGTACCGTACATGTCTGTATTATGTCTACAACATAGAGTTTCGCAAATTTTTGCAAGAACCCTTTAAATAATATTTGTAGATAATTTGCGTACCTTCCACACAACATTTCATGAATATATTTCCTTCTTATTGAGTTAGTCATGTTACTTTTAGTTTCCTTTTCCTTACAATTTGTACATCTAATGGTCACTTTATTTTTAACACTTTCATTAGATAGTGGTTTTGCAAACAGTAGACCTAGTTCCTTGGACGTTTTATTAGTCCTACATTCACTGAATCGTTGTAAACCGAAAGTGGTTACTGTAACATACAACGACCAAGAAATATCGCTAATAATACTACATCTACTTTACACTTGAACAAAATGCCACTTAAAAGGAAAGATAATAAAGTTAAATGATTTATGATAGGTTACTCTTTGTATTGTGGTTATCATTTAACATTAATTGAGAGTGGTAATAACTATAAGCCTTATTCTGAGGTTTATTAAGGGGATTAGTAAATTAACTTCCCTCCTCTAAGCAAATGTCATCCAATCATCTCTCGTTTGGCGAGGACGGTGGTAGGGTTTGTTACGGGTGAAATCCTAGATATAGAATGGTCATGTTCACTGGAGAGCTTTCTGTAAACTTCAGAGCATCTGATCGTCTGGGAAAGGAAAGAAATCATTCAAACTTTAACGAGAGGACAGACAACCCATCAAGATAACCTTGTCATGAGGTTTCTTAAAATTCACGGAGCTTGAAGGTCTTTCTTAGTCATGTCTAGGGGGATCAAACTATCTTTTTTTTTTATTTGGAAAGCTCTTGTGGGTGAAACGAAAAAGCGATAGATCGCTCAAATGAAAAAGAAGTACGTGGTTTAAAAACAAAGTTTAAAAAAAATTAAAACTTTTAAGTGTTATGCTCACGTAAAATTGTGATTTAAAAACTTTTTTTTTAAATAATACCTTAGAAATTTAAATTAGTTAATAAATGAAAAAAGTACAACCTCTAAAGTGTGATATCAAGATAGAAAGCAAAAACATCTAAAAATTAAAATGTAAATTATTCATAACATAATTGGTTTTTATTTTATTTTTTATGAGTCATAGCTGTACCATAAATACCAATAAATACAGTCTCTAAAATTTTTAATAATTTGTTATTTTTATATAGTCTTGTAAGAAAATGTTTTGCCTTATCCCTTACAGTATATAATTACACGACCGATGTAGTTTTTCAAGGTATCGATAGCTATTTAACGATGCTGGTATGTCTTTCAATCTTCAATCATCGTTCGATTATCGGAATGAAATGACAACTTATTTTACATTCCATTGTACAAACCTGTAACGGACTAGGTTCAAATTTATGACAGTTATAAATCAATTGTACGAGAGGTTAATAAAATACCTGCGAGGATATATAAATGGAATGTAACCGGATTAGAATCCTATTGATAGTTTCGCTAAACCGGATTCTCAGCAGTCCTATCTGTCTTAATTTGCGTGCATCTATTTTTAGACGATAGAAAATATAAGACCCTGCTCGTTATCTAGTACAACGCTTGCATTTATTATCTATTTTGTAATATGTTAAGACTGGACATCGTCTTGCTTTGTGGAACATCAGAACCCTCTTACTGTTGAGAATAAACTTAGCTATGATTTCGTACGATTGCAAGTAAGGACCTCAGTAAAAGAAGAATTACTGTACTGAGAAATACTTCTGGAGTTTTCTTTTTCAATACCAAGCGTTTAATTAATTCATACAAAAGTATAAAATTTATTATATACAGTTAATTAAGCCAACAAGTTATCTGAAAACTACCTACACTGGACCGGAGCAAGTTTCTTAATTAATATGTATATACACAAGCTGAAAAAAGTAGGGAAATGACAGGATTTCTCCACTTTTAATAAAAATAGAAATATTTCTAACCTCTCATGTGAAAGCTTTTGGTTTAAGCTTCTCAGAAAATAGAAATAATTCCGTTTTATTATACAAAGTGTTCCATAAGTTTATATATTTTTTTAAAATTTCAAATGTAGCCTAATGGTGTCATTATTTTTGATATTTTAAGTAAAACGATAAAAGATATGTTATATTAATTTTTTTAAAAGCCATACTCTTACATCTTAGAGTTACAGGGGTTATAAAATCGGTATGTCATTGCGTATAGTTAAACGGGACAAAGACAACTTGCTTAAATATTGATCACGAATGAGGGTATTATGTTTGTTCCTTGTATATTGAGATATTTGCATGAAGTGAGTATTCAAAAATACCTGGCCGATGATTCGATACTTCATTTCTAACCAATCCAGTAATTACTGAAATTCTGCTACAGAATTACGCACGGCAACAGCATAATGCGGAGTTGTCCCATCTTAATGAAACCCAGTCGAATTGAATATTTGCTGGCCGGTAATATTTTTTATTACAGGTACTACCGTGTCATTTAACATGTTCGCCGTACAGATTTCCATTAAATTCGTTGACGTTTCTGTCAATACCCCCGCCCAAACATTAACCTACGCGGATATTTGGTATGGGCTTTTGACATCATTTTTTATTCCCGATATTCGTATACCTGCAGTTGTGTCTGTTCTTATAACCATGGAGCATGAAAGTTGCTTCGTTCAAGAAGACTATTGATAGGAAACGGTTGCTATTGTAGTCATATTTATTCGGCATGACGTTACAAAATTCAAGTCGCCTATCAAAACCATATTCGTTAAGTTCGTGTAGTATGTGATTTTTGTAAGGATGAAAAGTGTTATTTTTATGTATTCTATAAACAGCCATATGACTTTCGTCATACTGAAAACATGCTCTGTGCTACTGTCGATTTCACCGATGGCCTTATTATCTGAAAATGTTGCATTAAACAAATCTGCCATTTCCTGAAAAGAGCGAGAACGTTCGCCATAGCCTCTCATCATTAATATGTTTATTATTTCCCTTTCATTAAATTCCATTTCGTAACATATAAATAATATGTTCTACGCACTGTCGTAGAACACGAATAAAAACTGGTTTCCTTGATGTATAGCTTTATAATCACGTAGAGAATAAATAACAGAAAGGCTAAAATTTCAGAATATCAGAAAAGGTTTTGTCTGTACCTATAATAGTGGCATTACAGCTCCTTATCGCTTATTGATACAACGAATAAAGAAGGTAAAGTAATATTACAAAAAGATGTCTCGATGGTCAAAAGATTACCCTGATCATGTGATAACGTAAATTAACAAACCTTTAATGTAACACCTTACTACTTGTAAGACACATTCTTTGGAATTAGAAACATTTTAAGTATAGCCTACTTTAATAGCTTTCTTCTGTGACTTCTTTCTTTGTATATATATTTTTTTTATAGAGACTATTTAATTTATAATGGTAACTTAAAACAGAACGAACGAAGGCGATAACGACTGAAATGTTTTTTTCACCTTAACCCCCCCCCCCCCCCCAACAGAACAAAAGAATCATTACTTTTCTTAAGACAAATATTTAAAAAATTACAAAATAAATTTAACAGTCATTCGCTATAACGAAGCGATTTTCAAACCTCTATTAGTCTAAAATGGAAGAAGGTAATTTTTTAAACATTCTTTGAATGTGTCTTTTAATAGTTTACGCAAAACAGCAAAAATAATGACACCAATGATATTTGAAATTTTCAAGAAAAATACATTTTATGAAAATTTAGGAACACTGTATATTAAAAAAAAAATTGTTTTTTCCGAGAAGTTTTAACTGAGAGTTTGCAAATGAAGGTAGACATTTTTCGATCTATCTTAGAAATCCAGCCGTTTCCATACTTTTTACACTCTGTATTGGTAAAGTTTTGATAAGTAATTAAATCTAGATTTGGGAGAGATTGTTTAAGAAAGTTTTTTGTAAACTAGAAGAGAAAAACATAACAATAATATGATGTATGTGACACCATATAATAAATATGTGTTATAATTAATCATCTTTTGTGGATCTTGTTAGCAAATGTAACCTCAAATAGATTTTATGTTTATTCAATGAATGAGCTGTTTTTACATTTGTAAAATTATTGTTATGGTAACAAATTTAAAAAATGGTTTAAACTTTTTTTTAAATAGACAGCTGTTACTGTAGACTTCCTATGTAATCAATTTTTGGTCAATGAGTTCTAGAATTAAAAATCTGCCAAAAACATCTGCCAAATCCTCAGTAAATCTCATGTATGGACAAAAATCGTGATGATTTGTGAAGTAGTTTTCGAGATACAGCGATAGAGACTTTTTGGTTTCAAAACTCTGCCAAGGAACGTCTCTCCACGATTAAATTATAAGATTTTATTTAAAAAAAAATCTAAATGTAATTGAAAACAAATGATTTAACTTAATCATTGTTGACAATAATAATCGTGTGTATTATAAAGAAAAATATACCTATGTGGGAATTCTAGGTTCTAAAGATCTCTCGAAATAATTTCATGATATGATATGAATGGATGAATATAAGTAAATGTATCAGTGTGAAGAAATGTCTGGAATAAATTATTTTTCTCGGCTTTCAAATGACGTAGAAGGACGCTAAAAACAATGTCTTGTTTAGAGCTATCTACAGAGCGAACCGAAATTTTAATTGAAATATACAGGGTTTATAAAAATATTAAAAGATGTTTTTTATGAACTTTTATCTATTTAACGATATTGATGTTTTTTCATATTCTTGTTGTCCTATATAAGACAGAAAATCTGATGAAAATCGAAACAAAATTCATTTCGCTTTATGAGTTATGGAAGTATAAAAAATATCATAAATGTATAACACGATTACTCATTATTTTATTAGTAAGATGTAACACTTATTTACCTTACTACATCTACTCATTATATATATATATATATATATATATATATAAATATACATTTAATTTTAAATTGGATAGTTAATGCTTCTTTCCATAAATCAATGTTGCATATTCACAGAAAATATCATAACTGTATATTTCCACTTCGCGGTGGTCTACTAAACGTATTCAACTTAGTAAGAAAATAAAGTCATTGTGTAAATTAAATTAAAACTAACTCTAACTAAAATTTATTTAAATTGGTTCGAAACTCGCCATACGTAAAAGTGAAACAAAGACGAAAAATCTACTGGAAATTATGAGTAAAAGAATCTCATTGATACAGGATCTCTGAATGAACGTAGGGAGAGTAAGGTAAGGAACGGGGTCATGGGTGTTGACATCGAATGCTCAACCTGTAATTATCTGATGAAACAAACAGTCAAACATCTCAGCTGGAATTCCCACATCTATTTCTGCGTTAATCATTGTCAAACCTTTTAAAAAATAAATTACATTTATTAAACAAATGTCCTGCATGTCTCATAAACAATGTTTTATGTTTATAAAGGCAATTACTTATTTATTTTTATCATACTAACTGAAAACGTATTCAAATTATCATTAAACAATAAATGTCATGTCATTAGAAATTAAAATAGCAAAAGGTGTGCTAAAACATAATGTTCTTTGTTGTATCGCAAATACATTTGTATTGTATTCTATTGCATTAGATGTATAAAGAATAAAAAACGAAAATACTACAACAAAATTAGTACAATAAAATCAAATGGAAAATAACAATGAAACTCTGCATTAAACATCCACACTTATGGCAAGGCCCAGAGCTCCTTTGCAAGGTTACCAACATCAACAAAAACATATATTATTAAAATTACTATTAAAAAATAATTTGCGAAATAAGATGATGCCTCTCTTGCAATGCTCCACGCTCATAATTTACCAATTATACAGATTCTCCACATTTGATATATTTATTATTTGTTATTCCTCCTGGACCCTACCGCCAAAATACCTTTCTTTAATTTCACCTAAGTTAAAAATTTACCTAAAAAAGTCTACAATGTTTACTTCCTCCCAAGAATTACACAAAGTATCTTTCATTTTTTCCCCTGTCTGGTTTATTGTAAGTGATAACTGTGTTATTATTAAATATTGTGTTAATATCACTTCTTGTATATTTGTTATTTGTGTAAGATTTTTGTCCTCAAGACAAATTGAATTTACTGTAAATATTATGGAAGTGAGATATTATCACGCAATCCAACCATATGTTCCTGAACTTTTCTCTTAATTACACTAATACAGTATTATTTTTTTCCTGCCACTGCCCTCATTTAAAGGCTTTCATCATATCCAAATTATTCCCGTAATTTTTTCCTAACTACGACCAAACTTTAGCCGAAGAAATTGTGTTATTTCTGGTTCAATATTCTTAAAATACGTCTTATGGCTGATGTCCTACAATATCACGTTATGGTTTCCCTAAAACTGACGGGGTTCCCTTTAAGAATCGATGAATTAAAGGAAAAATAAGGACTAGAATATAACAAATATTTACTATTAAATTTAAAAGATAGTTTTATGAGAGAAGCTGGTATACCATTGTGAAATATATTATTAGATAATTTCTGAAGAAAGGTGTACATATTGCCTATTGTTTTCTATGAAGTAGTGCGTTATTTTATATAATAATTTGTTTATTTTCAGCTTAATTTTTAGTTTATATGTAAATATATATGAATAAGAATTATAAAATAATAATATTTGCAGTATACAAAACAAAATAAAATAATAATAATAATAACCAGAATATATTAATTGTAAGGCAAAAACGAATAGTGTTTGTCTTGAAACTATACTATACGAGATAGCTATAAAAAATATTACAGGAGTAGGATCTGCCAAAAGGTAGAAGGGTGTGTGTTATAGTTGTTAGATAGGTCCTACAGCTCATGGAGTACATTTGTTCTATTGATCATATGTTTACATTTACCTGGTGTAGTTAGACTAAAGCAAATGGTTAGACTCACAATGGTCGAAGCTGTCACGGATAATTCAGTTTTAATCGTAGTAGATCTGTGGTGACACTGTATGTATGACCACCTGTGTGTATAGAACAAAGCGCATGTCGATATAAGGCCAGTTGTACAATCGTCTACCTAATTCAGAGCACGCTAATGAGTGGTACAAGCGTTCTCAGTGATTATGAACCGAGTTGCACTCAAGTATTTATGATCTTAAGGTCCCACAATTGCTATTGTTTGACTGTATGCATAACACTTCGAGACCTGCCATTGTATTTAGCAGAAGTCACCGCTGTACAAATTGCATAATATGAAGGTGACATGAAATGAGGTTATGTGTCTTAGAACAACTTTTGTTACATATGTCTTAATGACAAAGAAAAGGATGAAATTAGAATCAACTGTCTTAATTCAGTTTAATATATAAGGCTAATCGTATAACCTCATTCTATTTTGTTCAAAATTGAAACTAAAATCCGAACTTTGGAGTCTTAGTTTGGTTCTGGACATTTCTTTCTTCTTTTTTTTTTTTAATTGGGGATAATCTCTTTTGCCACAAGGTTTTATTGAGGTCCCAAGTAGAAATATATGATTTTATGCTCCTAAACATCCTAAGAAACATTAACCGTACCCTCTATTAACTTTAGAATCTTCTTACCAAGGTTACCTTGAGAGATTCTCTATCCTTGTTAAAGATCTAAGTGTCTCAGTATTTTTTCCTGATCAAGGATTTTAAATTCGAAGATTTGTTTATTTTCTTCTTGCAGGCCACTTTTCCGGCATAGAGGCTTCCAAGTGAATATTATAATCCTCCCCTTATATATTTTTATTACAGTGGTCTCTAACGAAGGCTACACTTTCTTTGTATTTTCCTATCTAACGAGACAAGATCAGATACAATTTGCTTATATGGAGCAGAATATGAGAGTTTGTCCAACATACCTGAGATAGTCGTACATCCCTCATTCCCTTCCTGGCCCCACATTAGCTGGCACGTCTGTACATTCATTTCACACTGATCCCAGCATGTACAGGAAACCACCGCCAACATTTAAGACAACAGTTCAAGGCTGCACTAGGAGCGCTACTAATCGCTCCTGTATGTTTGAATCCTGGATTAATAACTTTGTGGTTATTAACTTACTACATCCCCCCCCCCTATGAACTGTGAGTATTAATACAAATATGATGATGATGGTTGAGTGATCCTTAATTTTTAATGTCTTGATGAGTAGATAAAAACATAATGGCAATACAACACTACAACCGCTCAAATTTGAAAGTATACCTTTTCAAATAAATTTTTCATATTATAAGAGCAATTTTTAACAAAAAGAAGTTAAATTTAATGCTCCCTTTGTTTTAGTTACAATACGCCATAATACTAATTTAAGATAATTATTCTTTAAGATCAGGAAGAAATTCTTAAATGAACAATTCAAAACTGTCATTTTCGAAGGAAATACATTTTCAAAACGAAATCTAACATAAAACTAACTGTAGATTTGTAATTCACATTTAAAACAGTTGGAATTGTGTTCCAGATTACTAAAGATGAGCCTCCTTGTGGAAAACAAATAACAGTTTCTGGATCCTCTCTGTTCAGAAGACCAGTCAGTGAACTTCATCATCACTTGACCAAATTGTAGACGCTGTACTATACAAACAGTTGAGCCACTTTTCACACATGCAGCAGGTATAAAGGAATTCTTAAAACTTGTACGATTTAATTTTTCCTTCAAACAAACATATAAAAGAAAATTAGGAATAAAATATAGAATATCCATAAAAAATCAGAATGTAATTTTAGGAATATTACAAATTTTTCCAGTAGGGAAATATTTAAAAAAATCTAAAATTATTGTGAACGTATTATTATTAATAGTAGTAGTATAAATATTCCGTTAAGGTCTCAGTAATCATCGATATAAGGTATACAACTGGGTGAGTTTTATCAATATCTGCAAAATATTATTATAGTCATATATTTTTTAGTAATTTCAAGACTGAATATCTCTTATTAAAAAGGAAGTGGAAGCATAATAATTTATATATTTTGCCAATTTATTTCCACACTAATAATATGTCAAAATCATCAAGATTAACAATGTAAGACGGATGAGAGATAATTTAATTAAGAATCAGCATCGAATCTAAGATGAATTATCAGGTTTTTAATACTAATATATTTTTATTTCATTAAAGTAAGTTCTTTCGAAACAAAATTTTATTCTTTTCTGAGCATAAAACAAAAAACATAATGATGCATACATATTGCTTTAATACGGTTATGGTGAGGAGTAAAAAAAAGACAAAACATAATGATGCATACATAATGCTTTAATCCACGGTTACGGTGAGGAATAAAAAAAAGACAAAACATAAAGATATATACATATTGCTTTAATACGGTTACAGTGAGGGGTAAAAAAAACACAAAACATAATGATACATACATATTGCTTTAATACGGTTACGTTGAGGAGCAAAAAAAGACAAAACATAATGATTCATACATATTGCTTTAATACGGTTACGATGAGGAACAAAAAAGACAAAACATAATGATTTATACATAATGCTTTAATACGATTACAGTGAGAAGCAAAAAAAAAGACAAAACATAATGATACATACATATTGCTTTAATACGGTTACGGTGAGGAGCAAAAAAAAAGACAAAACATAATGATACATACATATTGCTTTAATACGGTTACGTTGAGGAGCAAAAAAAGACAAAACATAATGATGCATACATATTGCTTTAATACGGTTACGTTGAGGAGCAAAAAAAGACAAAACATAATGATGTATACATATTGCTTTAATACGGTTACGTTGAGGAGCAAAAAAAGACAAAACATAATGATGCATACATATTGCTTTAATACGGTTACGTTGAGGTGCAAAAAAAAAGACAAAACATAATGATACATACATATTGGTCTAATACGGTTACGTTGAGGAGCAAAAAAAAAGACAAAACATAATGATACATACATATTGCTTTAATACGGTTACGTTGAGGAGCAAAAAAAGACAAAACATAATGATTTATACATAATGCTTTAATACGATTACAGTGAGAAGCAAAAAAAAAGACAAAACATAATGATACATACATATTGCTTTAATACGGTTACGGTGAGGAACAAAAAAGACAAAACATAATGATTTATACATAATGCTTTAATACGATTACAGTGAGAAGCAAAAAAAAAGACAAAACATAATGATACATACATATTGCTTTAATACGGTTACGTTGAGGAACAAAAAAGACAAAACATAATGATTTATACATAATGCTTTAATACGATTACAGTGAGAAGCAAAAAAAAAGACAAAACATAATGATACATACATATTGCTTTAATACGGTTACGTTGAGGAACAAAAAAGACAAAACATAATGATTTATACATAATGCTTTAATACGATTACAGTGAGAAGCAAAAAAAAAGACAAAACATAATGATACATACATATTGCTTTAATACGGTTACGGTGAGGAGCAAAAAAAAAGACAAAACATAATGATACATACATATTGGTCTAATACGGTTACGTTGAGGAGCAAAAAAAAAGACAAAACATAATGATACATACATATTGCTTTAATACGGTTACGTTGAGGAGCAAAAAAAGACAAAACATAATGATTTATACATAATGCTTTAATACGATTACAGTGAGAAGCAAAAAAAAAGACAAAACATAATGATACATACATATTGCTTTAATACGGTTACGTTGAGGAACAAAAAAGACAAAACATAATGATTTATACATAATGCTTTAATACGATTACAGTGAGAAGCAAAAAAAAAGACAAAACATAATGATACATACATATTGCTTTAATACGGTTACGTTGAGGAGCAAAAAAAAAGACAAAACATAATGATACATACATATTGGTCTAATACGGTTACGTTGAGGAGCAAAAAAAAAGACAAAACATAATGATACATACATATTGCTTTAATACGGTTACGTTGAGGAGCAAAAAAAGACAAAACATAATGATTTATACATAATGCTTTAATACGATTACAGTGAGAAGCAAAAAAAAAGACAAAACATAATGATACATACATATTGCTTTAATACGGTTACGTTGAGGAACAAAAAAGACAAAACATAATGATTTATACATAATGCTTTAATACGATTACAGTGAGAAGCAAAAAAAAAGACAAAACATAATGATACATACATATTGCTTTAATACGGTTACGTTGAGGAGCAAAAAAAAAGACAAAACATAATGATACATACATATTGGTCTAATACGGTTACGTTGAGGAGCAAAAAAAAAGACAAAACATAATGATACATACATATTGCTTTAATACGGTTACGTTGAGGAGCAAAAAAAGACAAAACATAATGATTTATACATAATGCTTTAATACGATTACAGTGAGAAGCAAAAAAAAAGACAAAACATAATGATACATACATATTGCTTTAATACGGTTACGTTGAGGAACAAAAAAGACAAAACATAATGATTTATACATAATGCTTTAATACGATTACAGTGAGAAGCAAAAAAAAAGACAAAACATAATGATACATACATATTGCTTTAATACGGTTACGGTGAGGAGCAAAAAAAAAGACAAAACATAATGATACATACATATTGCTTTAATACGGTTACGTTGAGGAGCAAAAAAAGACAAAACATAATGATGCATACATATTGCTTTAATACGGTTACGTTGAGGAGCAAAAAAAGACAAAACATAATGATGTATACATATTGCTTTAATACGGTTACGTTGAGGAGCAAAAAAAGACAAAACATAATGATGCATACATATTGCTTTAATACGGTTACGTTGAGGAGCAAAAAAAAAGACAAAACATAATGATACATACATATTGGTCTAATACGGTTACGTTGAGGAGCAAAAAAAAAGACAAAACATAATGATACATACATATTGCTTTAATACGGTTACGTTGAGGAGCAAAAAAAGACAAAACATAATGATGTATACATATTGCTTTAATACGGTTACGTTGAGGAGCAAAAAAAGACAAATCATAATGATGTATACATATTGGTCTAATACGGTTACGTTGAGGAGCAAAAAAAGACAAATCATAATGATACATACATATTGCTTTAATACGGTTACGATGAGGAACAAAAAAGACAAAACATAATGATTTATACATAATGCTTTAATACGATTACAGTGAGAAGCAAAAAAAAAGACAAAACATAATGATACATACATATTGCTTTAATACGGTTACGGTGAGGAGCAAAAAAAAAGACAAAACATAATGATACATACATATTGCTTTAATACGGTTACGTTGAGGAGCAAAAAAAGACAAAACATAATGATGCATACATATTGCTTTAATACGGTTACGTTGAGGAGCAAAAAAAGACAAAACATAATGATGTATACATATTGCTTTAATACGGTTACGTTGAGGAGCAAAAAAAGACAAAACATAATGATGCATACATATTGCTTTAATACGGTTACGTTGAGGAGCAAAAAAAAAGACAAAACATAATGATACATACATATTGGTCTAATACGGTTACGTTGAGGAGCAAAAAAAAAGACAAAACATAATGATACATACATATTGCTTTAATACGGTTACGTTGAGGAGCAAAAAAAGACAAAACATAATGATGTATACATATTGCTTTAATACGGTTACGTTGAGGAGCAAAAAAAGACAAAACATAATGATGTATACATATTGCTTTAATACGGTTACGTTGAGGAGCAAAAAAAGACAAAACATAATGATGCATACATATTGCTTTAATACGGTTACGTTGAGGAGCAAAAAAAAAGACAAAACATAATGATACATACATATTGCTTTAATACGGTTACGTTGAGGAGCAAAAAAAGACAAAACATAATGATGCATACATATTGCTTTAATACGGTTACGTTGAGGAGCAAAAAAAGACAAAACATAATGATGTATACATATTGCTTTAATACGGTTACGTTGAGGAGCAAAAAAAGACAAAACATAATGATGCATACATATTGCTTTAATACGGTTACGTTGAGGAGCAAAAAAAAAGACAAAACATAATGATACATACATATTGGTCTAATACGGTTACGTTGAGGAGCAAAAAAAAAGACAAAACATAATGATACATACATATTGCTTTAATACGGTTACGTTGAGGAGCAAAAAAAGACAAAACATAATGATGTATACATATTGCTTTAATACGGTTACGTTGAGGAGCAAAAAAAGACAAATCATAATGATGTATACATATTGGTCTAATACGGTTACGTTGAGGAGCAAAAAAAGACAAATCATAATGATACATACATATTGCTTTAATACGGTTACGATGAGGAACAAAAAAGACAAAACATAATGATTTATACATAATGCTTTAATACGATTACAGTGAGAAGCAAAAAAAAAGACAAAACATAATGATACATACATATTGCTTTAATACGGTTACGGTGAGGAGCAAAAAAAAAGACAAAACATAATGATACATACATATTGCTTTAATACGGTTACGTTGAGGAGCAAAAAAAAAGACAAAACATAATGATACATACATATTGGTCTAATACGGTTACGTTGAGGAGCAAAAAAAAAGACAAAACATAATGATACATACATATTGCTTTAATACGGTTACGTTGAGGAGCAAAAAAAGACAAAACATAATGATGTATACATATTGCTTTAATACGGTTACGTTGAGGAGCAAAAAAAGACAAATCATAATGATGTATACATATTGGTCTAATACGGTTACGTTGAGGAGCAAAAAAAGACAAATCATAATGATACATACATATTGCTTTAATACGGTTACGATGAGGAACAAAAAAGACAAAACATAATGATTTATACATAATGCTTTAATACGATTACAGTGAGAAGCAAAAAAAAAGACAAAACATAATGATACATACATATTGCTTTAATACGGTTACGGTGAGGAGCAAAAAAAAAGACAAAACATAATGATACATACATATTGCTTTAATACGGTTACGTTGAGGAGCAAAAAAAGACAAAACATAATGATGCATACATATTGCTTTAATACGGTTACGTTGAGGAGCAAAAAAAGACAAAACATAATGATGCATACATATTGCTTTAATACGGTTACGTTGAGGAGCAAAAAAAGACAAAACATAATGATGCATACATATTGCTTTAATACGGTTACGTTGAGGAGCAAAAAAAAAGACAAAACATAATGATACATACATATTGGTCTAATACGGTTACGTTGAGGAGCAAAAAAAAAGACAAAACATAATGATACATACATATTGCTTTAATACGGTTACGTTGAGGAGCAAAAAAAGACAAAACATAATGATGTATACATATTGCTTTAATACGGTTACGTTGAGGAGCAAAAAAAGACAAATCATAATGATGTATACATATTGGTCTAATACGGTTACGTTGAGGAGCAAAAAAAGACAAATCATAATGATACATACATATTGCTTTAATACGGTTACGATGAGGAACAAAAAAGACAAAACATAATGATTTATACATAATGCTTTAATACGATTACAGTGAGAAGCAAAAAAAAAGACAAAACATAATGATACATACATATTGCTTTAATACGGTTACGGTGAGGAGCAAAAAAAAAGACAAAACATAATGATACATACATATTGCTTTAATACGGTTACGTTGAGGAGCAAAAAAAGACAAAACATAATGATGCATACATATTGCTTTAATACGGTTACATTGAGGAGCAAAAAAAGACAAAACATAATGATGTATACATATTGCTTTAATACGGTTACGTTGAGGAGCAAAAAAAGACAAAACATAATGATACATACATATTGCTTTAATACGGTTACGTTGAGGAGCAAAAAAAGACAAAACATAATGATGTATACATATTGCTTTAATACGGTTACGTTGAGGAGCAAAAAAAGACAAATCATAATGATATATACATATTGGTCTAATACGGTTACGTTGAGGAGCAAAAAAAGACAAAACATAATGATGTATACATATTGCTTTAATACGGTTACGTTGAGGAGCAAAAAAAGACAAAACATAATGATGCATACATATTGCTTTAATACGGTTACGTTGAGGAGCAAAAAAAGACAAAACATAATGATGTATACATATTGCTTTAATACGGTTACGTTGAGGAGCAAAAAAAGACAAAACATAATGATGTATACATATTGCTTTAATACGGTTACGTTGAGGAGCAAAAAAAGACAAATCATAATGATATATACATATTGGTCTAATACGGTTACGTTGAGGAGCAAAAAAAGACAAAACATAATGATGTATACATATTGCTTTAATACGGTTACGTTGAGGAGCAAAAAAAGACAAAACATAATGATGTATACATATTGCTTTAATACGGTTACGTTGAGGAGCAAAAAAAGACAAAACATAATGATGTATACATATTGCTTTAATACGGTTACGTTGAGGAGCAAAAAAAGACAAATCATAATGATGTATACATATTGTTCTAATACGGTTACGGTGAGGAGTAAAAACAAAGACAAATCATAATGATGTATACATATTGCTCTAATACGGTTACGTTGAGGAGCAAAAAAAGACAAATCATAATGATGTATACATATTGTTCTAATACGGTTACGGTGAGGAGTAAAAACAAAGACAAATCATAATGATGTATACATATTGGTCTAATACGGTTACGGTGAGGAGCAAAAACAAAGACAAATCATAATGATGTATACATATTGGTCTAATACGGTTACGTTGAGGAGCAAAAAAAGACAAATCATAATGATACATACATATTGCTTTAATACGGTTACGATGAGGAACAAAAAAGACAAAACATAATGATTTATACATAATGCTTTAATACGGTTACGATGAGGAACAAAAAAGACAAAACATAATGATGTATACATATTGTTCTAATACGGTTACGGTGAGGAGTAAAAACAAAGACAAATCATAATGATGTATACATATTGGTCTAATACGGTTACGGTGAGGAGCAAAAACAAAGACAAATCATAATGATGTATACATATTGGTCTAATACGGTTACGTTGAGGAGCAAAAAAAGACAAATCATAATGATACATACATATTGCTTTAATACGGTTACGATGAGGAACAAAAAAGACAAAACATAATGATTTATACATAATGCTTTAATACGATTACAGTGAGAAGCAAAAAAAAAGACAAAACATAATGATACATACATATTGCTTTAATACGGTTACGGTGAGGAGCAAAAAAAAAGACAAAACATAATGATACATACATATTGCTTTAATACGGTTACGGTGAGGAGCAAAAAAAAAGACAAATCATAATGATACATACATATTGCTTTAATACGGTTACGATGAGGAACAAAAAAGACAAAACATAATGATTTATACATAATGCTTTAATACGATTACAGTGAGAAGCAAAAAAAAAGACAAAACATAATGATACATACATATTGCTTTAATACGGTTACGGTGAGGAGCAAAAAAAAAGACAAAACATAATGATACATACATATTGCTTTAATACGGTTACGGTGAGGAGCAAAAAAAAAGACAAAACATAATGATACATACATATTGCTTTAATACGGTTACGGTGAGGAGCAAAAAAAAAGACAAAACATAATGATACATACATATTGCTTTAATACGGTTACGGTGAGGAGCAAAAAAAAAGACAAAACATAATGATACATACATATTGCTTTAATACGGTTACGGTGAGGAGCAAAAAAAAAGACAAAACATAATGATACATACATATTGCTTTAATACGGTTACGTTGAGGAGCAAAAAAAGACAAAACATAATGATGCATACATATTGCTTTAATACGGTTACGTTGAGGAGCAAAAAAAGACAAAACATAATGATGCATACATATTGGTCCAATACGGTTACGTTGAGGAGCAAAAACAAAGACAAATCATAATGATATATACATATTGGTCTAATACGGTTACGTTGAGGAGCAAAAAAAGACAAATCATAATGATGTATACATATTGTTCTAATACGGTTACGGTGAGGAGTAAAAACAAAGACAAATCATAATGATGTATACATATTGGTCTAATACGGTTACGGTGAGGAGCAAAAACAAAGACAAATCATAATGATGTATACATATTGGTCTAATACGGTTACGTTGAGGAGCAAAAAAAGACAAATCATAATGATGTATACATATTGTTCTAATACGGTTACGGTGAGGAGTAAAAACAAAGACAAATCATAATGATGCATACATATTGGTCTAATACGGTTACGGTGAGGAGCAAAAACAAAGACAAATCATAATGTTGTATACATATTGGTCTAATACGGTTACGGTGAGGAGCAAAAAAAGACAAATCATAATGATGTATACATATTGTTCTAATACGGTTACGGTGAGGAGCAAAAACAAAGACAAATCATAATGATGTATACATATTGGTCTAATACGGTTACGGTGAGGAGCAAAAAAAGACAAATCATAATGATGTATACATATTGTTCTAATACGGTTACGGTGAGGAGTAAAAACAAAGACAAATCATAATGATGCATACATATTGGTCTAATACGGTTACGGTGAGGAGCAAAAACAAAGACAAATCATAATGATGTATACATATTGGTCTAATACGGTTACGTTGAGGAGCAAAAAAAGACAAATCATAATGATGTATACATATTGCTCTAATACGGTTACGGTGAGGAGCAAAAACAAAGACAAATCATAATGATGTATACATATTGGTCTAATACGGTTACGTTGAGGAGCAAAAACAAAGACAAATCATAATGATGTATACATATTGGTCTAATACGGTTACGGTGAGGAGCAAAAAAAGACAAATCATAATGATGTATACATATTGTTCTAATACGGTTACGGTGAGGAGTAAAAACAAAGACAAATCATAATGATGCATACATATTGGTCTAATACGGTTACGGTGAGGAGCAAAAACAAAGACAAATCATAATGATGTATACATATTGCTTTAATACGGTTACGTTGAGGAGCAAAAAAAGACAAATCATAATGATGTATACATATTGTTCTAATACGGTTACGGTGAGGAGTAAAAACAAAGACAAATCATAATGATGCATACATATTGGTCTAATACGGTTACGTTGAGGAGCAAAAAAAGACAAATCATAATGATGTATACATATTGCTCTAATACGGTTACGGTGAGGAGCAAAAACAAAGACAAATCATAATGATGTATACATATTGGTCTAATACGGTTACGTTGAGGAGCAAAAACAAAGACAAATCATAATGATGTATACATATTGGTCTAATACGGTTACGGTGAGGAGCAAAAAAAGACAAATCATAATGATGTATACATATTGTTCTAATACGGTTACGGTGAGGAGTAAAAACAAAGACAAATCATAATGATGCATACATATTGGTCTAATACGGTTACGGTGAGGAGCAAAAACAAAGACAAATCATAATGATGTATACATATTGCTTTAATACGGTTACGTTGAGGAGCAAAAAAAGACAAATCATAATGATGTATACATATTGTTCTAATACGGTTACGGTGAGGAGTAAAAACAAAGACAAATCATAATGATGTATACATATTGGTCTAATACGGTTACGGTGAGGAGCAAAAACAAAGACAAATCATAATGATGTATACATATTGGTCTAATACGGTTACGTTGAGGAGCAAAAAAAGACAAATCATAATGATGTATACATATTGTTCTAATACGGTTACGGTGAGGAGTAAAAACAAAGACAAATCATAATGATGCATACATATTGGTCTAATACGGTTACGGTGAGGAGCAAAAACAAAGACAAATCATAATGTTGTATACATATTGGTCTAATACGGTTACGGTGAGGAGCAAAAAAAGACAAATCATAATGATGTATACATATTGTTCTAATACGGTTACGGTGAGGAGCAAAAACAAAGACAAATCATAATGATGTATACATATTGGTCTAATACGGTTACGGTGAGGAGCAAAAAAAGACAAATCATAATGATGTATACATATTGTTCTAATACGGTTACGGTGAGGAGTAAAAACAAAGACAAATCATAATGATGCATACATATTGGTCTAATACGGTTACGGTGAGGAGCAAAAACAAAGACAAATCATAATGATGTATACATATTGGTCTAATACGGTTACGTTGAGGAGCAAAAAAAGACAAATCATAATGATGTATACATATTGCTCTAATACGGTTACGGTGAGGAGCAAAAACAAAGACAAATCATAATGATGTATACATATTGGTCTAATACGGTTACGTTGAGGAGCAAAAACAAAGACAAATCATAATGATGTATACATATTGGTCTAATACGGTTACGTTGAGGAGCAAAAAAAGACAAATCATAATGATGTATACATATTGCTCTAATACGGTTACGGTGAGGAGCAAAAACAAAGACAAATCATAATGATGTATACATATTGGTCTAATACGGTTACGTTGAGGAGCAAAAACAAAGACAAATCATAATGATGTATACATATTGGTCTAATACGGTTACGGTGAGGAGCAAAAAAAGACAAATCATAATGATGTATACATATTGTTCTAATACGGTTACGGTGAGGAGTAAAAACAAAGACAAATCATAATGATGCATACATATTGGTCTAATACGGTTACGGTGAGGAGCAAAAACAAAGACAAATCATAATGATGTATACATATTGCTTTAATACGGTTACGTTGAGGAGCAAAAAAAGACAAATCATAATGATGTATACATATTGTTCTAATACGGTTACGGTGAGGAGTAAAAACAAAGACAAATCATAATGATGTATACATATTGGTCTAATACGGTTACGGTGAGGAGCAAAAACAAAGACAAATCATAATGATGTATACATATTGGTCTAATACGGTTACGTTGAGGAGCAAAAAAAGACAAATCATAATGATGTATACATATTGTTCTAATACGGTTACGGTGAGGAGTAAAAACAAAGACAAATCATAATGATGCATACATATTGGTCTAATACGGTTACGGTGAGGAGCAAAAAAAGACAAATCATAATGATGTATACATATTGTTCTAATACGGTTACGGTGAGGAGTAAAAACAAAGACAAATCATAATGATGCATACATATTGGTCTAATACGGTTACGGTGAGGAGCAAAAACAAAGACAAATCATAATGATGTATACATATTGCTTTAATACGGTTACGTTGAGGAGCAAAAAAAGACAAATCATAATGATGTATACATATTGTTCTAATACGGTTACGGTGAGGAGTAAAAACAAAGACAAATCATAATGATGCATACATATTGGTCTAATACGGTTACGTTGAGGAGCAAAAAAAGACAAATCATAATGATGTATACATATTGCTCTAATACGGTTACGGTGAGGAGCAAAAACAAAGACAAATCATAATGATGTATACATATTGGTCTAATACGGTTACGTTGAGGAGCAAAAACAAAGACAAATCATAATGATGTATACATATTGGTCTAATACGGTTACGGTGAGGAGCAAAAAAAGACAAATCATAATGATGTATACATATTGTTCTAATACGGTTACGGTGAGGAGTAAAAACAAAGACAAATCATAATGATGCATACATATTGGTCTAATACGGTTACGGTGAGGAGCAAAAACAAAGACAAATCATAATGATGTATACATATTGCTTTAATACGGTTACGTTGAGGAGCAAAAAAAGACAAATCATAATGATGTATACATATTGTTCTAATACGGTTACGGTGAGGAGTAAAAACAAAGACAAATCATAATGATGTATACATATTGGTCTAATACGGTTACGGTGAGGAGCAAAAACAAAGACAAATCATAATGATGTATACATATTGGTCTAATACGGTTACGTTGAGGAGCAAAAAAAGACAAATCATAATGATGTATACATATTGTTCTAATACGGTTACGGTGAGGAGTAAAAACAAAGACAAATCATAATGATGCATACATATTGGTCTAATACGGTTACGGTGAGGAGCAAAAACAAAGACAAATCATAATGTTGTATACATATTGGTCTAATACGGTTACGTTGAGGAGCAAAAAAAGACAAATCATAATGATGTATACATATTAGTCTAATACGGTTACGGTGAGGAGCAAAAAAAGACAAATCATAATGATGTATACATATTGCTCTAATACGGTTACGGTGAGGAGCAAAAAAAGACAAATCATAATGATGTATACATATTAGTCTAATACGGTTACGGTGAGGAGCAAAAAAAGACAAATCATAATGATGTATACATATTGGTCTAATACGGTTACGGTGAGGAGCAAAAAAAGACAAATCATAATGATGCATACATATTAGTCTAATACGGTTACGGTGAGGAGCAAAAAAAGACAAATCATAATGATGTATACATATTAGAAGCGGAATGATACCACATTTTTCTAAAGAAATTTTTAAAATGTCTTTAAATTTTGAAAAGAAAGAACGTATAATTGTGTTTATTTTTCTACGCATAAACCTCTTTTTTTTACAAAGATATGTAATTTTTTATATTAATTATTTTCTATAGATACAATTTATATATTTTTCTAACTATTTTAAATAATTAAAACAATATCGTACATTGAGCTTGCGAGAAAAAAACATATAGCTGTGTATCAACATAACTATTTTCAAAAAAGTGCTTAATTTCCATGACAACCATATCAGACTTACATAAATATTTAAAGTTGGATTTATATGATATCTAAGCAACTAAAATACTTAAGAACGTAATCATATACATACATATTTAAAATTTACTTCTTCACAACACAAACAACATAAATATATTAATCATGTACTGTATAGTATTTAAAACTAAGCTCAGTTTTATGGGTTTCTGTATATTTCTCCTTAAATACCATAGAACGAACGTTCAACTAATACATCCGAGTTAAAAAAATAATGAGTTTAAACAGTATCTTTGGCAAAATAACAAAACAGCCCAATAGCCCGAACGAATTTTTCTGTTCCTTGGCCTATACGCCTTGAGTTCTTTTATGAATCATTAAGTAAAATTAAATAAACATACACTGACATGTTTTTCTCAAATTCAAATATTATGAAACTAAAATTACCATTTCCTAATTAATTTCAAAATAAAAGTACATTTCGAGTGGTCAAATTAAGAATTTCGAAATTTCCAGGAATTAATGAAATAAAACTCTTAAGAATATCCAGATAAGAACCTTAAAAAAATAACGCGACGTTCTAATGTTTAGTATTGTTATAAACAATAAAATTGTTTAGACGGAAAAATCTTTTTAGATAATGTGGTCACAAATAAAACATTTTTATTTTGGTCATGTTTTCGTTAATATCCGTATTTTCAGAGATATAGCTTTTGAGTACTGTATAAAAAAGGGGAAATCAAAAATAAAACGGGGAAAATGTGTAAAATTCAAGAAAGTGTAAAATCACAATATTAAACTTTATTTCCTCTATGACTTTTCGACAAAAAGAAAATAGCCATTTCTCCTAAAATACCTTAAAACTAGTCAACATTTCGATAGTGAAAATATTTTATAAAAAGAAACATACATCCGTGTAGATTTTAGATTGATAAAAGGGATTTTGTTCCTTGCATACTTTTGAAAAAACTTATTTTCCAACTTATTAGCGATGAAAATCGTGATTTTATTTGGGCAAAAAGTATTGAACACATGTTATTCCCCCCCCCCCCAGTTTTGATATATATAAACAATGATAAACATTCGAGCATCGATATATTTGTGTTTTGTCTAAATTATTTTAAAAATTTTTTTATAAAATACAATCGGTTACATTTTTATTTCAGTTCCTTCTGGAGATTTCCGAATTTTTACCCTAAAAATGAGTTTTTTGACTCAAAAAATAAATTTTAAGAGTTATTAACTCAATTTAAAAAAAGAATTCATTTTAATGTTTTTAATAGTTTTAACTAAGTGTCCACAGGACCTAACAGGAAGGCTTTCCATTTATTTACATCCCGCCATTAAAATAAAGTTTGTGTCATCATATTTAATTGGAGAATTTAATTCTGAATACAGATATTTAAAAATATTTGGATAAATTCACTATTTTTAAGACAAAAACGAATTACAAACTTATCTATAAAACCGAGTGATAACAACGTCTTTGTTTTAATATGCAACGGATTATTTATTAATTGAACAATCTTTAAGGCTTTATGACATGCTTATTAGTTTTAATAACACTAAATTAATTTCGTAATGAATAGATGTCTACAATGTTTTATGGATTTTAGAAAAATTGAATAATCTATTGAAATACCTCATTACCATTTCACTGTAATTATTACACTTTTTTGACAATTACTTAGTAATTAGTAATTTAAGTTCATATTTAATAGTATTCTTAATGGATTAATATTCAAAATGGAACTAATATGTACTATCATTGTTAAGTCATATGATCGGTGCTTAGATCTATTTACAGAAAATAACACAGTATTGAGAGATATGTGAAATTTATGTCTTATCAACAAATGTATAATGCAATGTAAATTAATTACATCGAATCGCGCTAAGCGTAGACAAAACAATTACTCCCGACTCCTCCGCCCAGGACAAGTCGGCGCACGCGCAACATACAACCAAACTCGTTTCGTCTTCATTCTTTTGATTATTATTTCGTACTGATAGTCTTTATAGCAATAAAAAGCGCGACGTGCTTTGTGAACCAATGGCATGTGTCTTATGGACCCAACTAGCCCTCGGCTCTAACACACGCACGGGCCCGCGCACCGGCTAATTGCTCTACCCTAGGATAATGCACGATCCATGTTCCATATGTTTAGCTATCTCTTCTTCCTCTCCATGTTCCGATACGATGTCAACTTCGATAGACGAAGAAAATATCGACTTCAATGGAATTCACATTACTCTTTAAATGTAGATCTTATTTTTGTTCTAATTAACAACGAAAATATCTATAGACCATATGTGAGAAATTCACAAATTATTTATACAAAAATACCATTAATTATGAAGTGATAAACCATTGAAATGATATTGGAAAAACATTCTATACAACTTTATTTAATACCAAATGTCCCAGCGTAGGCCTAATACTGAACATTTCCCAAACGACTTTGTGGAATATTTTAAGAAACGATTGGCATAAGAAACACACTTCCTGAAAGTCATAAGAACAGGGGAAGATTACTTTTGTATTGAAATGATTGACATACTGTAATAGATAATGAAGATACTTTCCACTCTGTGGCAAGGTTAACCATAACGTTAGAAGGCTGAAAATTCATGTCAGGTATTAAATATCTCCGTAACAAGAAGAACCATACTGAACATTTTAATAAAAACTTGAAGTTTTATTAAATATTTTACAGTATCACTCAATTCACTGTGGATTATCCTTAATTATTAACTAAGTGATATTTCTGTATAAATAATCCGTGAATATCAAGCTATAGAATTATAGACGATTACCACAATGTTAATATAATTGTTCTGAAATGTTTTGAAACTTTCCTTTGAGGATATTATTTCGTTCACCATATGAAAGAAAATACAATTTTTCACATTAAACACTTAAATTTATTCAATTTGACATTTAAATGACCAAGTTATAATCCTCAGTTAAAATATATTAGCAAATAAAGGATTTATATTCAAATTAGAGGTAGGAACATTTTTTTAATATCTGAAATTTAAGATATTTGTAATGGCTAAGTGTTGTGTAGACTCGTTTCATTTTTCAAACTGGATAATATTGTGCTCTTGAAGAACGTACGGGATTTTAAAATGGATGCTTAGGGAGACACTTTTCATAAATAAAAATAAAAACATAGTTGTCAATATTGAGGCCAGGCCAAATTTGTGGCTACTGTATTATTATGTCTATTTCATTTTACAGTGTGATTATTGATGTTTTTATTTATATATATTTTGTTTTATTTATTGTAGTTGTTTTTTCTCAGAGTTTTATATTTGACCAGTATCTGTTATTTTGAATCAAGTATTTTATTTATTTTTTTATATATGTATTTATTATTATTGTGTTACTTTGTTATTATTGTTCTATATATTATATTTCAAATTTATGTAGTATTAGTTCTCATTTTTTACTTTTTTAATTTCTTATATATGTTACTTTTCTCAGGTGTTTCATGATTTTGTATGATTTACAACTTTCTCTCTCTCTCCTTCTTTCTATTGTGTTTACTATAATTCATTGCTTGCTGATGAGTTTGCTTTATTTCTGTTTTCATTTTTTAACTCTGTTTCTAATCCTGACACTGAAAGAAGCCTAAAGTTATCAAAGCTTGGCACACTGCATAAAACTAATCAACATATACATGGTGAAACAAAACTTACATACCAAATTTAATTAAAATCAGTTCTTAAATTTGGGTTATACAGCACTGCAATGACGACAGATAGACAACAGATAGATAGATAAATGAAGAATTTGTTTTTATTTTAAGATTGAAATTAGGATCATTAGAATATCTTCTACACAACAACAACGTAAACTAAAACAGGAAAAAGGGCAGACAGACAGAAAAACAGACTGACAAACTAACCAACGATAGATAAACACACTATAAACACATGACTTACGACAGATAGAAAAACGGACTATAAAGAGATAGACAAATTGGCGACAGAAAGACAGACAGTCCTACAAACGAATGATAGATATACAGACAAACAGACAACAGATAGGCAAACAGACGACAAAGAGATATACTAACAGTCTACAGAAAATCAGACAGGCAGAGAAACAGACGACAGACAGACAGAGAGACAGACAGAGAAACAGACGACAAATGACAAAGATATAGAAAAAGATACAAACAGACGATAAAAAGACATCATTCTAAAAACTACTTGTTTGGGAACAGAGCACCTTATAATTGATACTTTCGCGATACATAATTTTCAACCCATCACTACAGTTTTTCTTTACACTATGTATGAAAAATACAGATGAGAATACCTAAGAAATCATGAATAATTTTTATAAGATAAGAACTCTGTAATAAGATTTACCTTGGAACTTGTAAGTATAAACGAGATTATACAGAGCAAAGAATTGAAAAGATATTACTGAAGCCGAAGCTAAACAGGTGGCAACTCTCAACAATAGTTTTGATGTTTGGCGCGTACAATAGGACTTGTGCCACAGAGAAGTATGTCAGGAACAACAAAGTCAATATGCTTATATCGCAACAACTATTAATAATATCAACTTCATTGATTTTGGCCTGTTCTGTCATCTTCATCCACAGATTACGTCAATTAGGTCTAAAAGAAACAGCAATATCTAATTGGTTGTATTTTTATGTAATTTGTATATAATAAATTAACCAAATAACGTGTTAATCTCTTACAATCTTTATAAGAAAAACTTATCTTACTTTTTGTGTACTTCCAAAATAAGTAATTTAATTTGTTTAAAGCTGTGCCATTTTATAAAATTCACTTATATCAAATTCCAATACAGTAGGCCTACTATGTAGGGGTTGTTCATTGATTGGGCATTTGTTTCTCATTATTAACAACTAAAACTAAGGTGTGGGCACAAAAAAAAAGTTGTGAACAAGAATGAGTATTTCCTTTAGTGAGTTGTTATTCAAAATAAAACCTACACACTTCGCATTTCTCATTGCGTGGTTAAATCATAATTATTCGTCTTTCAAAAACTGTAATATGTGATTTCGCACTGCAATTTAATTTCAAATTCAAATAATGTTTTTGAGATTTGTAAGCCACGCCGTGTTGAAGTTAGAAAGGGGAGGACATGATGTCTGACACTATAAATTTGGCCAAGCACCAACATATTACTTTTCCCCTAAAATAAATATAAATAACTTCTCTCTCTTTTCGTAGTCATAATAACTTCTAGTTTTATTTGATACTCCACACGTAATATTTCCAACAAATAAAATGTTTCAACCAATAGTTTTTGCCCCTTAACTACTCAATGTCATTTTTTTTTGTTACAACTATATTTTTCCTATGTGCGGAAAGAATATAAATGCAAGGTTTGAAACATATAGGATTTATCGTTTTGTCTCTGTAGACTGGTTGCAACTTACAGAAGAATGGACAGACACGAGCCTAAAATTATAAGGGTCCTTGTTTTGCCTACTTTCCTTAACAATATTATAATAATCCAAAATTATAAAATTCGGCACTATTTTGTTGTTAATATAATGAAATACCGAGTCAATAACTTGGACACCCAAAACGCTGTTATTTTAATAGAACCTATTTCCTATTCATCACAAAGTCAAATAAATATTGTACCATAATCAGAAAATGAGACTACTTAATCTGACATTTTTACCACAAGAAAAGAAAATTATAATATTATTTACAATCATATCTCCTCAACTAGAGCACTTTTCCACCTTTCGATGAAACCGAATAGGTAACCTGGTCGGGTATACCAGTTTTGGGTTTACCATCATCGTAAAGTACATATTTGAAGAGCAAAATACAGATTTACAGTTTTATCTTTTTAAGTCATCTTTTAGTCACTGTCATGTTTTTTTCCTATATTTACTAGTGATAAAAAATTCTTTAAATGGGTACAAACCATCCGAGATTGGGCTAACAATTGACCTATTTTTTAACAGTTTTGTACGTATCTCTCTGTTTAGGAAATTTTATAACAAACAACTACACTTCAGTTTTTGAAAATGTTCCAAAGACAACATTTAAATCAGTTTGACAAAATCTAAAAAAAAAAAAAAAAAAAAAAAAAAAAAAAAAAAAAAAAAAAAAAAAAAAAAACACTCTTACAAGGGGAGACCATACTAATTTTAGTATTTTTTTTTCAGCAATACAATAATGAAGTCACGCGCGCAATATGGAGAAATTTGACCTTGTAGCTAAAATATTCACATTTGGGATCGATGTCGTGTTTTTTCAGATACGTCCATGTTCACAATCCTTTACAGTGTACAACTATGAAATAGTCTGTAAATTTGCTTATGTCATAAACACCCAAACACAGTTTCTAAACTGTGGTATTTATAAAAATTAATTAGTTATTAGAGAGATTTAGTAATTTTTCGAAAAGTGGACTAAAAATAATTAATTAACTCCTTATGGCTGGCCACAACATGATTTGATTCGAAGTTAATTCATCTTCGATTTTACATCGAACAACTTTACTCTCTTCAAATTCTAATCTAAAATACTTTGAAAACAAGTTGGGTTAAAAAAAATGTACTGATTAAAAAAAACAGTTCTATACCACATTTTATTTTATTGTAATTTGTGTTGCCCCTGTAACTAAGAGAACGGAAGTGTTTTAGATACTCCAAACTACAATTTAAGCTAAAAAAGTTTGAATAATTTTCCAAAATTAAATTTAGCCCCCGACAAACATTGTAAAAATAATTTAAAAAACTTGTTCCTACCTTCTTTGATTTTGTCCTACAATTATCAAAATGTCTTGTACTGTTAATACGATTATTAGTTCGTCTCATGTTCCACCCTTTAACTTCTTTCTGATACACATAGTGCAGACTATTTACATTTTAGATAAATTATCTTTGATATAAGCCAAAGAATTGGTAGCACTGATTTGATTTTTATTATCCAACCGTAGTTTTGCGTGGATTAAAAAGTATATACAAACATTCGACAGCATTACCGCTGGTATAACAAGGGGTCTTCATGGTATTAAATCACAGCGACAAAAACAGTAACTGTAGATTCTTAAATTAATCAATTAAACCAACAACTACAATTTAAAATAAATTAAAGGTATTGTGATAACAAATCAATGTCTGGATTCTGTGTATTTGGGTTTTACAATAATCCTGACCTACTGATACAGGATATGACGTAAGCCTTGCGTTTGAAGGCTTCTATCAATCAATTTAATCGATTAAACTGTCTCTTAAATATCACATATAATTGCAATTACAAAAACAACATCTTATTAAAAGTAATTTATCAGCCATTTACATGTTGCTATATTAGAAAATCGCCTACAGATATATTTTACTTAACAAAAGTTTCCTGTTCAACTTGTTATATTTAAATAAAATTGGCAGGGACATTGTATAAAACTTAGCATTAAAAAATAAATAAATATTGTCAATAGCTTATACATTATTATTGATTTAAATCGAAAAAAAATAATTACATAATATAATAAAAACTCATAAAATAATAATAATCGTAATCAACATTTAGTAATTAATGCTTACGTAGGCGTATAAGCTATTCGTCTGGAGTCGTGTATACAAATGTTTAAAAACATAACGCACACGCCTATACACACTACTAATAAAAATAATATTCTTAGCTATCTCCACAAAAACTATTCTAATAATAGTTATATGTGGAAAAAATTTCTTTATTTCTTACTTTTCTCCCAGTTATTTCTTATGGGAATAAATTGGTACAGTAGCATTCTCATTATCAACTTTTTGGCAATTAAAAAAATGTATTCAATTATATCCTGACCTTGGCTTTGTTTGTGTCATAAACTGGATTTAAGCGAAAGTAGTTTTGTTTAAAAATTAATTTTAATGACGGCAATCAATGTTATTTATTTATTTTTATTTTTCATTTTAAATCATTATTCTCAAATACAGAGTACGACATGGTATTTGTTCAGGTAGGAGTTATTTTATTGATAACAAATTATAATAAGTTAGTTAAAGTAATTATTAAGCAATTTGACTTTAAGATATTTTAAATCTGCCATGATACCGTTGGATTTTACTCTTAGAAGAAAATAGTGTATTTGTGAATGGTAGACTATTAGGTTATATATAAATATATCTTGATCTGTCTAAAATAATCCTTATGGAATTTTATTTAGCTAAGTCCGTTTCGTCTGCAAAAAGTCATCATCAGGCTTTGCACTTGTCACAATTATAAAACTACACACAATAAATCCAGGAACATTTAAACATTATATACAATTTAAAATTCACAAAGTTTGTCACTTTAGTCATAATAAATTTTTAGGACCCAAGTACATCTTACTATCTTGTTCTTAATCTTGACCCCAAAACCTACATTCATTATGACAAACTTGGTGAATTTTAAAGTGTATATTGGGTTTAAAATGTCATTTATTTAATGTGTGTAATTTTATGATTAAGACAATTACGAAGACTGATGATGTCTCTTTGCAGACGAAACGGACATAGCTAAATAACATTTCATAAGGATTATTTTAGACAAACCAATTAATGTAAATACAAAATATATGTAAATAATCCAGAGACTACAAACAAAATAAATTATTAAGTTATGTTTACTATAACAGAGGAAAACGGAGAAATTTTTTTTTAGATTAACAAATAATTATAGTTTAATCTTAGATTTTTTCATCATTTATGTATGTAAAACACCAATGCACTATGCGAGTTTTAAAATAATGAATCAACTACCTGTTTACTTTGATGAATGTTGTAACATGTTGTTTGTAATAAGAATTGTAGTTCTGCGACTTGTGGTTTTCCTAATCACGTTTCAATGTAGTTGTATTTATTTGGCTGATCATGGAGTAACTTTAGCCCTGGGTTTGGCTATGTTGGAGTTTTTCACATTTCTCATGTTCTAGGTTCATCACTTAATAACGTAAGTTGAATCATACTCTTGAAACGTCGTGTATTAGCTTTTATTTACAAAAACGATGACTAGTATCCAATCAAACGATATCAGTAGCATTAACAATACAATCATTTTAGGAAGATAATTACTGTTTATTATTACGAGTACATTCAATACTAGTATATTATTATTAATTTGGAATCAATATATATTAAATAGGATACTTGCTCTGCTCTGTCTCATGACGATCTATTACATAAAACGTGACGGAATGTACCAGAGTACATACTTATACACATCTTAACTTTCTGCAATCAATTTACAGAGAAGGATCTATTTGTCTTGTGTAATCTGTTACTAACAAAGTCATAGATGACTCATAGAGACGTTTAAATTCTTTACTGTGTGTATTTTCTAACCTAGTTACAGCTTGTTTGGAGAAATATTAGATTTCCTGTTATTTGCGCTTATTGGTTGCATCATTTAAAAGACTTCAATGAATGGTTCGGACAAGTTGCGAAAGTTGTTACAAATATTTCAGGTTTATTGAAAACACGCCGGTAGATTTTAAAGACACGTATACAATTACGGCTGAATCTGTTCGGTAGTTTAAGATGAAAAGCCTCTCAAAATGAGTTCCTAAACAGAAATACAAATAAGGAGACAATTTTTTAAAGATATGTAATTTAGGTTTTTGAAAATGTATTCTTTATTATTATACATAGCCTTCTCCTTATATCATTCTCTTATTGAAAGATATTGATAAGGTATTTCTGCATTTAATGATGGGAATAATTATAAACGTTATAGTTAAAACAATATGACTTAATATTTTTACGTTTTAAAATATGTAACAACAGATTTTAGGTAAATTTTATAATTTTGTTACAATATGTAAATGATATAAGTAGTTAACACAAAAGTAAATTTAATATTGCCTTTTTAATAAAATCGCGAATTAAATAAATCAGGTCCTAATATATAGTGTTGGATGAGCGAATGCTAGAGACATTAAATTTACTGGGATTGCTAAAACAGTACATTAAGGTGGGTAGATCATACAATTTGTGTAGAAACCACAGTTTAGTAGTTTTCTTGTTATAAACACTAGCTCGATTCTATAAAATGATCATACTTTTCGGTATGTTTTTATCTCTTTTAAATTATGGAATTTATCTATGGGTTAATTGTACTATGCAGTTGACCAAAAGTGTTATCATTTTTTGAAAAATGTAGTTAGCATACTAGTTCATTTGAACAGTGTTACGTTTTGTGGAAATGTTTCTAAAACTTGGTATTTTTACTTTTTTAATTGTATGCACATAATATTCATGGGAGATATATGATTAAGTTGTAGATAGCAAAGTTTGATGACTTTTGAAAAAATTATTAATTCCCTGGAGTCTGTTTTATGAATAAACTTCCTAAAGAGTTTAAGGAACCATAGAAAGTTTATTCATCTTATTTTTTTAAATAAATTAAAATAGTTGTTAAAAGTCTGTTATTCAGTGAAAGAGTTTATACTATAAAAAAAAGTTGTGATAATATTGTTTTAAAATTTATATTTTCTAAATTATGTTTTATATATAAATAATATATATGTGTATATATGTATAATATATATGTGTATAGTTTTTCCATAGTTGTATGGTTAGAATTTGTGATTGTTGTTATATTATTAAGATTGTATAATGTTATAGATTATAGTTTTAGTTTCACATTGACATTTGCCCAAGATATGCGATCAGATTAGACAGTTTTATTGTACAAGGAAACACATCTTGAGTTTGCAGTTCTCGACTCCACCCAAACAAGACTTCTTTATGTTATGCAAATGAAAACAAAGTAACGGGAAAAAACCACAATATTTACAGAGACATTGAGAGAGATTCATAGGTGTTCTAGAACAATATAGGCCCTAATGACTTTTTATAAAATGATATATTCTACAGCAATCCAATAACTTGACTTGTTTTATTCGTACATCAACCTTATACTTATAATCCTGCAGTATTAAACACAGGGTAAATGTAGATAATTAACTTGGAAATTGTAAACTAAAATAGAAAAAAAGCAGAGATACAAATTTGAGAAGCGTCAAACTAATACGATTTATTGATGATTGACGTGAAACTCAATATTATGGATTTTCTGAAATTTTTTAGGAAATTTGTTAGATTTTCAATGTTTCATGCAGCCTTATGTCTGATATCCGAAACTGTTATCAGATTCAGTGTTTTTAACAATATTAAAATCAATTGATTATTCACAACTCCGGAGTTTTTATTTCTATGAATTAGAAATAAGTATTATTATTATTCATTTATCTTTTTAATAAAATAAACATAATTAAATGGACAATTAAAAATTTAAAATATAATATTAAAAGCAATCACGTTAATTTTTAGTATAGGCTATATTTTACGACATTTCGGTGTAGGAAGTATATATATAATGATGTAATAGAAAACATATAGTAAGATTATGCATTTTATATTTAAATAAAAAAGATCAACGTTTCTTCTCCTTTTTTTAAGGAAACTTTAATTATTAGATATTTGTACGTCTATTCCATTTTTAAATTGTTGTTTTCTAATAAAATAATAGTTACAAGTAAATATTATTTCATTCAACCGAAAAGATAACGTCTTCATTTACAAAATGCATAGTTTATGTTAGTTCTTTAAATATGTTATTATTCGGTGTCTAAAAAAATATGGAATCTTTTTTATAACTACTAAACTATGAAACTTAGATTAATACAACTTCCCACCTTGCTTTTAGTACGTGGTTCTAAGAGTTTCACGCCTTTTTCACGGATTTTAAACGCTCGAGTGATGTCCCATCCAGGAGTCGGTCAACAATCTTTAATGTAAACATATGTCGAGTTTGGTAACAAAATAAAGATTTATACTGCAAATCCGACATCAAAAGGTTGGCTCTATATTGATTAGTGGAAGTTTGAAGTTATGAGATAACAAAACTGGATATTTTTTATTGATTATTTCTCCAACATCTTTCAATATATTTTGATGTCTCAGAGCGTGAAAGTGACAACAATTAAAAGGTTTTAACATTGCAAAATAAGAGGCCCTAATAAAAAGAGCGTTGGTGATACTTACAACTTCTTCAATTATTATTATTTTTATTACATTTGGCCTTTCCTGCGTTATCAGTAACTAACTGTTTTCGAACAGTAAGGGAGAGGGTTAAAATTCATTCATTAGACCAAGTAGTCATTCCGTAACAACAGTGTTAGGAATTAGTGTGACATATGTCTGTTGAGCCTAGAGTGGAATGCGGTGGGACTGTTATCTTATCTGATAATAAAAACAAAGGGGTTGCAGACAAAACATCCAGAAGGGGTACTTCTCACCGTCGTGTACAAAGTAGCTCATGCTCAGGAAATTGAAAGTTAATACACTTTGGATGTAAGTACAGACCTGGTGACGACTAAATAAACTCTACATTTATTTTATTTATTAAAATTTGATAATTAGTTGTGTTTTAAGTTAAGGGAATCTAGTACAATGTCTCTTACTGAGTTTGATAAAATTACGTTCTTTAAGATGCGTGGATACGGGGATAGAGTGAGTACATATGAAGAAGTAGCTTATCTATTTAGTGATACTTTTCCTGACAGACCTCCAATAAATATTTTACAGTGTTTGTGACTGTTAAAATGTTTGAGGAAACCAGTACGATTAAAGACTAGGAACTACCAGGAAGACCTAAATCTGATGCAGTGAAGATAAATCATTAGACATAATCGAAACATTTCTTGAAAACCTTATACTTCAGCTAGAAAACTACTGGGGGTCATAGGTCTGTTTTAAATATTCTATACAATTGTAAATACCATCCTTATAAAGTGTCACTGGTGCAAGAGCTTGCAAAGGACGATTTTGACCGAAGGAGTAATTTTTGTGAGGCAATTATAAGAAAATTGTGATAAAAACCAACATAAACGTCAGTAGACATAATTGTGGATACTGGAGCGACCATAATCCTCACTGGATGAGTGAATCTCATACATAAAACCCTCAAAAAGTGAATGTCTGTGCCAGAGTAATTGACTCAATATTGTAGGGGCGTTTGTGATAAATGGAAACTTGAAAGGTGGTGCCCACCTGAATTTGTTAAACAACGAAATTCTTCCAACAGTGCGCAATCTACTTGGAAAAAAATTCAACTCAGTATGGTTCCAGCTCCACTATACTAGGGAGGTACGGATACGGATACTCTTAGAACAAGTGTTTTCTAACCAAAGGGTCAGTCGTAGGGGAACTATTGAGTGGCCGGGGTGTTTATAAAACCAAACCAGTTAATTAACACAGAAGACCTGATAAACCGCATAATGAAAGAGTCAAGGAAAATTACACCTAAGGTGCTGCAAAACGGCTCTCTTGGAGGTTTTTTCCATAGACACGCATATTGTAAAAATGTACTTGGATATCATTTCGAGCATATTTTGTAAAGTAACATCTTTTTAAGGTATACTAACTTTTTATGAACATAAGAATAAAGTTCTGTTTCCGTTTTGTTTCACATAAAAGTGCTTTCTTCTTTGATCTTGCCATTCTACATTTAAGAAACTTCATTTTGACACTAATGCCTTTACTTTATTTTGTCTTTTACAAACTTATGAGAAAAAGTGAAGATTGAGCCATAAGTTATTATTGTATGTGTTTAAAGTTTATCGCCCAGTTTTGTTATTTCATAACTTCAAACGTCCACTATTCAAGATAGAGTCAACCTTTTGAAGTCAGATTTGCTGCATTTATCTCTTTTTAAATAGACCTTTATTTTGATACCAAACTCAACATATGGTTATGTTAAAGATTTTTGTCCGACTCCTGGATGGGACATCACCCGAGCGTTTAAAACCCATACTCAAAGCGTACTTAAAGCAAGGTGGGAAGTTTTATTAATCTTAGTTTTGTAGTTTAGCAGTTATAAAAAAATTTCCATACTTTTTTCCACGCTGTATATAGTTCTAAGCATTTTTAATTTGTTACCTATAAATATAAAAATATAATCAAATATTTATAACATACTTGAATGTTTGGGTACTTATAATTGAAAACTTTCTTTGCATATATTAAATTCAAGCAAGGTTTTATGTAAGGTTATAATTATTTATAATACTGTTTCGTTCTAGATTGTGTGAAGGTTCATTGGTTTAATGTCGTTTTTTATTTTTAAAAGTTTATGTTGTGAGTTAAATGATCTCTGCATTGATCTATTTAGCATAGAATTTATAAATTTAGTGGTAAATCAAAATTTGGCTTAGTCAAAAGGTTGTCTAACTTTCTTAAAATTTGTTGGATATTAATTTCATTACATTATTTCATTTTTTATGGAGAAGTTAATATATATATTGTATTGTATTTTATTGTTAAAAGTTTAAAAAATAAATATACTTTCCTTGTGTAAAATGCTGCATCCTTGGAGTCTTAAGTATAAACAAAATTGCACAAAACTCAACGAGCCTTTTGCAACATCTACAGTTCTTTTTTTCCGTTGAACAATGCGTCACTAATCAATGAAAGCTTTATTTTAAGGTTAAATTGAGAAAATCTAAGATGACTCAGTTTATAAGGAACATTACTTAATCAATACCCATGACATAACATTCCCCAAGACTTGTCTGTGGACATAATATACGTGCAAGTATTTGATGATGGCGTATATGTATACGGGTCTTTTTTATTAAATTTATGATTTTCTAATTGTTGTTTGATACAGTTGTTCAGTCATGAGAATTACAACATTAATTTACTTCCTCTGGTTTAACTAAATATATGCAAATTCAGCGCGGATATATTTCCAAAGTAAAGATTTTTTTCACCGTACAATATTTACGTTTTTTATTCAAATAAACCAATATAAATAATATAAAAAATAAAAAGACGATCATATTACTCTAACGTATAAAATTACATATCCACATAATTATGAGACTAATTTGTTTCTGGTTTTGACAATGTTTTTACAATCAATAAACCCAAGATGAAGAATTAATCTACAGACGAATAGAAACAGTTGCAATAATAAAACTGACGGAACTATTGAAAAGGAAAGTTTAAATACATAATAAGCATTCTTGAGCCTCCAAGTACGTGATTTAGCGAGATCGCTGACTTAAGTTTAGTTGCTCTCTCTGACGCTTTGCCTTGATCTAACGATCTAGGAAGCTTGATGCTAAACTTATTACTACTAGTAGTCAAGACAAAATATATTTCAGAGTTGAAAATACTTCAGTCGTAGTTTTTTATATTAAAATGTCTTTCAAGTTGTTCAAAATCATCTCCTCATGACAACCTAAATAGTACATAGCCAATAAATGGAGTTTCTAAATAAGTTATAATAAATGTACTTGAAAGGTAAATATAACCTGATATAGTTTTATTTTTATATAAAAGTGTCTAATATGTGACAATGCAAAATTATTATCCCATTTTTGGGCTATTTTCACTAAGATAAAGTCAATTTTTTATAATTTTATCGAAACATTTGCATCCCTTGTGTTGAATTTTCATAAAATATAAAAAATGGACTTTATCTTTCTAATTGATACAAAAAATTCTAATTAATAGTGTAATATATACAAATACTCAATTTTAAAACATAATTAAGAGGAAAATATCTACTATCTACATGCAGAAAACAAGTTTTGAGTTTATTTATTAATACAAATGACATAATTAATTTCAATTCAATGTCTAGAAAGAAAAAGGTGAATAATACCAATACAAATACATAAAAAAAACAATAGATAAAAAATAAAAGAAGCAGTCTACAGGATATCAGTTATAATTTTCGTACCAAAGATATAAAATTTATAATAAAATCTGTTTTAACTCGACCATTTAGTATTTCAATTATTAAGTCAAGTATGTGCTTATTAAGCATTTACGGTCAAACGCGTACACCAGACGTTATGAAATATTGATAAGGTTCTTTGTAACTAAACCGAACTATGTAGAGGGTTTTTAATTTTTTGGCTGTTTTTTAATGACGACTATTCAAAACAATTACTGCACAGTTAGTAATCTTAAAATAAAAACATATACAAAAATTTATTAATAGAAACTTAAATATTCACTAATATAATATTCTGTTTTATTTGTTCCTAAATGTTAAAACTAGTTTTCTGTTACTTTTTCCAAACAAAAAGAAACAAAAAATATTAATTAACTTACAAATTTTTTAATACATACACATAACTATATATATATATAGTTATATGTATGATAGATATATAGATATATATATACACCCAAACACAAACATAGAGTCACACATATATATTACCAAGGCTATTTATTAAAAATAATTTACACATGCACATCCAGTATATGTAATTAGACACACAATATTATAAGACTCTCTTCATATCACCAAGCTAAAACAGAACAATATATATAATATGTATTTTAAGCCCAGTAAAGTTACTCTAAACTTAATAATCCACTAATTCATACAAGTATCGAAAACAAAATAAATTTTCTAAAAACATTGCACCAACTTTTTTACCTACCGACCCCAAAACTAAACAAAAGACTGTCATAATTATTCGTCACTAAAAATGTCACTTCAGTTGTTGTCAGTCAAATACTGTAAATTAACCAGGAATGCTGTTTTTGGAATAATATTTATATATTTGAGGACATAAACTTGCTTTGCTTTACTATAAACGAGCCGTAAATCCCATTTTAATAAAAATCGATCATAAAATGACGGCAATCTAGGTTAATTGTTTCATGTCAATTATTTCTGAAGTTATTATTACATGTAATTATTATTCCACACGTACTTGGGTATTTAATCTTCACAAATCACTAAAACTGAAAGAAATCTTTAGAGCCTATTTAATGGCCGAATTAGTTTTGTTTTTTTACCTATTATCCTGGAACCAGGATTTTTAAAGAGATGGCGATAAATACCTTTTGTTAGGGTCGTTAGAAGCTACTCTTCATCGAAATTCAATCACTATCGTTACAGCGGATTTTGAAGGGAAAAAATCGTATTCATGTGATTTTTTTATCGAAGCTAGCTACAAAATTTTAGCAACCTACAAAATGATTTAAAAAACTACTCATATACCAAATTCGGTTACAATGGATCGATGAGTTTGGGCTGTAGAGCATTGCACAGATGACAGATATAATTTTTTTTAAACGACTTTTTTTTGTATTAGGAAACCTCAAAATTGATTTATCTCTAAAAAAACTAGTTAGAGATGGTTTTTTTTACCCATCATAAAACGTTCTTACATGTATGTGAAAAAATAAAAATAATTAACGTAAGAACACTTGTCAATACATATACATAATTACCTTTATGCCATGAACTGTATATCCCAAGTTAAAACCCACAATTCGTGAAGCCTATACCGAGTATGCTTTTAAAAATCACTCAAACTCCATTGAAAAACAAATATAAAATAAGTATGTAGAAAATATTTTAAATTTCATACATCAATCTGCTGGAAATTCGTATGTATATTTTAAAATATTAAATATGCATTGAACGCATTACTCGAGTTATATAACATGTCTGGAGAAAACCTAACGTGGTTATTGATAAATGAGAATTCATTTATATTCCTAACTGCTTCGAAAGTGTGATCGTAACCTATTATTTAAAGTAAATTACCATAAGTGATATTTACATGAATTATTGAGCATCAAAATGTATGAATATTCATGTATAGAAATGTCTACGATCACAAAGCACGAAAAATTATGTAGGCGCATCACTTTGTTCCTGCATTCATACTGATATTTATCCGTTCTTGAAACTGATTTACGTTTTAAGTGTTAAATAACAAAATCTAATTAGGTTCTTAGAAGGTGATCAGCTGTTTACTTAAGCGATGTCCTTTTTCATTTAGAGTATTCAGTATTATCACTGTACTTGTGTGTTTGTTTCGAAATTCGAGCTAAACGTATGTAATGAAAGAAAATTCCCCAAAACCACAATAAAATATTAACAACACAAAGACTGTATAGTTATGTTTATTCTGTATTATACATTTCTATAGAACTGCTATCATTTTCTGAGGTACAATACATAGTTTACTTAATTTAAGATATAATTTGTATAAATCTAGTTCAAATCTACTTAACTTACACAAATTGTATTTCTATAGTTAACCATTTTGTCTTAGCAAATTGAAGCACATTTTGTATACGAGTGTTATTTATTTTAACACTGATACTTGACAAAAAATTTGGAAAGACATTATATTTTTTTACAATCTATCAAAAATTGTATATCTAATTTCAAGAGACTTATTTTTTAAAAGATTTAGCTCTGTTGACTGAGAAGCTTGGTAGATCATACGAATCACTAGAGCACTGTGGTGAGTATACAACGAAAGAAAATTCAAAAAATAGCGCAAAGACTGTGTACTTATGTTTATTCTACCTTATGTACATTTCAATAACACTACTATCATCTTCAGAGGTACAATACACACTTTGTTTTATTGTGGTGTTGGGGAATTTTCATTCATTGTATATTCACCACAGTGCTCTAGTGATTTATATGTGCCAATCTTGTGGTCCGGAACACCCAATCGATTTCATTTTTTATTTGAGGAGTGAAGTACATCCCGTAGCACAGGTAATGTCATAACAATTATTGTTGCAAAATAGGAGTTTCTATGTTTTTCTTAATATCGGAATATAATGGACAGATTGTAATTTAACCTAAACCAACAATGTTTGTTACTAGCTCTAAAATACATTTGGACGGTTTGATGTTGATCCGATTTTTGTTATTGTTCATATAAAATATAAATTCTCAAACTCGATAATTATAAACAAATTACTGTAACTTTATATATAACTAAAAAATAATAATAAAAAAATAAAATTAAAAAAAACATTGTTTTGGGGAAAATGTTCCTTGGGTCGAATACTAAAAACCCAAATTTCAGATGAAAATATTAAACCTATCCTTAAAAATGGCCGATTAAATCTCACCTTTACGAAAGTTCTAAATAAGCCATCGATTTTGTTGTTTCATATTTTATAATCGGAACGACACGATAATCGCTGAGACGTATTCTACAGTTCATAGAAAACATTTTGGTATTGGTTTAATTAAAAAATTTTTATTAGATTACGAGATAATTAAAAAAAAAAAACTTTAATTGTTATAAACAATATGATCTGAATATTTCCTGTATTATGGAAAGTAAGTGTGTACATTTTAACCCCGAACAAGAAAAAAATAAAATAAATTTAATGTCCAGGATGAAACACCTAACAATTTTAATTTTACTCTACTAAAATATAAGAAGCAGGTTAATTGTAACTAGAACGAACCATTTTTTTAAAGGTTTTTAAAATTAATGTATTCTCCGTTAAAATTACTGTAATTCAAAACACTTACTGCACTTTATCAAGACGAGAGTGATATGATTTAGACACGCACTCGGAAGTATCAAATATAATTTTGTGAACGAGACAAGACAAGAAGTCGTACAAAAAAACTTTAAATGATAAATTAAATGTCTAGTGATTTTCAAAACTTTATTACATGACTTTTTACATGACTAAAAAAATATAACTATTCTTCATTTTCTACTGTTTACTGTTTTCATTTAAAAGAAAAACCTTTTCGAGTTTTATAGGGTTAAAAAATATACCAAATAAGTTGTAATAACACCCTACATGGTTTCTTGTGATTTCATCTATATAACCTGATACAACTTTCATCAAACTTCTATATACAGGATGAGACAAAATGAATATGTACAATTTTAGAGATGGGTTCAGGACACTAAAGTAAAGAAAAAAGTACCTAATAAACATACTTCCGAAAACTTTTTGCTTTCGTCAGTTGTTTCGTTTGTATTTTTTTAAAGAAATTTATAGTTTTAGAAAGGGGTGAAATCTTGAGTATCTTTGTCTGTAACTTCTAACCAGTATACCAAAAACCAAGACTATATTTTGTACATTTTCAAAATGGTGGTCGCTTACAATTAATTGTTAATATCAAATATATCGAAAACAGTTGGTATAAAAAAATAAAGAAGCCAACTTTATTGCCATTTTAATTTCTATCAAAGTATATCATTATTATTATAAGTTAAAGGATAATCAAGATAATAATTTTAAAAGAATTTTCCTGGTGGTAATTAACTTCAAAATACTAGTTAGTCCTTATTATTATTATTAATATTGGGTGAAATACATGTTACACTTTTACAAAGGAAAAACAATTGCATTATGGTGAAAACAAAGATTTCCTATAATCATAGTATCATAGTGTAACTTGTAACTCAACCAATAAATAAAACGGATTAACTGTTAACATTAATCCCTAGGTCCTGCATTAATTAACAAAAAGTACTTTTTATCAATAACTTGGTTATTCTTTAACCTATAGTAAAATAAATTATACGCCAGTAATATACTGTATTTATTTGTTTACTATACGTAATTTTTGTTTGAAAAACAATTATTGAGAAATGTTTATAGGTCGCCATTTTAAAAATATAAAATACAAAGTCTTACTTTTTAATATACTGGTAAAATTTTATTTGAAAAATACGTATACTAAATTTTGACTCAATATCTTATCCATTTCCATGCATATATATATATATATATATATATATATATATATATATATATATATATATATATATATTTTAAATCAAAGTTACAAATAGAGAGACGGACATAAAACTAAGAGTTTTTTACGTAACTAATCTCTCATTATAAATGTGTAGTATTGAATTGGTTGCTATTATAACTAACATACCTGTAAGAAATGTATTTTTTAATTTTTGAAGCACTGAAAGTAATTTTGTTTTCTAGCGTCCTCTGTGGATAGAGAGCTGTTATTATTTTTATACCAAAATCTTTAAAAATTATTCTTAATAGCGTAGATATAAAACTATCAAACAATCACATCAACCAATTAGTGTAGGAGTAGGGCAATTATAGATTTAGCCAATAAAATCTGAATTAAAAATAAAAATATGACTACTTTAAAAGGCTGAACTTTTTTATTTTAAATTCCCACAAGGTCAAGGGCTAATAAACCATTAGGTAACCATCCGTTGACATAAAGCTCCTGTTTAGTTCATTGGCCAATGTAGGTTCTTGTTTCAACATAGTGTTTGCTGTTCCTTGCATTGTGTAGTTGTGGTTTTACTCATCACGTTTGTACATAGTATTATTTATTTTAACTTCTGAGGCCTAGCTTTAGTCCTGTCTTCTATAATACATACCTTAAGCCCTACTTAACTTAAGTTACTTGGCTATTCTCGTTTTTCACATGTTTTATGTTCTATGGTATCACTTGATAACTGTAATTGATTTATAATCTCCCAACTTCGTGTTGTAGACTAATGAAGGAAAATGTCCGATTAAACTATATCAATATGGCTTAAAAGCCTAAATTGGCCTTCACAATTTCCTTTATAATGACCCGGGGGCAACGCAATCATCTTATAATTGTTATTCACGAAACGGAATCGTCATGACAGCAAGGCCGAATAGGTTCGTCTGACAATAAATTATTTGAATGTTGGTTCAAGCGATGACTTCACATTTGGCAGTCTGTTATCAGATTATTGTAAATTTTGGTCCCAGTATGTGTTTGGATTTCGCAAACCTTTCTTGTAATATTATCCTAAATCAGCAATCATTGCTGTTTGCTTAGATAGTTTGCCACTTAATCTGTTAACTTTCAGGTTATAAATCTTGGAAAACCTTTTTCATAAAAATGATTTTAATCTGAAAACTGATACAATCGTTTTGTTCGTCGTGGCCGATAAATCACGGTAGTTGCTCCATTGTCTTAGTTATTTGGTAATATAAAGTGTTTACCTTTCATTGAAACATTCTAAACTATCAAATATTCATCAGCTGATTTGTCTTTAGCTAGAAGGTTGCAGTCCACACTAATCAATCTACGAGTTCCTTGTATGGTTTCCAGAATCTAGGAGGAACTCTTTAAGTGCTCTTTCAAGTAACTACGTGATAAAGGATATTTTACCCCGTTTTAAGCAACTTTTTTTTTATTGTAATTAAATTCCTAATATTGTCACCCATTAAATTGTTCATTTAAAAGAAAAAAATAATTTAAAATTTACCTTATCAGATCCTTTAACTCAGGATTATAAACAAAAATACCTTAATTACAACTGACGTCATCGCCCTAATACAACAGATTTATTTTAAATTGTAAACTTTTTAAGTCTACACGTTACTGTAGAGCATTCTGAGGTATATTTTTAGATATCGTTATTTATTATGATAGCAATAAATTTCTTTAATAATGCCAGGGTGTTAGAAATTTGTTTAAAGGTAACCTGGAAAATATTTTACTGTTTAAAATGCTATAAGAATTATAACTTTCTGAAAATTACCAAGGAAGAAATTTTTAATATAATTTCATTCTTATAAGATGAATCAAAGATAGACCCAGGAGGGTATATGTGGTATTAAAATATCAATACTTGTGCTAGTTGGTTAATGATGTCAAAAATTTGTTTGTTGTATTTTAACTTTTTTTGTTTCTGAGAACATACATTATACTACATAAACGATTCGTATGTTGTGAAAATCATTAGGCCTATATATATATATATATATATATATATATATATATATATATATATATATATATATATATTAAAAATAAACTTATTATTTGTATAAAGTGAAAAGTATTAATTTCTGTAACTATTGAATTAAGAAATAATGCAACCGTTAATATTATTTAGTAAAAGCACTTCATGTGCGTAGTTATGTACTACGATTGATTGTAGAGTGACATGTGACATTGAGGATGTTGTTTTCCGTCCTCGCATAAGTTCAGTACAGTGTTAAATGCTCCATTGATCAAAAATATGTGTTCCTTACTTAAATATGTTCCTTACTTTGCTAGTAAAGCTACAACTATTCCATAGTTGTTCAATAGTGTTTTCTTATTAATGGGATTCACCAATATAGAATAACTAGCCGATTGCCCCAGTTTCATCTGGTGATAGTTGAGATAGTTTTATAAAGACATTTTTTTAGCACAACCCTAATGGTGGAGTTATGGAAATAAATTATGCCCAAATACGGCAACACAATAATTTTGATCAGGATCGACCCATAAATAACAAAGATATGATTGTCGTTTTAGAAGTAAAAACTCCCTTGGAGTGGTACAATTTCAAAACTCTTCCTTAGTACGCGTCTACAGACCGATCTCAAACCATGTTAAAAAATTCATAGGCTTCTTGGATCCAGAGATATGCTTTAGGGGTAAAAAACACCCTTGGAGTGGAACTTTTTCAAAATCCTTTCTTAGTACGCGTCTACAGACCTACCACAAACCATAGTAAAAATTCATAGCTCAAGACTTCTTAGATCCGGAGATTTCGTGATCAGCCAGTGGGTTTTGACTTTTATATATAGATAAAGTTTATTAAAATCTTGGTAATGGGAAAGTCAATTGTAAATCTAGTTGCTAATTATTATTATATGACTACATAGGTTGTAATCACCAATATTTAAACGTATTACTATATATTTTTAATTATTAACGTATTTTAGTCGTGCTTATAATTTATGTTTCTACAGTAGCCAATGTAATACGCTTTTAAAAATCAACGAGTGACTCGGCTATATAGGCAGTATATAGGGTGGGATATATATTTTATTTTTATTAAATTTTTAATATTGTATTAAATAACTTTAGAATATTTCGAAAAATCATTCTGCCTAACTCCCAAGTACGACCCCCCCCCCCCCCAGAGTATTACAGTTAGGAATTTACCTTAAAATATTTTAGATACATAATACATGCATATGTAAATAGTATTGCCAATCTATTGAAAGATATGTCAGAATGACGCATGTCAAGAGAGATACAAATATAACCTAAACGAAAAAATATGAAAACTAACAATGAATACGTAAATAAAATGTCCTCCAATCTACTTCTGTATTAGTTGAATATTTATTTATATTGCTAAGTTATTTTCAAATGTCAACTTTTTATTTAATAAAATAGTTTTTTTTACTAGTTTAAGATTAATAATAAAACGTTTACACACTTTAAATACGATAAAATAATTCCATTTTTCTAGACAGTTGATTCAACATAGATCATACAGGTTTAACAATGTTCTCAACAAAGAAAAACGGATGAAAGTACTAAACTAATTAGATAATCATATTTTGTGGCAATCTCATTTATTGAACAAGGTTTTGATTACAATGGAAGCGTATTATCATAATTCTCTCCGGAAGAACGGACGGAAACGCAAACCTGTGTACCCAGACACATTCCTATCTTGAGGATACTTTACTCTTTAAGCACGGGAGCAAGCTTGTATATAATTTAAAGAAGGAATTACAAAACATCGTAACATACCAACTTACAAAACATCCAATAACTTAGCAAATTTCATGAAATAAAAAAAGCTATTTGAAGAAACAGCTAATTCAGGCGTACATAAAATTACTAGAACTGACACTAAATTTTATATCGGTCAGATGTGACGTTCGTTCGGTAAATTTTGAAGAACATTTATCATGGCTGAAATTAAATGAACAGAAATAGTTTTAAATTATTGGTACTAAACTATAAATAGTATTATTAGCGAATAGATCGAGACTACGCGTACATTTTAAGATCGATAATAATTTTGACATTTTTCTTTTTCGTAATAACTTTTCACTCCCTTGTTTAGAAGAATATGAAATCTATACTGTCACTAAACACTATCCACAAAACCTTCTTGGAACTACATACGCCATTATTTTTTTTTAGAAAACTGAAAAACTCAAAACTTGTACAAAAATAATAATACATTCTTCGTGTATTACCATAATGTAATATGTACATAAATTTGGCTAATTGTATAACTATTTACTATCACTATTATTTTGTTTATTCTAAATATTTATTTTTTTAAATAATTTTGTGTTAACATATGATATAGTAAGTCAAGCACAAATGTATCTTGGAAAGGACTTTTCTTTTTTCTCCATTCTAGAACATTTTCTACATGGACAACAAGGTTAGATCAATTAGGCTAATTACAAAATTAAATAACTTTGTATCCACTTTGTGAAACCCATAACTTCAAACTCCCTGTTATTTGATTACCTAGAAGAACCTAGTTCCATAGGACATTCAGACATCTATTTAGTACTATCACCTACCATCAAATAAAAAAAATAAAAATAAAATCTTTCATTAAAAATGTCACCAAAGAATCTGAAAAAGTTGTCTAAATTCTCTGAAGATGGTTCAGAATCTGACACATATCATTGGTTCTCAATTACTGGTTTTCATAGTAAAATATACACAACAATAAATCAATAAAATAGGGTTCACTGCGTAGTAAACAGCGGTCAGCTGATGATCATTCTATGAACTATCGAATTTAATAGCTGCTTATTGACATGTAAAACTGTTGGTTTTGTCAAACATTTTGATAACAATTTGTATAATTTTAGTCAAAGCTTGAAAGTTAATAGATCTCTTTTAGTAGTTGTAAAATTACATTGTCTATCAATCCTAAAAGGGTTAATTATTACCAAAACATTAATTTGATTACAACATTGACAAACCTCTTGACTAATCATGGATATCATCTGATAATAGAACATTAGTTATTAGCAAACTTCAGCAAAAGTACAACACTACAAATGAACTGATGTTTCAATACAAGTATTTCAGTAATCTGTAATATGTAGCAACGTCTGTGTTATTAAACACATTTTAAAATGTGAAAACTTTAAATGTTTTTAAAGTGTTTTTTTTTTGAAATTTTAAGTTAATATTATTAAAAGTTTTATTATAGTCTTTTAAAATCGTTTTAATGCAATTTCGTAACGAAATCCACACATAATTGGTTATTTGAGGCCAGGGGTCTACTGATAACAGTCGATACTCGAAACTGGTAACCCTTTTGAATGATTATATGACAGTGTGTTGAACAGAATCAAGGTAAATTACCTATAAACTTTAAAGTTTTCATTACTATGAAATAACATCATCAAATACGTTGCAACATTTATTATACATTTATCTGTTGACAAGCGTGAATTATTCTTTTTTAATGAGTTATATTTGTTAAACGCCACTTTCTCTCAAGAAATCACGAGACATTGCTCATCGTAAAACAAACATAAACCTTAAAACTAGTTTTACGAGTGTTTATAGTGATCGATTCTGGCTCCAAGCCTTCGTATCGATGATATTAATCTTGGGGCGTCAATGGACTTTACGATAATACGTAATCTCATACATATTAATACAGAAATATGTCACAAACACACAAGTCCTTTAGTGATAAATAGCTTATTTTTATTAAAGAACAAGGTAGACCATCTGGTGGCAGAGAAATTGAAAAACAGAAAACTACGAGATTTGTCTAAAGAATAATGAGACTAATTGTATAGTGTCTGGTCTCCCACAGATTTTAATTGGATATACTCTAGGCAGGCCAATATACTTCCATGATATTATAAAGGCGGGATTCCTCCTAATTAACAAAAGATTGAGTTTACGCGTGCCACTGTTGGGCGTTTTGTATATTTTACATCCATATAACAGTACAGACTTGTCATTATAAATTAAAAATTAAAAACTGTCTATAAGATTCCTATTGATAAACTGTAAGAAAATATATATAATTTTCATTGCAATGTTCGGTTCTAACCATAAATTATCATTTGTTCCCTAAGTACTGAAACCACCGAATATAATTGGTCCTCGCCAATGATTTTGGTAATTATTTTTTGAAAGTGTTCGGTCCGGGACATTCAATATTTTAAAAGAATTATTTATAAGAGTTACAATATTTACGGAAAATAGGAACTTTAAAGACAGTAGGTCTTATACATAATTATATATTATAATCAATATTCGGAATGGCGACAACTAAACGTTATTTTTACTTTTCCTGTTTGGTGGTAAAAACAAATAGTTTCATTCCGTGATGCAGGAAATATCCCGAACTTATTGTTTATAACTTCACTATCGGGAGACTTTAATATGAGGTACGATCAATTGGAATATTGTGAATTATACCACGACTCTACATTTTATGAAAAATTTCCATGTACAACAGCTTGAAATACTAGTTTTATGTACTTGTCATTAAAAAATAAACCAAAACAAACTGTTAAAATCAGCTGAAAAAACTGCCGATTTCCTTAAAAAAATGACCAAGTCTGTTTAAATATCTAACAAAAAATATATATATAAATATCTAGCCACGCTCGAATGTTTATTGTTGTTATAAACAATAAAATTGTTTACATACCAAAATTTTTTTACATTGCCTGAAAAAAATATTATAATACAATTTTTTGCAAAATCAAAAATTCGTGTTCATGCTATTTCTTTTAGGAACCGTGTATATTCCATTTAAAACAATTGGGATGAAAAACCTTTCAACGAACTGAAAAACTATAGAAGGTGAAAGATCAAAATTCAAGGCTTTTATTACCTCTGTAATTTTTCGATAAAATGAGTATTTTCCAAGATTTTTGTCAAAAAAATAACATAAAACTTTAACTGTGACAACGAGTGAGTGAATTTTTTTCAAAAATCTGGAAAGTTTCATAGGTGTACTTAACTTGACTGAAAATTTTTTTTCTCTTAAATCGTTTTTAATAATGCTTATTTTCGACTGAAGAGCGGTAATTTCCCTGAAAAATTAAAATTTTGATTATATGCATACTAAAAATGTTGAAAAGTTCATAATATCTATCCAAACTATATTAAATAAACATATTACACCCAAATAACAATTTGTTGAGGGTAATTTTGTTCATTTTTTGATATTTATACAACTTTATTTTTAAACTATCCGTTAAAGTCCGTTTATATCCATTTAAATAAAATCCATTCAAGTGTCGATTTTTTTTCTTTTCGGGTTTTGTCTCGACTAATACGAAATAATTCCTCTGGCTAAATTTTTATTTTATTCATCCTGTTGTTTTCCGAAGTTTGTCTATAAACATGGTTATTTCGTGAACTACAAGTTAATTATACACTGCACACGTAGATGGTGAAAAAATAAACGAAATCACTCCTGATCAGCCGTGAAATTATGTTAATTTCTATTGTAATCCTGAAATATTACAAGATAGCATATTGATAGTAAATAATTAACAAAGTATAGAAATCACGAATATTATTAAAACAAAAAAACGGGAAATGGACAGAAATATGTTCAAAAACACGGAACTCGGAATTTACAAAATCTAAGTTGTTACAATCCACAGAATGAATTCATGTATTTAGTACCTACATTGGCGATGCTGACTGAAAGCAATACTGTCCCCGTTGACGATGACTTCTTGGAAATCGTATTGCAAACTAGGACAACTTGCTTTCATCGAGACGAAGCTGACACATCAAACTAGCTTTACCTTATACATTTCTAATGCAATAATAGCATTCAATTAAATATCTCGTGAAGGAATCTGCATTCAATGTTTTACCTACGTCACAGTTCAGTTTTCTATAACTTTCACAAATTTAACTAATATGCTCCAGGTTCTTATCTTTACTATGCAACTACTGTTTAGGTTTCTTATTATAGAACTGGGGATTACATTTAATGAGACAACCATGTGTTGCTGTCCCAAACGTATTTTAACATTCCACTGCCTTTACTCGACTTTATTTAACTGCAATTGTATTTAAAGAGAATTATGTGATGAGTCATAATAACGATGTCCATTTTTTTTTTAATATACGTTTAGTGGCACGAGGCTCAAAATGAGTCGATGACGGCAACTGAACCAGACAGACCACTGTAAAAAACTCTAATTTTGCAACTCGTCACTAGGGTTACTTAAAACCATCCTATCGAAATAAATGTTATACCATTGTAAAGCTGACGTTTCGTAGATGCATATACATGTAATCAAAAGTTCATAAAACGCTATAAAAATATTTAATTAATTGGTAAAGTTTGGCGTGTTTTAGACAGAAACATGACGGTTGGCAAAGGAAACAAAATGGAGTCTTCCTTTAGCACTTTGTGAAGCTATTCGTTTATCAACCATTTTCCTTGAAAATTATACTGTTCTTAGTACAAATCTTTACCTACCCAACAGAGTTCGCCACATGTCAGAAAGACAAATCGTTTTCATTTTAGATTGTGGGCAACACAAAAAAACATTTTTAGAGCAAAAAACAAGTTGTTTTCTTCAAGTCCACTTTACCCTAGTAAATGAATTCTTAGAAACATGAATTATACACCATTGAAAAGCTCATATTTCAAGCTTTTAGAGTTATGAAATTTGATTATCTTGCTACATTTAGACAAAATTCAATAATTATTGGAAGTTTACGTTTTCCTCGGCAGATATCATCACTCGACGGCTAATAAATCTGTGACCTACATCCTTTCTTCTTTAGTCTATAAATAGATTTATATCTCCCCTAGCTGACAGATGTTTATCTCTTTGTATAGACAAAATACAGACCTTTCCAATGATATAAACCATCAAGTTTTAGTCAGTCATGTGTAGGATTTAGAACTGAGTTTCAAAGTGTACGTTGCGAGCCAAACCAATATGGCGCGCGTTTGTGTTCATTTTCAACATATTTGTTGTGATAAATCGAGTGTTTTGATTGATTATAAAAGTGTATTATATAAGTTTATATATGTGTTATTCTTTGTAGAATCTATTGTGTCTTATTGTAATATTGAAATCTAGTGAATGTTGATTTAGGTGTACAAAACATTGCTACCAAGGCGTTAGTGCGTAAGACTTGCATTTATAACTTATTACAGGTAAATGGTTATTTTATTTTGAAAATATTAGAATTTGATTTTTTTTTTTACCAATTGTTATTCATATTTATACTAGAAAACTTTTGTAATACTCGTAAAAATAGATTTTCTACGCTCAATTGGACTTTGAAGTGAAATTTGGCCTTTGATTTTCGTGTTTTTTTTTGTTCGTTGTAATACTGACTCCAAAATTATTTTTCAATTTTTTTTTAAATTACACTAATAAATTCTATGCACATTTCTGAACATAATTATATTTAGAAGTTGGTTTTCCATAAATATTACAATTTTTGGTGATTTATTGAAAATAAGCTGGACCATTCCTCTTTTTTTGTAAAACAATTTTTTAAATATTCAAAATGTAACAAATTTTGATATATTTTTTCCGAAATGTATTCACAAATATATCACTAAAATTTTGTACATCTTAGAAAAAGGTTGTAAGCTTTTGATTTTGGTGATATAGGTATTTCTGAAAAATGATAACATGATATTTTTGACATGTAACATACTTACTCCAAAACCGTTTCAAATTTTTTTTTTTTTATTACATAGATAAATTCTATGCATCTTTCTGAGAAAAATGATGTCTTATAAGTTAGGTTTTGTTATATATTAATATATTTTATTAATTTTTAAACAAACGAAGAATTTAAAAACAAATTAACATGTGCCAAATCCAGGGTTCCTGTTAAGACCCAAGATTTTTCTTCTTTTTAATATCTGTCTGTCTGTCGTATTTACAATCCGACAACCTAATCGAGTGGACCGTTTTTTTTAAAATTTACCCATATCTGAAGATTTTTTAATTTGAGGGTAGCTGCTATTATACCCAACTCTCACAATTTTGATTGTGTTTGATTTGTTTTTTCACCGATAAAATTCTATTCTGAATATTTAGAGAGATGACAACTGTTACGGCTGCGTTTCTTTAAAGGCTACATTTTATCAATTTTTCCTTTGTTGTTTAAAGGCTACATTTCATCAATTTTTCCCTTGTTTTTAAAGACTACATTTTATCAATTTTTCCTTTGTTGTTTAAAGGCTACAATTTATCAATTTTTTCATTGTTGTTTAAAGGCTACATTTTATCAATTTTTCCCTTGTTTTTAAAGGCTACGTTTTATCAATTTTTCCCTTGTTGTTTAAAGGCTACATTTTATCAAATTTTCCCTTGTTTTTTAAAGGCTACGTCTTATCAATTTTTCCCTTGTAGTTTAAAGGCTACATTTTAGCAAATTTTCTTTTGTTGTTTAAAGGCGAAAACCTGTATGTCATCATCACCTATAAGTTAAAGAAAAGAGCATAAAATAAAGACCCCAAGCCCTCGAATACTCGAAAGGCGTCAGAGGTCCAGAAAGGCGGAAGAGAACAAGAGTTGGTCAAGAGAGACCTGATAGACCATAACCTAAGATTATGTGAAGAAAGGTGAAGATCAAGCTAAGATCTTCGAGTCCGCCACTTATGCACTCACAACGAACGAACCCCTAAGGTTCATTTTCGCAAATTAGTTACAGGATATTTTTCAGAATGGTTAGCTTCAGTCTTACCATCTAAAATTGGAAAAAAAATAGTGAAAAATGCTCAAATATGCAAAATTTGTCTAAATTTGATAAAAATCGGTTCACTTGTTTGACATCAATCCAAAAATCACTATTTTAAGTTCGAAGAATTTCAATTGGTATCGATCCCAGGAAAAGTGCGACATCGATTTTTTGACCCATTAACTCTAAACTGCTTATAAATGTACATGAACTCAGTTTTGTACCAAAATGTTATTATTAGGCTATTGTTAAAAAAAAAATAATAATAAATAAAATAATAATAATAATAATAAATACCTCAAAACCGAGACGATGGATTCAAGATGTAGATCAATTTTAAAAAAGTCTTACAAAACAAAGTACGAGTGAGGTATGGGATCCCAAATCGATACAACGAAGAAAAAAAGGGTGGAGAATACTTTTCATCCACCAGGTGTATTAATTTAGTAATAACTAAATAAATCTTTTGGTAATTTTCTTCCTTTTCACATTTGCGTAGTGTGGAGAAAGTTAAGTAATCTTGAAAAGGTGAAATTCAACAACAAGAAATAGTTTCTTGCCCGAACGTCTAAACTGTCAAGCAGTCTTGTCAATCATGCTAGCGAACGTAATAATCGACTGATTTTGGTTCGTAAGGACGTTTTAGAGCTAAGGTGAATAAACTTAAATATTCTACTGTATCTAAAAAATTGATAACTGATATTAAACACTTTTGTTTTTATAAAACACCTTAAACAATGTTGATGAATATAAATTAGTATTGAGCTTGTCTTTTGAGATAATATTAGATAGAATAAAACTCGAACACAAGATCTCACAAAAATTACGTTTACCTAATCAAACGCGTTTCAACGACAAAGTCCCCATCCTCAGTGATACATGAGCTACAATAACTAAACTATAACTAACTTATATATTAAGTAAACGTAATTTTTGTGAGATATGTGTTCGAGTTTAATTCTATCTAATGTTGATGAAGTTTTACTACAGGACAAAAACAATACGTGTCTTTTTGTCATTTCTGAATAGTTTAATGATCTTAACCATGATATCAATGTAAGATGTCCAGTTAGGAGGATTTCAAACTTTGTGAAATTACTTTTGACATAAAAATAGTTGCCAAGTGTAATATGTTCCATAAAGCTTCATGTTCTCTCTATCTCTCTGTTCGACTTTTTTCAATAAAAATATATAACTCCAAAACTGATTAAGATATCGATTACAAATTTTGCAGAATATTTAATACTTTTTGTTTGCAGATTATAACAAAATCTTATAATCTTTGGCCACGGTTTCAAAATAGCGTTCACCTTACGTTCTACAAAATAATTATTAAAAGATGCAAATTTTGTTGCCTCTTCAATGGTGAATATGTTGGTTTTCTGGTTTTTATTATAAGTCAAAGAATAGCTCAGATATAGGTAAAAGCATGATATCTTGACAATTTATTAGAACACACAAAAACCTTTCTATGCAGTTACGTTTGAAATAGTAATTAAGTGTCCTAATTTCGGGAAGTTATTTAAGGCATCGAAATGAACAAAAAGTTCCTATAAACAAATGTGTCCGAAAATGCTTCGTTCTCCGCCTGTCAACAATTTTGCGTTTTTTTTAAAGAAATCATAACTACAATTATTATTAATATTTCAAATCGAAATTTAGTATACACATTTCACATGCTACATATTGAATATCTCTAAAATAAAATGACTTCGCCAAATATTTATAATACCGCCATTTTGAAAATGAATAAGATAACGTTTTTACTCTTGACGTTACGAAATATAATTTTGGTTAATATTTGATTATGCGAATGGATGATTTTGTGTAAGAGAGTTAATAAAAGTTTTGCATCATTTATTCTGTTAAATAATAATGTTGTGGTTCAACATTTCTATCAATGTTAGACATTGGTCGAAAATTAGTTTTTTTTTTTGCCATGACGCCATAACTGTTAACATGTGTAAAATATGAACTATCAAAAAAGTGTACACTAAACATAACGGTGTAATAACTTGTTTAAAAAATGTTTTTAATAATAAAATTGTATAAATATTATGTTTATACATCATTTGCATGCATTGGAAATTGTGTTATCGAAATATCCACAGTTTGACTTATTTTTATTTTCCCCCTACTTTCTTAACATATGTTCATAAAATAAAATAAGTTCGGATTCCACTTTTGAATTTAAATAACAGTTCAAACAATTCCTTCAGATCATTTTATCTTTGTACATAAGTTGTGTCTTGTTTTATCTATTCGGTTTGGTCGCTCGCGTCTAACGGTCTTCTTGTGGTTATTAATATTTCAAATTGAAATTTAGTATACACATTTTTCATGCTACGTTCCCCCAGAATGCCAAGAATTAAAACTTTACATTAAAAATTGTCAAATGGGTTAAATTTTTTAATATTAAATATCTCTAAAATAGTTTAACTTTACCAAAGATTTATACTACCACCATTTTGAAAATGAATAATATAAAGTTTTACTCTTGGTGTAGAGTTAAAACGTAATATACAAAATCTGTATATCAAATTTCGACTCCAAATATTAGTAATTTCTAAAGATAAAATGTTCTATGAGCACTGTGGTAAAATTCACAATATCATTCAATATTTCTCTAACCACAAACAATAAGAAACATTTACGTTTGAGGTTAGGAAAATTATTTATGGTAATTATTAACTGTTTATGGATATGGTAATTTATAAACATATCATTATTTTAAAAATCACAAAATGGCCAACAAACCGAGAACTAAACGTTTTTGGAGATATGTTTAAAAGAAATATTTCCTTTATGTTGATACCCTAAATTCCGAAGGTTACGACACACATTTATCAAACCCTTTGTATATTGCTGTGTATATATTTATGGGTAAAAGTGTACCCTGTGTATGGGTAGAACTAATGGACAGTTTTGATTTTACCCCGATAATAATGAATACTGTAGCAACTTTGGGTAAAAACGATGTTTTACTATTTTTAATTCCACTGACATAACATGATATCTAAACTTAAAGAAGAAACGACAATGTGTATACAGTGTATTATGATAGCAGTGTTTCAGCTTTGTTCACACAATATATTTTTAAACAAAAATCAACGCACTTTGTTATCTCGAAGCTAAATGCCAGTTCCACCCGGCGACAACAATGCTAGAGGAACTGGACTATCACATCTTATCTGCATTTTGCTTATCCTTGTATTTCCTCCCACAAAGGAAATAGCCGTTCACACAGATTCCTCGGACACAATTATTCATAGACCATAAAATATAATTAAATAAACGGTCTCACAACAATGTGTTTTAGAAACCACACTGATTGCTATAAAACTGTAAGTCTTAGTTGTATTGCTAAAACATTAATAGTTTCTACTAAAGATGTCTTATAGAGGATGTTTCATGACAAGTCTGCCAAACATTGGAAAGTGATTCTGGATATCAACATAAAGAAAAACGTTCCTAAACATAAGTATAAAAATGCTTTGTTTTCAGTCTATCTGTCTACCTTTTTAAACAAGACGTAGCTTCATAATGAATTGAGATTTAGATACAAAATTTTGTAGCATATTATATACTAAATTATGTTTTAATGCATCTTGAAATAATATACTTTTTCAATTTTAATGTAATAGCAGATATTTCTTGTTGAATATACTTTTTACCTAACCCTTTCAAAATACGTTTATGTAAAACGTTTGAAGTAAAATATCTCGAAAACCATTGATTTTATAAACTATTTAAAAGATACAAAATCTCCATTCGTTTCAATGCTGAACAGAATATCTTTTTGTAGTCTGTTGAAAGATAGATGAGATTTTGGTAAATAATCATTTAAATAAATAAATAAAAAATAAAATAAAATAAAATTGGTAATTCACTGGAGCAAACAGAAGCCTCTTGGTCTTCGAGTAATTAGCAGTAATTTTTTTTTTTTAAAGTTGAAATTTAACTGTTATATATAATAACTATTTTAAAAGTTGTTAAACTTCTCAATGCTGACTCAAACATATAATGTAATTAATAAAATTCATGTGTTGGCGCAATTTCTAGAAATACGATAACTATTTAAGAAAGTTTTGCATGAATAAATAATAATACACGAAGTGTTGGGCTTGAAGCAGAGTGAAATTTGTAACAGGGCGGGGAAGGAAATAATAATAATAAGTTTATTCTGGTTTTTAAGTTACTGGATAATAACAAATAGTTCATATTAATTATATAGTTTATTTCGATATTTGTCTAGCCTACATAAAAACTAATACACGAAGTTTTGAGAGATTGAATCAACTTCAGTTATCAAGTGATAAACCTAGAAAATGAGAAATGTGAGTGGAGCCAACATAGCCTAGTGCGTGTTGGAAATTAAAACGGATAATGTATGAAAAGGACTCGAGGCTAAAGCTTAAGAAAATATACTGGACAAAATTAATTATAAGTCTCGACAAACGTGATCAGAAAAACTACAAGTCATAGAACACATGAAACTACGAACACTAAATTCAACCGAGAACCTACACTGGTCAACTAAATCAGGGGTTGTGTGCCAACGGTGTGGTTACCCGACGGTTATATCGGGGCGATCAAACTTTCAGTTCCTCTCTAGAAAATTTAGCGAGTGACCACTCCTTGAAAGGATTTACCCCAAAAATTACACTTTAATTTCTAGTAGAGAAACAAGTTCAATTTTCATTAACGCAAGTCATAATAGCTTTTCCTACAAAAGTATGACTGATACGTTTGTCCGTTAATTTTATATATGAGGCTCCAATTATTTTAAGTTTATAAGTTTTTATACAAGTTATTTTTGCTTCTTCCCAAATGAATAACAGTAGGCTACATATTTTATATTTCTTAGGAAAGCGAATAACTTTTTCCGATAATACAAGGGATCGCCATTAACAAAAAGGGTTTAAAATTGTATTGAAATTCTTTTAGTTTCAATATTTTCAGTTTGATTTTATGGATTAAAAGTTTAGTGCTCAACATGACTTCAGTCTACTAAGCTAGTTTGCCTGTTTTCGCATTTCTCGTGTTCTAAGTTAATAACGGGGTTGGGTTACTCTCGAAACAACGTCTACTAGTTTTTAATGATGGAAAATGTCCGAATAAATTCTATCAATACTATGGGGTGAAGGAGATGGGCACCTCTACTTAAGTGAATAGTAGTATTTTGTTTCATTACTTTTGCTGATGACTGTATTTTGTTCAGGTTTTATGAAGGTTATATTTCTTAGCAATTAATGTTATCATAAGAATCGATACTATTTCATTGATATTATGTCTTTCTATCTGACAACTAATGCCGAGCTTAACTAACTGAAATTTACCTCTTACCATTTCTCAAAGACTAGGAATGTATAAATATTTTTATTATAGTGCCTCATTAACAACTTCCTAGCCAAGAAATTTATACGCCATTGTGTGATAATGCATACACTGCACTGACACCCGTTTAGAAAATTATTTATTGTTAAAATTATGCATTTCTAATTAATAAAAATGTGGCTGATCATTGGCCCTCTCTCTTTCTCGTCTGAGAGGGAGCAGTATATTTGTAATATTGAATATTTGTCCATTTGCAAGCTGTGTTCCGCAGTCTTAACTCTAGAATATATATATATATATATATATATATATATATATATATATATATATCGGATCATTTAAAAGTAAGTTGAAACTTAAATTGACTATAGTTTGTTTTTTAATATAAAATAAAATAAAGTACATACATTCCTATGAAATTAATTGAGATTTAATTAAAAAACTTATTAAGACAGGTGTTCGAAGTGGTCGCCATTTTATTCCTGAAGAAGCAGTAGTCTTTCCTCTATGTTATGCTCGGTATTTCTTAACGTGCTGTCATTTATCTCAGCTACGTTTTGAATAATTTCTTCTTTCAATTCTCACGATATCATCTCTACGATTAAAGGTCTTCCTGGCCTCTTGATGTCGCCAACGAACCTGGTGGTTTCAAACTTACTAACAAGCTTTTATATGCGACTTCACTACACGGTCCGTCCCTCAAACCGTTGAGAGTACGTGAACCTTCTTAAAATCCGGCTGATAAACTCCGTTCACATTCATAATAACATTAAATAAATGCGATGCGTGTTTGTAAAGATAAAGTCATTATGGAATAAAAAAGAACCAAAAAATTAATTGTACAGTTTACCACCTACTGGGAAAATGTCATTGAAATTATTCAGCAATGAAAAACTCGTAGTAATGAAAATAACAGCTGATATTTCAACAAATTCTAATTATATCTGTATATGATAAAGAACTTTTCTCAGGGATTGGACAACAAATAAGAAAACCACAACCATTTAAACTTTTAACTTACTTTTGAAAGACCCTGTAAATATGACTGTTTAAAAATATTCAATTTTCACATATATTCTAATATTACAAATATATATATATATATATATATATATATATATATATATATATATATATATATATATATATATATATATAATGATTTTAAAATCAGATAAATTGACGGTGCAGTAGAACATATGAAATAACATTCAAAATATTTGTTCCTGGACTAAAGGGCTGGATTGAAACTCATCAAAACATAAAAGCAACCCATTATTGTTGATTATTTCCTGCTTATATATACAATGGACTTTTACCTTTTAACTTTAATCAGCATTGAAGGCAATATTTTAAAATAGTATATAAAAATATTAAAAATTTGAAATTGACATTTAACGACAGACTATCTTGAACAGAATATAACATGTGATAAGGTATTTACAGGAGTGCACCTATTGAAGAAAATGAAAGATTTATGTTTACCTCTTCATATTATGGCTCTCCTTGTCGAATAATAATGCCTTACTTAACATACTGTCAACCTGATGTCTATGCTATCACTATTGAAATGGTAAAGAAATTGTAACGTACGCAAAATTACCGTATACAGTTTGTTTTATTAAAGTGCGATGATTGTACTAGTCTATGTTATAAAAAAAAAATATTTTGTGATTACTTGACAAAAAAGCTTAACTTTGCCTCAATTTAAGTACGAAAAGTACAAGAATAATTAAAAATAAGTCATAATTTTATAGTTTAATTTTGTATATTACAGTGATGTTAGTTTTCTTTAATAATTATAATTAATATTAATCTTTGGTCGAAATTTAAACCTTCAATTTTTTTAATCATTTTAGTTTAATATGGTTTTGCTCGAAGACCATATTACTTTAAGTAATAGTGTATTCATTTTTATCCCAATTTGTCTTGTATTTTTTAATGTTTTTGATTTTTGCAAATCATTTTAATTCTCGTTTATATGTGGATAAGTGGAAGAGAGTTCCTAGTGGTCCTAATTTCGTCCTGAAATAAAGACCTTTATCTCTCTCTCTCTCTCTCTCTCTCTCTCTCTCTCTCTCTCTCTCTCTCTCTCGGAGAGTTCTCTAGTTCCAACAATGTCCGATTTTAGGTCATGTGTGCTTCAAAAGAGTGATTGTTTGAAATGATGTCAATCGTCGTACAGAGCTCTAATGTCAAAAGGAGAGGACAAGTTTTGATCAATATTGGCATTTATCAACCAACACAAAGTCGAAATACAAAATTATGAATTTATTAAAATTGACTCAAACCATGTTCATCATATATTGGTCAAATGTAGCCTCTAAGGTCACAACATTATGGTCTTCGTCTCCCTAAAAATGACAATTTGTAAGTTACAAAACCAAAAAATCACGGTACAGAAGACCAAATTTCTTAAAATCAACTATATCGATCTTGTTAAAAGTTTTAAAAATCTGAACAAAAAGGACCAACCAATGTGCAAAATCGAATATTAAAGAAAAATACATGTCAGGAATAATTACAGAAGAACCTTGACCGTAGTCATTTAAAAGTCGATCTCAAATTCAAATACGATTTAAAAGTACGACAAATTTTTGGCCCAAGCAAAACAAACAAAAACTCTATTTAAATAAATAAATACTTTTTAATTTTTTAATTTTACAAAACGTTGACCTTCCTTCTATATCACTGGATCTCCCATAAGACATTCCTGGAGGAAAACTCAGTAAAATAAAGAAATTTTATTTCTATTTCTCTTTATACAAGGAGTAACGAAATATAAGTTTGGTTAATATTTGATTTGTGAATGGATTATTTTGTGTAAGAGAGTTGATAAAATATTTTGCATCATTTATTCTGTTAATAATGATGTGGTTCAACATTTCTCTCAATGTTATTGGTCGAAAATTAGTTTGTTTTTAACCATGTACGTCCTAACTGTTGACATGCTGCAAAATATGAACTATTAAGAAAAGTGTACACTAATAATAACGACATAATAACTTGTTCAAAAAATGTTTTTAATAATAAAATTGTATAAATATTATTTTTATACATAATTTACAAGCATTGGAAATTGTATTATCAAAATTTTCACATTTAAATTCCATGATTTTAGCCTACAGATTAGTTTAAAACTAATTAATTAGTTATTTTTAGCTTATTTGATATGTCAGACCAATCCTTGTTCTATCAAAGAAATCACTTCCTTACGACCACGGTTTCGGGCATTCGCCCATCTTCAGGTAAGAGTTATAACACTAAAAACACAAATCTTAACTCCGTGTGGAGACCGTTAAAAATTTCAAAAATCGTTGGCGAGCGACTTGCATTTTATGCCGATCGATCCACACGGAGTTAAGGTTTGTGTTTTATTAAGTGTTTTTTGTGTTGTATAAGTGGTATCTGAAGATGGGCGAATGCCCGAAACCGCTGTTGAATGGAAGTTATTTCTACGATAAAACAAGGATTAGTCTGACATACCACATAAGCTAAAAATAACTAGTTAATTAAATATTCTAATTTTGATTCAATTTTATTTTCTCCCTACCTTCTAAACATATGTTCGTAAAAGAAAATAAGTTGGGATTCCATTTTTGAATTTAAATAACAGTTCAAATAATACCTTCAGGTCATTTTATCTTAGTACATAAGTTGTGCAAGTTTTATCTATTCGGTTTGGTCACTCGCGTCTAACGGCCTTCTTGTGGTTACTCGTTACTTCTTTTGGTGTTGCCTAATGTAAATTTATAATCAATTAAACTTATATCAGCCCTTTAGTGTGTATATATTGTAGAAAAAAGTAAGACGGTTGCTTTCAATATGGGTCAATGTTTCATTTTTACTTTCTCAAATATATGTTGTTATTTATATATGTGTGTAGAGAATTGTACTTGATTTTTCAAAAAACAGGTAATATCCGTTCTGAGGCCCCCTGAGACCAATAAAATGACTTTAGGAATGGTATTAGTTTGTTGTCTGTCTATCTCTCGTCTTTCTGTCTATGGCCCAAACGAGTGAATCAATGTTGATCAAGTTACTTATAGGCATATTTTGGACAAGTTTTTTTTGATAAATGGATAGAACCAAAACTCAAATTCTGGCTATCTCAAAGTTGGTTAGTAAGATTTTAATTAAATTGTACTAAAATGTAGCTTCTAAGAATTTAAACCAAACGTATGGGCCACCATGTCCATATAAATGCTAGTTGGATAGTTATTACGTACCGTAGAAATCACACACAAATCATTCGCAAAGCTGCTCTAAAAGACTTAATTTCTGAAAATCAGCTCTACAGATTTTCTTTAAATTTTGATTTAAAGACCATTTACCGGAACTAGTCGCAAGTAAAAGGAAAATAAGATTCAGGATAAATGTACATAAATTCAAAACTAAACTTGACTCTGAATCAAGAAAGATTTACACTAAGGACGAGTTTATAGCATAAAAGTAGCAAACGTAAGTACTATTTAGACACGCTACAGTATAAATAACTTACAAATAAAAAATTTTACAAAAAGTTGATAAGCGGGTGATATATATATATATATATATATATATATATATATATATAATACATATATATAATACATATATAAATATTTTTCAAAATAAAAAATATGAACTGTTAACAAAGGCTTAACAAGGAGAGCCCTAAAACACCAATTTATCTCTAATCAAAAATACATGGAGTTTTTATCCTTCATGATTTCAATACAGATTTTTGGGGAAGATATCAACGAATATTATTTTTGATTCGTATTCAATTTTTAGATGAGCAAGAGAGAAAATTAGTGCATTTTTTTAACTGTTTATTAGAAATTTCATACCTGGAACACCGAGAAACAATGGGGGGTGGGAGCAAAATAATGTGCATGTTATTTCTAATAAATATCTTATTGATCAAAATAAAAAAATATAAGTCAAATTACTAGTCTACTTTTCTATTGTCCTAATATAACACGAAATGGGAAAAGCGTAAAAAAAAAAAAAACTTATTACACTTAAAAACGCACAGAATATGCATAAATAAATATATACTTCTCTCCCACTAAAGCTACAATATGGAGCTCAGCGAATAGTAGAGCAACGGTGTGTAATAATCTTCTTAATTCTCAAATATTATTTATTTTCTACCTTTACATTGTGTTTGCAGTAACAGGTAGTTACAGACCTTTTTATATTTGGGAGGTGGATGGCCTAAGCAATTCATAATCATAGTAGGGGGGGGGGGCAGGTCGCAGGGTTGGGTTCTGTTACTACTTTGATTAATTTATTATTGCTTGACTATTTAATTCTAAAAGAGTTTTCCCAAAAAAACCTAGCTACATCAGTTTTTCTCATAATATCACACCCCGAAAACGATAGATTCACTCACAGTTTCAACAAAATTTTTAGGACAGTTTATCTCGTAATAATTGAATGTGAAAAGTTACATTGGCCTTTAGAAAAAACTACTTTTTTAAATTTTAACATGGGGTTAAAACCGTAAATGATTTTTTTCAAAGATTAATTTTTTACAAAGAATACCTTTACCTTTCTGCGTCTGAAAACGGTAGATTCTTCTTTTTATAAAGTGTAATGTGTTGCCTTGGACTATTTAATATATAATATAGTTAATTACGTTAGAGGTTGTCCTCAGTCCGTATTATAGTTATGGCTACAGCGCTGTTTCGCCGAACAGTGTCGGCTTCGTCAGGCCGTGTTAGTGTTTGTGCGGCCTGACTAAACCGACACTGTTCGGCGAAACAGCGCTGTAGCCATAACTATAATACGGACTGAGGACAACCTCTAACGTAATTAACTATATTATGGTAGATTCTTCCCATTTCAAAAAAAACCTTCGGCCCGTCTACTAAATAAAATTTATAAATATACAGGTAAAATTTACTATCTTATTAGAATTGTTTATGTAGTTGTTTGTATTGGGTACTAAAATTTAATAATGCTTCGCAAATGGAGTAAAAATGATCAATTACTGAGATAATTCGATTACTCAGTTCTGGTAAATGGAACAAGCCCTCTATTTTTACCTTTTAAATAAAGTTACATCTAGTTTGAACACAGTACATAATGCTTACATTACATTTGTTGTATCTGCACATAAAACACCCGAATCTCAAGCTCCAAGGATTGCAACTCTTGAAATCCACCTAGTCAGCCGGAAGTGATGTGTCCGCTCAATTCAGTTCCTGGTAACACAAGATATGTTATCATTCCTGATAGTTTCACTACTTCCCAGTCCTTTGCAATTCAACTTCGAGTAGATTCTATTTTTTTAATTGTTGACGTTGACATTTATATTTGTTACTCGTTATGGTTATTTTTAATTAAGAAAATCTTAAATATTTGACCTAATTATAAAATGATTCATTCAATTTTAGAATTATAATGTTATAATTATTTGTTTATAAATAAATTTCTTAAAATTTACGTATATTAACAATACTCGTCGCTGAAGTAGTACTACGAACTTCGTGTTGTGTCTCTCATAAAGTTATGTAAAATTACTTCAACTTGTTTTACAATTAATTGAAGATAGGGAAACATCCAAGAAAACAAAAACAGTATCATATATTTTGTCAAATTTATACAATGGCAAACAATAAATTAAAGAGATTTTACAGAATTATTAAAAAAAACTCTGTGTTTACCTTATGATTAAACAACAGAAAACAAGCATAAATATTTCTAAAAAATAGTCACAAATACTTTTTACTGGTAATTTAAATTTCCTTTAAATTGTTAGAATTTGGAATAACAGATGCCGTTAGTGCCATCCTGGCCCTGTCGGCTTGATGCAAAGCAGCCATATTGAACCAAATACTTAATAATATTAAATAATCTCATTCATAAATTGGCCGTGGTTGTGTAAACCTTGTTTAAGAAAAGCATTCAAATTAGCAGTTTTTACTCATTTCGAAGTATTTATCGTGTCAAACCATTGAGTCAATGTTATTAATTAGAGTAGTAATGAGATGTTCAGTATCAACTATAAAATATTTGCTTATCCTCTGTATTCCTTGCGCATTCATTCTTACCACAGCAATCATAATGAGGCAATAATTTTTGTGCCGAGTTATCTCAAGACGAAAATCTTTCTGATCACCATTTATTTTTTTTAAAAAACGAAGAAAATAACCTAAATTAAATAAAACAACCCTCGAATACTTCAATAATACATATACGAATGTATTTGAGTGTAAATGGATCAAATACACGCATGATCCTTTGTGTGTGGGGGGGGGGTGTTTATATATAAATGTCTGTGTGAATGTAGTAGAGGAAGTTTAGTATACTGTGACTCCTGTGTCTTACAAAGTTATGATCATTTACTAGCCTGATGTTTTGTTTTTGTTGCTTCAGACTGTGAAGTTAGTTTATTTATGATAATTTTTTGATGTTGTTTTATTTGTGTGATAACTAATCACTATTACTTCTGAAATATGTTTGTTCTTAATATAAGGATATCTTCAGTTTCTGTTTTTTTTATCTTTTCTATTATAATGGAGAGTCCAATATAGGTTTTTCCTTATGACCTCCTACATTTCTTTTGTGCAATTTTGTTTGCTTCAGTTTTTAAAAATTTTATTTTCTTTTAAATAAGGTATTTAGGGTAATGTATTAAATTTGTATTTGTTGTGGTATGTTTTATTATGAATTTTGTATTTATTTTAGTTTATAACTTGCACATGAGAAATAAAATAAATTATAAGGCTTAAAAAAATTAAAATAAAATAATATAAAATATAACGTCAAGATCGGAAAAGAAAAAGAGTTGATCAAAACAGACCTGGGAGAAAAGAGAAAGAGAGGAATCTAATCGATCTAACCCATGACTTCATGAAAAAGATGTGGATCCAGCTAGGACCTTCGGGAATGTCACTATAGATGGAGTTCCTGAAGGTTACGAACCATTAAAGAAGAGAGTTGTTGGATACAAATGTTATCTATTGAGAAGCGTACGTTCCTATTGAAACATGTGTTTCAAGGTGGTGGGCAATACACACATAATATATACAACAATTCCAGATATTGTTTCCAGAGATCAATGTGTCACATCGAATGGAGTTCGTCGGTTAATAAGAAATTCTATTATACCGTTTCTGTCTGTAACGCTGCCAAATCTGGAAGATTATTAATAGACTAATAGCAGAAATTGTTGGATCTTTTAGACTGCACGCTCCAAACAAAAACCGTTATCTGAAATCATTATCGCACCAGATTGGTGTTTGTTATGTCACTGCCCATAAAGTTTAAAAATGTATACCTATCTAATGTATCCTTAACTAATTTACATCTGTGTAAGAATTAAATCCTAGTGATAGAGCTAAATGACTCGCGTAATGCAAAGTTGCGTTTTAGACTTTCTTGGCCATAGGAGAGGACATTCTATACGGACAAGCCATACTTCCATTTGTCGAGGTATGTCAATTGTCAAAACTCACGTGCCTGGTGTTTATACAATTCTCATGCCATTAACAAGGCGTCGCTGAATGATGAGAAGATTGGTGTTTGGGTTGGAATGTCGCGTAGGCGCATAGTTAGACCCAATTTTTTTGTCGACGCTGTCAACTAACTATCAATAGTACTAGCCAATGTTCTGAACCCATTCATTGAGAAGTTGACAGAAGATGAAACTGTCAAAGCCTTGTAGGGCTTTGTTTACCTGTAGGGCTGTAGAATATCCGTACGGCTCGTACAACGTTATAATTATGTTTATGGGACTCTTGGATTTAGCGAAGAGAAACAATTCTAAAATTCTAAAACCATTTGGCCTTCAAAATCTCAGTATGTTTTTTTATCTCTAGGCTGGCATGACAAGTTCAAAACATTCTAACAATCCTCAAAAAATATATTGCATTTAAATAAAAATACGTTAAAGAAATAAATGTTTAATATTACCTAATTCAATTTTGACTTAATTACTAGAAAGTTGTGCAAAAGATAATATACCTAGAAAGTAATGTTTGTACAGAAACATCTGGATTAAGACGTAACTAATCCAATGTATACAACCATACCATACTCTGGCTATTTATAACGATTACCTATTACTAAAACACTTCCAAAATAAAGATCTATTTTTAAACAGATACACACACTACTTTTAATAGAAATTTGATAAACAATTAAATACATTCAAGTCACCGTTTACAAGCCAATGAATATTACATTGAACAGCTGTTCTTATTAAATAGTACAAGACGTCATGTTACGTTTTTGGTTGATAATGTTGAAGCTTGCACGTGAGACGTGATGTTTTCCTTTCCGGGACTTGTTATGCTGTGACGTCACAAGTGCCCCGGCAGTCTGCCAGCTTGCAACGTGTTCCTTGTGACGTTTACTTATTTATAGCAAATTAAAATGTACTTTTGTTGCCAGAATCTTCTACAACATCTAAACTGTTTTTAGAAAAGAAATGTTTCAGAACTATGATTTCAGAACTTTCTAGATAACTTTACATGACAATTGTCTGTGAATTGAAAATTGTTCTCCCACAAATGTATTAATTGGAGTTAAGACTGGTACGCCCTTGGTTAAGAGTGCGTTAACATCTTGGAGAATACCCTAATCTAATTGTGTGTTTTTTTACTTAACTGGTCATCAGTTAGTTTATAATATACTAATCACTATGGACACGGCTTTAAATATAATTTTTTTCATTTTCTTTAAATTTTTTATGGGATATTTTCGAATGTTAATCATTGTATACATGTTTTCATTTCTTCGACACTACTTATGCAGAGATCTATAAATGAAAGTTCGAAAAAACTTATTGGCTTAACCGTTACTTTACACTTTTAAATATGGATTTGGAAACTTGAGAGCCGGTATACCATATTGGATTTTAATCCTATAATATTATTGTTAAATATGAGCCTCTGGCTTGTCTTGAGGCTAAAGCTCTCGCTTAGTGAATGTGAGATTCTGTGTTCAATACCCGAAGGAACTAAATAATGTACACTGTTGCGGTGAGATTGGAAAGTTACAATTACTATCCAACTCTGGTTAAGAATGCTAGAAGAATACAGTTACCGGAATACGATGTGCGACCACACATTATCCGATTAAAAAGACTTCTAGAAGGTCTAAACCCTTCAGGGTTCTTAAGCCGGAAAGTTTTTATGAGTTGAAATTACTGTCTTAGTAATTAACACAAAATTACAATTCTTATGGCATTTTAATCTTCAGAAGTATGAGTTATTTACTCTATTTATGCGTAAAATATTTCCCATAATTCTCATTAATTTATTTATTTATTGTTATGATATATAACTATTTCTATATATATATATATATATATATATATATATATATATATATATATATCTTTCCATGTCTTAAAGTAAAATGTAGTCTTATAATTTTCCAATTTAAAAGAATCTGTAGATGATAGTTTTATTAATTGCCAATCAGGTAAGTTTATAAGTTTTTGTATCTTTGTGAATATTTGAAAAATGTAATTGACTATATTCTGAATATAAAATAACTTATGGGTGCATGCATCTTTGATTCATTTTTTTAATTTTCTTCTTGTTTAAAGACAAAAAACCTTTCGGTCATCATAGCTTTATAAAATAAAAAAAAAAAAAAAGGAAGGAAAAAACAAAACCTCTAGCCCTCAAATACCCTACTAGCGTCATGATTGGAAGAGAACAAGAGTAAGTAAAGAAAGACCTGGCAGGAACGATTAAGGAGAAGGATCTAATCCAAGACTGCAACGAAAAGCTATAGATCCAGCTAGGGTTGCTAGAGATTGTAACCCCTATAGTGAGCCCTGAGAGTTCAATCTGAATTGGCGTATATTTAGATGGGTCGGTACTCATGTTATAAATTTCATGCACAACAGTAAGTATTGTTCTAACAATATTTATAATGGATGACAAAATATAAAAGGATGTTTTATTTGAATGATTCTACTTTGAGGAAGAATATCCATTCATCAATGATTCAGACTCGTTTAAAAAGTTAGGAATTTGCTAAATTATCGATTCCCTTAATATTTGGAATCCCGGCCTGTATTTTTGATGAGTTTTATAAAATAATAAAATTTTTCTTGTTAAATACTGTAAAGGCAAAAAATTTCTCGGTTATCATCGCCGTGACAAAACAAAAAAAGGAAGAGAAGATCATAAAATAAAGACTCCTAGTCCTTGAATACTCTAATAGCTTCATGGTTGAAGAGAACAAGAGTTGGTCAAGAGAGAGAGATGGATCTAACCCAAAGATAAATGAAGAAAAGTGCAAATTCTCGGGATTGAAACGCCTGTAGCCTACTCACTATAGTGAGGCCTTGAGGGCAATTAATTTACATATTTCTAGACAACAGTCGTTAGGGTACGAAATTTCATACTACATTTACACGTAATTTTCCATAATAAATAGACCTTTAACTAATATCCCGATTGAAATTTAGAAAAACCTAACCTTGTTTACGAGCAGGTTCATTAAATCAGTCGTGTTAATGTATGTACTTGCACTTCTCAACTAATGTTTAAAACTTATGCTATTAGTAGAGAAATATAAAGAGCATTATTATGTATACTTTAAATTTAAACACTCAAAAATAAATATATTTCAAAAATTTTCGTAAATTGTCTATTCACTTGAAATGAGCTACACTCGTGGAATCTTTAATCACCAAATGAAAGCAAACACAATTTTCTACAATGGCAAAGAAAATCTTTTTTTTGGTGAAAATGCATTTAATATTTTATAAGTATTAACTCAAAACCTAGCGAAAACTGTATGGGTACATTTTAAAGAAACGTATGAACGTGAAGGATAAGGTTTGTGAGGTATATCTAGCAGTATTGATTTGTATGATATATATAATACTCATTAATATTGTTGGGAAAGGTATTTTTAAAATATTATAAATACTTAACATTTAAAGCATACAAAAATAAAGGATAAATTAAACAACACATCCATAGGTCTATGGAGGCATTTTTAAAAAAACTTCCATTCACAACAAATAACAGTATTTTGTCAGTGGGAAAAGTAGTATAATATTTTAATTGTGATTTTAACTGTAAATTTCGGATTTAAAAGAAATTTGGTACGTGAACATATTTTGGCAAATCGCGGACGTTTTTTATTTTCCCGATAACTTCTGACATAAAACAAAAACACAAAATTCAAACAAGTTTGGTCATTAAGGACCCAATACATAATAATGCACTTCCAGAGTTCTCGGTAAAAATCAAAATAATCGGCCATGGAGCTGTTATGAAAGACGTAATTTCGTTAATATTTTAAAGGAATTAAAAACCCAAATACGGGTGCAAAATTGTAAGTAAGAGAAAATTGCCGTCAATGAATGTTTTCCAAAAGACTTAACGAACCTTGACTGTTTGTTTTTTTCAACTTAATTTCATTTTATAATATTTATGCTCAAGTTTATAACAGCCCAAGTTAACATTCGAGTTTATAACACAAGTAATGCAAACTTAAATCTTATTTAAAAATATAAATATTGTTTAAATAAACGTACAAAATATAAATGTCGCCCAAGGTTAATTATCACTTACGACAACTATCGAACTGACATATTTAGAGTGAAATAGTTTTGTCAGTTAGTGTTCCACTGTGAATGAGTGTGTGATAAAGTTTGTTTAACGTGTTTGCACCGTCTATTATTTTAGTTTTACAGAAATATTAAATCTTATATTAACAGATGGTTAAAACATGTTTACACTGTTTGTATAAAATAAACAAATACTTGCATATTATTTCATTTAATTGAATTACCGAATGTATCTATGAACTAAATATAACTCCTTCAAGTAAAGATCTGTAGACATGAATAGAAATCATAAAAAAGAAAGTGGTGAGCCTCTAGCCAAGCAATATTTTTATAAATAGACGTGTACTAACTTTTGAAAAGTTAATGTCTTGTTCAATCGGGAAGTTTATGGTAAAAACAAAGTAACATAAGCGTACCTAAATAATGAGTCAGAAGGCAAGATAGAGTGTGCGCGGATTTGGCGAAGTCCAAGTGGGCGCAATGATGCGTAGGGCGCTCGGCCGGTTTCCAATTTGTGACGTAGCGATTGTGACGTCACTCACACCCCACCGCACACACCACCTACTGAAATAATAATATCGTGCTTCGTATTGCCCCCATTACCATCCATTCAGTCATTCAAAAACCTAACAGCACTCTGCACGCACAGTGATAGTGACATGTGAAGTGATAGTGTTTTTTATGAAGTGGTAGTTTTTAGTGTTATTGTGTAAAGGTGTAGTTGTGAAGTGTGTTGCCATGGGTGTTGGGATAGGAGCAGACCGCGATGCTGAGTTTAGCTATGAAAAGAGAAACCGACGACTCCCGAAGTGAGGAGACGCCTCAGGGTCCGGAGGAATTTGTCGATATCTTACAAGTGCAAAGGTTGTTGTTGGAGAGTCGTCGGCCGCCGAGGGAGCGGACACATGTCCCTTACAATGCTCACAGCTCTGGGTCTAACCTTGAGGACTGGTTTACATTGTGGTTTAATTCTTCCACTTCAACGTCAGGTAAATGGGACTACCAATCTGGCGATAAAACTCATTATATTTTATAAAAATGCAAATATCATTTCATGTTATATACAAAAACCAAAGTATAAAATATAAATAACTCATTAAACCGTTTTTGTTTTTAGATTTACCTTTAATTTGAATAAAATAATTATAGTTTTACAAAACGAATGTTTTATAAATGGTTCTCCCTAATATTTTATTTTAATTATGATTTAACTGTAGAAGAGTTGTATAACACAGCATAACTGTATATTTATTAAAAAATTGGTATAATATGTTTGGAAATTTGTCATCATTTGTGTATATAAATTGAATACATGAAGTTTCGAAACTGTTGTTAAACTCTCATTATCTAGTGATAAAACAGGAACAAAAACATGAAAATAGTATGTACACTAAGACTAGTTTAAAACTATAACTATTTTCATAAAACAATAACAAAACATGAAAGTAGTATGTGCCTAGGACTAGGTTAAAAACTAAAACTATTTTGATAAAACAAGAATAAAAACATGAAAATAGTATGTAGCCTAGGACTAGGTTGAAAACTAAGACTATTTTGATTTTAAAAAACCATGAAAATAGTATGTAGCCTAGGACTAGGTTGAAAACTAAGACTATTTTGATTTTTAAAAACTACGAAAATAGTATGTAGGCTAGGACTAGGTTGAAAACTAAGACTATTTTGATTTTTAAAAACTACGAAAATAGTATGTAGCCTAGGACTAGGTTGAAAACTAAGACTATTTTGATTTTTAAAAACTACGAAAATAGTATGTAGGCTAGGACTAGGTTGAAAACTAAGACTATTTTGATTTTTAAAAACTACGAAAATAGTATGTAGGCTAGGACTAGGTTGAAAACTAAGACTATTTTGATTTTTAAAAACTACGAAAATAGTATGTAGCCTAGGACTAGGTTGAAAACTAAGACTATTTTGATTTTTAAAAACTACGAAAATAGTATGTAGGCTAGGACTAGGTTGAAAACTAAGACTATTTTTATTTTTAAAAACCATGAAAATAGTATGTAGCCTAGGTATAGGTTGAAAACTAAGACTATTTTGATTTTTAAAAACCATGAAAATAGTATGTAGTATGTCTAGGTTGAAAACTAAAACTATTTTGATTTTTAAAAACCATGAAAATAGTATGTAGTATGTCTAGGTTGAAAACTAAAACTATTTTGATAAAACAAGAACAAAAACATGAAAATAGCACCCGTATGTAGTCTAAGACTACGTTGAAAAATAAAACTTTTTTTTATTTGACCTAAGTTTATCACGTGTTAATGGTAGTTGATCCACACTCGCGAAGCGTCGTGTATTATTTTATATATACAAATCTCTAAGTGAATTATATCAATAATATGAATAATTCCTTATAATCTAATAACTATAAAAACCGTAATTCTTATTAATTTATAATATAAATTGGGTTTTGAGATTATACAATTTTTTTTTAAATCTATGTATAGTAGGCCTACCTCGCCCCCCCCCCCCTTTCTTCAAAGCGACACACAGAAATTGTGCTATCTTAAAACGTGGCAGTACTATTGTACATTTTATTTATACACTTATTTTTGGTTTACTAAAAGGAGATTTCTTGTACGTCAATTTCTATTTAAATAACTTTACAAAAACATCTGGTGCTATCATTACTGTTAATGACCACTCGATTTTATTGTTCAAGGATGAGCTATTAAAATTAAAGCTCAGAAACTTCCTTTATACTTATACGTAATGTCTTTCAATCGTGAATAACTTAAGATATTGTACTTTTGACATCTTCGCAGTAGTATCCAGAGTGTAATGAGTGGTTACTTAAAAATATTTTGTTGGAAACGCAATTCATAAATTTTCATCAAATTTCGTACGCAGGCATGTTTTTAACGAACCTGAATATTTTTTCTTGGAAAGTCTCAAAATGAATAAGGTTTACACAAATTCAAGAAAAAAGTTTTTTTTTTTAAATTCACTCTAATGATTTCACATTATATTTAATCTCCTAAGAACCCAAGCAAAACATATTGGTCGCCTATTCCAGTTTGGAAAATACAAATAAAATAAACTACAGATGCCTTGACATAATGTAAAATATTTTTGGATTTCGTGACAAGTGAAGATTTATAACCCAAACCAATGTATTAAAGAACACACACATAAAATAAATTTCAATTCATAAATAAATTGGAAATAACAAAATGTAGATTGATCTCTGCCGTGTTTATTTTGGTGTTTTAAAATTACCTTTTTGATATTTTAAAAATTGCTAATCACGCCAACCTGATTTTAATTATCTTTTCGTCATATTAATGTATTTATTTGAATGAGAAGCGACACTTTGTGTAATTTTGCATTTATAGACGAAATTGCTTGCAACACAGAAAACTATAACATTAATTACAATATGTTATCTAAACTAAATGTATGTGTTTCTTTTATTACGACAGTTGTTTATGTTGCACTGATCTCTATGGAAACGCTAATAGTTGCATTATCTCTCCGTGTATTTTAAATTGGATTTATGATACTATTGAACTATTTTTACTTAATCGACTTATGAAAACGTATATTTTTAAAACGACAGATCGAAATTGATTCCACCTTCAAACGTTGCTTCACAATTTTGAAACAAAATACCGCTTAAGAAAACTTAATTTTTATTTAAATTTGTGATCTGTAGTAAATTAACTCATAAAAAAATCCAGATTTTTTAAATTTTATATTCTTGTTTAATAAGATAACATAAAGTATAGGGTAGAGTTCTTTAAATAAAGTTCCTCATTATTTCTTCAGAGGAACATTGATAGCCACAAAACCTCTCCAGCGCACTCGGTTTCAAGCCTTCACTTCTCCCATGTCCTTCCAACCAACCTCATCTCTCTCTCCACCATATGCCTCGAGGTCATGCTGTGTCTTCCACTCCTTCTCTGTCCTTCAGGATTCCATTCCATACCCTTCTTGCAATTTTAAACTCTTTTTTTACTCAGCGTATGGGCTATCCATATCCACTTCAGCTATTTTAGTTTTAATTTCAAAGGGATTTGTTTGGTGCGTTCCTACAACTATTAATTTGAAATTAATAATACCAATGTTATCCCCAAAAGCATACACTTATTTTAAAAGGGTTCCTTTGTTGTTTATACTTAACTCCTTCCGGTTCTCACAGCCCTACGTAAGGACAGACCAAATATTTGTCTAGAACAGTCTCAGATTTACCCATAGGCTCTTCTGTAGCGATCATACTACTTCTTCTGTGACTCTTTTTTTCAGCCTTCATACTGGATCTGCTAAGCTAAAACCTCTTTGTCTTTTTTAAATCTGGCAATCACTTCTTCATCCGTTCCTCTTGAATGGATTTAATCTGTTACATCTTGGTATCTTTGATTTTAAAAAACTAATGTTGTCTGCAAAGTCCAGATCTTGTAGACGTTCAATAAAGACGCTATTGAATACAAATGGGGAGCGCCATGGATGCATTCCCTTATCATTTCTCTTTAAAATGATAATTAATTATGAAATAAGAAAGGTTGAAATTGGTGGCAGAAGAGAAAATTAAGTTTTATCAGTGCTGTAAAATATTCTTAAGTTGTTGACATAATATTATTAGGTTTCACTATCCATTGACATATTGTTAGTTGTGTTTATTATATCATTATCAATTTATATATTTCACAAATCCAATATAAAGAGACAAAAATATAAATATCGCTTTAAAATATAACTGTTAACTAAAGAACATACAATTAAAAAAAACTGATAAAGGGGCAGAGTGTAAAACGGAAGGAAAGATACTGATAAGCTTGTCACTAGGATCCCTGTTGAAAGCTGAATTACAAGTGAATGCTTCTATTCTTAAATGTATATTTTATTTATTTAAGAGACTTTAAGATAAGATTTTTCTTCTTTAAAAATAAAATAAAATCGATTCTTGAATGTATATCATTGCTGTAAACAATAAAATGGTTTACATTTTTGTTTACACTCCAAAATGAAAAAAAAATGATCCCAAAAACATTTTCTTAGATAAAATATTTACACTTTCTGTATTTTCTTCGAAAAAAACGTATTTTCCAAAAACAGCGATTTCAAAAAGTCAAAACTGTGGAAGGGAAATCAAAACTTTGTGACAAAATTTGAAAAGTTCAGGAAGGTGTAAAAGTACAGTAAAAGGCTTTATTTCCTCTGAACTTTCTTTTCGAAAAAAATATATATATGTTTTCGGTAATTTTCCGGAATAATCCTTAAAACTGTTCAAAACATTAGGGTGATAACGTTTTCTAAACGTCGAAAAAATACATACTTGTAGTATGAGTCAAGATAAACAGTTGTGAGTTTATAGATGGAACAATTGCCCAACTTTTCTATTCAAATATATTTGATTTAAACGTAACTTACATCCATACACATTTCAGACAGTTGTATATCGAAAAATAAGCTTAAAATAACAAGTAGTGTAAACATTTCTCATTTTTATACAAATTATATATAGAATAATAATTTTCTGGGTATTTTTTTTTTTTTTTTTTTTTTTGAAATCTGATATATAAATAATTTTATTCTTTATTACAATAATAAATAATATTCGAACTTCGAAATATAAATATATTTTGTCGTGTTTTGTCTAAACATTATTACAAAGCTGGTCTCTGGTTACATTTTTACTTTATCAATGACTTTAGAAGTTATTTCCAAATTTGATTGGATAAAATGTTCACATTAAAAGACTACTGCTGATTTTGAATACTGTTTACGACTTTCTAGTCCATGAGCCCCAATTATTCACATTTTGGTACCACCTGGAATGGCAATGATTTTTGTGTTACATTTTAATGTCTAGATAAATATAAAAATATGATAACAATGTTATTTAACAATCCTTGAATTACCGTGAATCCGTATGATGATATCAGCATGATCACAATTTCCAATGGGAAATATAAAAGTTTTATCCGATTTCCAGACAATATGATATTGTACTCTTTGAAAATGATATTATATAATATCATTGAACTGCAACTGGTTTCATTCTAAACTCTTTAATCTTTTCTGCTGTTTCTGTGGCCATCTAGAATTCAATTAAATGAGGACCAAATTTCAAAACATTTGTAGCAAAAATGGCGGTTTAACAGTTTGATGTACAAATGAGTATAATTTTGGTAGACTTTAAATACTTTTTTTTATTTGTAAAATTAACCGTTGCTGTGTAATCTAGCATTTATTTAAACCTATTGTATTTATTACGTTTTATTGCTACACATTTTTTAATTGAGAAATGCAAATCCGCTCTTAAAGTCTTCATACCTTTGGCTTGACTCTACTTCCCTTATATTCTTTAATTTATCATAGTCAATAGAAAATTACTGAATTAAAACAGTGATAGTTTTTGGTAGTTCATCCGGTTTGTATAGACAAGAATGTAGTCGGAAATTGTACGATTATTAAAAATACACGTCCTTAGCTAATTAGAAAACAAATATTTTTCTTCCAGTATCAATTAGCATTAAAATGTTTTTCAAATATGACAATATTTTTCAAATGAAAACTCCATCTTATGTAAACAGAATTAGTTTCATTGAATTTAACAGAGAATATAGAATTCATTTTTCTTCTAGGGTAAACATAAATTCATGTCTTGGTATAAATACTCCTTTACTGTAGTACATAAGACAAGTCAGCATTGTAAACCTACTCAAACTTTCCCTTGTCATTACGTACAAACAGGAGGTGCAACTTTATAGTTTATTGAAAGTATTTAGTAAATATTTATTTGTTTTTCAGTGAAGTGAAATTTAAATTACTACAATATATCTTCTGTTATTCATGTGGGACGTATTCAGTTCTTTGGTGAATTAAATATTGCAAGTGTAGCGTTCATGTAAACTGCAATTTAAACGAAATGATCTCCAAAAACCATTTGAAGTTGTATATATTTATAATTTAGAAAAACCTATGGGAGTGAGTTTAAAACCTTATGACACTGGTTCCTACTTTAAGGACATTTGTATTAGCGTATTCCATTGGATAAAACAATAATGCGTGAAATTATTTACAAAACTTCACTGATTTGTGTAACAATTGGACTTCGAAAAATCTTTGCCTTCTAAGTACACTTCTAAAAAATACAAAGTTAGGTTTGTATAAAAAATAACGAGACTGATTTTGTGAGATAAGCAAGTAATAGTTTAAAACTTTATTTACTTTCACGTAGGTTTGTAGTATCTTAAACCTAATACACAATCTTATATTTGTGTAATATTTGTTTTCCGCACGTCGCAAAAATAGAGGTCAATCAAAAAATCAGCGTTACAGCAACTTGTCTTGTGCCAAACTTCGCGGTAAAAAATATTTAACAAATTAGAACAATATTAAGATGGTGGGCGAGACGTGACAGTTTGCTCATCCTTAGACCTAAGATACTCCACCAACTCTCATTCTCTTTCAGAACCCAAGTGCTTTGAATATGCTACAGAACGACTGAGGAGGACCTTTGAAGCTTTGTTAGCCAACACGTTTTCGCATTTCACACCCGCGCCGTAATGTGATCATAAAACAATCCCAGTCTAACTTTGACCTAAATTTGTTAGAGTCAGCCTAAATAGCTCTACAGCTACAGTCTTTTCCTTGCATCAAAGTCTAATGTTTTCTCGAACACAATTCATTGAGGCTATAATTTCTGACGGTAACACCGTTGGGGTAGATTCCCATTGGCAGGAGAGGAATGTAATCTGTTCATGTCTGTCTCCTCGGATTCCAGACACTATTCCAGCCTTTGTTTGAGAGCCGCCATGAATGACTCTTACTCATTCATGGGTAAAGTCTTCCTTCCCTCTAACCATTCCTTGCAGTCAGGTATTACCACTGAAAATGGTTTTGACAAACTCTCGTGATAAAATTGAGTGAACGATCCTGTGTACACCTTCCATAGTCCTTCACATCGTAGGCGATATGCACTTTTCCTGACTAGTATTGTCTTTATGAAACAATTCACTGGAAGTGTCTAACTCCCATGAAACGTTCATCATCCCGATGGTGACCTGAAATCATAGTTATGCCACTCATACAGATACGTAACTTTATTGCAACCAGTGGAATATTTGGGGAATCTGAATTATGTTAACCACACTAACTTGCACATTGATTTTAGTAACTGTTCAAATAATTAACATTCAGCTAAACTGTGTTGTATTAATGGCTCTCATAATCTCTAGTCATTAAATAATTGCAAAATTTTCTGTCGTATTTTAAATGGGATTATTTAGAATATGCCATGGCTCACTGTAAAAAGGACAATAATTGATTTTCTTAGTGATCACGTTGATTATGTTTAAAATATATCAATTTATTTTTGTGAATGAGTTAGTGCTACATTGTTCTATGTGATTGTTTATCTATTAAAAGTTCAATTTTCTCTCTATGTGTTTTAAAAGGAATTTTCGAATATTTGAAAGATATGTGATGTACAGTTTTCAATTCTACCTGTGAAACCCCGTATATTTTACACGACCAAAGGAAGGAAAGATCTTTAAAATAAGAGATCAAAATCCATTGGGGCTCAAATGATGCTTCACCATTTTGATACTTAAATAAGTATTGGAAAATTAAGTACATTTAAAATGCGTTTGTGTGAATGAAAGAAGGTTTGTGCGATCATTGTACAATATTCAATAACGACATTACTTGCTTACATAACTCGTAAAACTAATAATTTCAGTTATTGTGTTTTACTGGCCGAAATTGTTGTGGTTTATATGATTTATATTATTTTAAACATAAAACCCTCTCCATTTGTGTGTTAAATCTTATTCATTTTGTTTTAATTTTAAAAAATGTTATTTAAAAATCAAAATTACGTAAAATCAAAAATCTCATCTAAGAGTACTAGAAGAGAAATCGCACTTAGTATTGACATGTATTTATTAGGAAATTTAAAAAATAAAAAAATTTAAAAAAATAATAAAAACGATTTGTTTAATGTCAGTCGCTTACTTATTTGACATGGTTCAGACGTTTACATGATATTTTTATCATTTTTAAACAATTTTTTTTAAATAAAGTTCATCTAAACCATTTTTTATAAATTTATCAGATTCCCAGACGTTATTATACTACAAATTAATAAACAAATAAAAAGAAGTATTCTAAAGCAAATCTGTCTTTTCTGGCGAACAATGTATGTTCAAATGATTCAGACTTCTTTATTATATTAAACAACGGATTAATTGCAAGAAACTATCTCAAAAACCTTAAAAAATAAATAATTCATATTCTCAAAAATCACCGTAATAATAATAACAATAATGCCTAACCTTCCCACTAATCTAATCCCAAATTATAGGTGTAAACAGTGTAATGAACATCATTGCGTAACATGAAAAATTCTTATTACTTTTTCTTTCAAAACTTCCCATAGACTTTATCGGTCTAACATCAAATTCATTAAAAACACAATTGACAAAATATCGCTTGATATTCTTTAAAAATACAAAACGACCTTTTCTAGCATGCATCAATAAAATTTTAAACGTTGTTACAACTTAGAGAACATAAAACAATTACACCTAGACAAATAAATTGATATTGTTAACTAGCTTAAAAATTAATACTTCGATCGAAAATTTCAATTAACAGCCTGAATATTCAATTTAATAGACTAATTTATAATAGTAGTTAATAGTGCAAATAACAGCTAATTAGATTTAACAGCTCACTAAAAAGGTTAAACCACTATTTTTATTTTTCGCAAAGGTTTTATAAATCAAAATAAAAAGAGGTTTTTAATAATTTTAATTTTTTTACTATAAATAAGTTAAATATAGAAACTTGCACCCACTTAACTTCACTAATAATTACAATGCTTAAAGATCTTTGTACTGAGGTTCTGCTTCGTCAAATAGTTTTATGTTTTGTCGTCATAGTTTATCATGTTAAAAAGTTCCATTTACCAAAAAAATGACGTGAAGAAAATTTGTTTAGTTCGCTGTAACTAAAATGGCTTCCGTTAACGTGATTATATTAAGATAAATAAAACGAAAATTTCATCTTCTTAACTTAATTGTTTGAAAAATTCTCAGAAGAATAAGCCTATTTTTAATTTTTGGACCTACGGAGAGTGAAGTGACTATTTTTGTTTAAATGGTCGTGTGGTCATGTGACAGTTCATGTTAAAAGTTATTTAGCTGTTCGGTTTTGTTATACTGATCCCAATGGTAACGTTTTAGATGATAATAGTTGATTTTTTTTCTAGGAGTATTTTAAATGGAATTTTTAGAATTTTTTAACAATGTATAAGTTTGTATATTTTTCACAACCCCACGATGAATAACTTAATAAATGAGGCCTTGATAATGTTTATCATAGCGTTCTTTACTACACAATTTTGAACATGTATGAAATTAAATATTCCAAATGTAAGGAGAGAGATTTATATTATTAGTGTGAACATGAACGCGCATATAAAACTAATGATTTTTATTGTATATAAAAAAATTGTAATAACTGTAAAATTGTCATCAGAGGGAATATTGTAAGTCGCATTATTTTATTTAAATTTAGAATTGTTGGTTCCGATGAAATGTTTATTCAATCAGAACGTGATTTTTCATCTTCGTTGTTAATTTATTATAATTCTTTCAGATGGCATAATTGTTTTTATCACGACCCGATTTAATGTATTACAAGCCGCCATTTTGTATCATGATATAATGAATGTGATTGGTTGAAACCTTAGAAAGCCTACATTTCTTGATTTGTGATGTCACATGTACTGACTTAATCTGATATCACTGCGTCCATGTATCTATTATTATTCTGTTTGTACAAGGTAAACCATTGAATAGAAATTTATATGATTTTAATATAAATAAACAGTAAAAAATAGCATAAACTCTTACATACCCACATAGTTCAGTCAAATTATTCACTTTTAGAGCTAATTTTGCACTGGTGAATGAAATAAACATCAAACCGAGGCGGGAGGATTGCTTTGTAATAACGTCTTTACAAACTCGAAAAAAAACTTGACTGACTCTCGAATGTTTATCATTGTTATAAACAAAACATTTGTGTATAAACCAAAGAGTTTAAAAAAATATCCGATTGTTTTAGATTATAAAAAAAAAGAAATGTAACTAAAAAGTGTGTATTTTCCTATAAATAGTCGTTTAAAAAGGGAAGGAGAGTCAAAGAACGTCAAAAAGTTGTGAAACATTTTTATTGCAATTTTATTTTAGTACAATTTATTTTATTTAAACGTAAAGGTCATGGATATATATATATATATATATATATATATATATTGTATATGATTATTTTATACATTTGTTTAACAATTTTAACATGTGTGAAACCGCGGTTTTCGTTTTTCAAGGAGAAGCCGCTTGTAATTTATTTCAGATTTTTTTTTAACTTTTGCATAATAGTTTTTACCCTTAAAAGGATTAGTTTTTCACCATTTATACTTTTTTTTTTAGGTAAAACATCCATTTCTTCGAATAGTCATAAAAGTAATAAAGTTTTGTATTGATTTTACACCTATCTCAATTTTATTAGATTCTTGATAACTTTTTGATGTTCCCTCCCACTTTTTGGATTTTTATAAAAGGTAAATTCTCGTAAAATACTCTTTCTTTTAAAAAAAATAACAAGAAACTAATATCTTATTTTTGACCTGATTGTGTAAAACACTTTCTTCCGTGTCAGTTTTTCAATCTTTGGTATATAAATAATTTCATTGCTTAAAACAATGTTGATCATTCCAGTAATTAAATTTCTTTATCTGGTATTATCTAGACGGGATTACAAAACAGTTATTACCATAGTTAAATTATTTATTTCATTCACTCCTGGAGATTTTCAAAGTTATTTTATAATTTCCCCGGACTAACACAAAAAAAAGCTAATTAAAAAAAGCAATCATCGTCAATAGTGTTAGTTAGCTCAGTAGTAATAAGTTAAACAGTAGTAACTATTAGTAGCACAATGCTTTAAGTAACCATATTGCCTGCAATAATAACAAAACATATTTAAACTTATTGACCTGTTATAAAATTATGATATTGTATTCTGTGCTTTAAATAGTTTTTTATTGTGTTTTTAAAAATTATTATTAATGTTTCATATATTTTAAATATTATACAACATAAAAACACAATTTTTAAATGATTTCTTTTATGTAGATTAAAATATGAAATCAAACAATACAATGAGCACAGATAACATGACCAAGTTTTTTGTATATGATTAAATAGGTTAATGCACATCCTACATGATATACTTGTAGCTGTCAAAGTTATAGTGTAGGCAGGCAAGTATTATTAATGGACAATTCATTTTTTAACTTGTTTAAGTTGTATTAGAAACACCTTTTTAACATGTGTAATTATAAAGGGTAAGATACTACCACACACTGTAATTTGTTATGAATTACATGATTAATATGCAGAGGTTTCTTTCATAAAAAAAAGTATATAGTAATTTTTTTTAAATTGCGTTCTATTTTATAAAAGTATAACTAATAAAATATTTTAAAAGTCTGGGAGAGTAAATTATTAGTAATGTTATAAGTTTATCTGTTCTATTTGTTCCATAAACACAACAAAAGACAATATTAAACGATAAATTGTTTAGTGTAAAGCATAAGCCTATTTGGACTGATTATTAGAGGTGTTTGACCTTACTGGTAATAGGCTCTTTGCAGTGTTTTAGTTATCTAAAACTAAAAGGAACGGATTCAGATCCTTCCAGTGATGAAAAACTGCAAGGTACCATAGTAAGATTAAGCAAAATAAGCATTGAAGTAACTTTCTCACACACAAACCCAAAGTAGTATGCGATATTGATCAAACTTTGGTGAAATTTAAATATTTAGAACTCAAGAAATATGGCAAGCTACAAATTAAAGAAAATTAAACACTAGTAAATTCGAAAACCCCTCAATAAACCCGACGACTTAGATCATAATTGCTTTGTCAGAATTTGAGATGTTCAATTTCAAAGTCAGTGTACATGATGTGTTTCACTTTTTTACCAATACAGTACTCCCAAACAGAAACGTTTCACAAGATGACAACTAATATATTTTTTTAGAACCTTAAACGGTACATTTAATATTATTTTGTCTTTTATTACATAGATTATAAGAAATATAATAATATGTTATAACTTCTTGAAATTACAAGTTATAAAAAAAGATATAAACCAAATATACTTACATTTTAAATTTGAATAAAATCATATCACCCTCTTCACGGACTGTAGACAAACAACAGAAAATATTAAAAAATCTTTTTTCTACAAAAGGATGCAATTTTACGAATCGTTGGTCCTGTCGAAAACCAGAATAATCTGTTAGTAAATTCATAATGGCGGATACTTTTAATTAATGATTAAGTTTTTTTCTAGAATAAAATTTCTTGTGTAAGTTCTGTAACAGCTTACTTTGTCAAATATGTAAGGGCCAATGCATGTTTTTTACTTAAACATAAGTGTATCTCTAAATCGAGTTAACAATATAAATTTAAAGTTAGAAAAACAATAGGTATAAAAAGCAGGTATTTTAGAATAACTTTATCAAGTAGGTTTTACTTAGGTTGAATATGATCGATAATTGAAATTTAATTAAATTAATAGTAACATTTAAATGCTTAGGTCATTCAAACTAAGGTCTACTCTAAGAAACGAATGGGATAGATAAAAGAACACCAAATGAAAATAACGTCCTGTCATGTCAGTTTAGCTTTATTCAAAGCAAAAACACAACTGCTAATAATTTTTTTCTCTAATTGTTTGAATTCTTTTAAATCGACGGAGTAAGGGGAGGGGTAAACCGACAGAAGGTATTTATCACGATAAACATAATCTTTTTTTGTCGCAGACAATTTAACATATATAATGTGCGAAGTTAGGACCGATCAAGTCACGTTAGATTTCGTTACGCTAGGTCAGATCCTCTACCTAAATATATTATAAATAAAGTTCATTATATTATCAAAGAGAACAAAATTAATTTTCAATATGCAGACAGTATGGAATTGTCATATATACGTAGGCACAATAGCAGTCAGTCTTAAAAATTAAGAAAGAGTTTTAAAATTTACTTACGGGGTCTTTTGTATAATCGTATGCCTCAGTTTATTTTTTCTATTACTAATCGAAACCCTAGACTCTAAATTTCATTAAATAAAAATATAAATAATAATTTTGTTATGGTTTTAATGTTTTAGATAATGATGGATTGTTAATAAAATTGATATAGTTTATTCAATAGTAATAACCATTTTTCAACGTTTGTGTGTATAAAAATGAGTACATGACTTTTCGAGAGTATGAATCAACGACCATTCTCAGGTGATAAACCTAGAACTTGAGAAATATGAAAAAAGTCACTATAGCCTAGTATCCTAGAGTCATGTTAAAAATAAAATAAAATTAGTAATCTAAGAAAGGAACCCAGAGCTAACACTAGGTCTGAGCTATAAAAATAATAAAATCTAAATAGAAACGTGATCAGAAAAAAGCACTTCACAACACAAAGAATTAAAAAACACCAAATTGAACCGATAACCTATATTGGACAAATAAATAAAACAGGGGCTCACTGTAGTGATTAGAAAATTGACAATATCGAGGGACCCAGTTGGATTTACACTTTTTTAATGTAGTCTTGGGTCAGATACCTCTCGTTTCACGTCTCTCTTGACCAACTTTTTTTATTTTTCGATCCTGACACTATTCAAGTATTCAAGGGCTATGCTATAGGGGGTCTTTTATTTTATGTCGTTTTGTTCCTTTTTATATAAGACAATGATAACCGAGAGGTTTCTTACCTTTAAACAGCAATGAAAAAAATAATAAGGTTCAAGAGCTGTATGCCAAAGGAGTAGTTACAGTACATAACTGTTTTATTAAAGTGCACAACCTTCTGTCCCCTCTTTCAATTTTGAATCTTTATTATCAATCCTTGTGGATATTTAGCTGAAAATATTTCAGCGTTATTTAAATTAGAGTATATACACAAATTATGGCAGTGTCCGAATAAACTGTGTCAAAAACATATTTTAGTCTAATTCTGTTTTGCCTGACTGATACTTCTTCATGTACCGCATACATAAGGAAAAGATTTCAATGTTCACATAATAAGATAACTCAAGGCTGTCTCTCAGTCTTATAATTGCTTAACCTTTCTACTAAACTGATTGCTTCCAGTCGTTCAGCAAACTTATTGTTTGTTTTTAATTAATTTTACCACCAACAATGTCTTTTATAGGAAGAAACTGAAATAATAACTGACAATCATTGAGAATCGGCATATCCTGGTTCCATCTGGGATTTTAAACCCTTATGAATAATATCAACTTAAATAATTACCTTAGTAATTGTCAAAAAATAGAATTCTTAAGATAATTAAAAACAACAATTCTTCGACGGTATCGGTTGTTAAGTTTTATGAAATCCATAACTTTAATTAAAATACGGTTTATTAAAAGAATTTAATACTATTAAAGGAACAAATCTTTGTAAGTTTGTAAGTTTTATTTTGAAAACGGTTAAGAGGATCTTTTAAAATGGGGTGATTGTATCATTTTTAGTTTTCAGTTTAGACTATAAAAAATCTGCCCTTCTAAGGGACAGTAAAATGTTTCTCGTTCAATTACTTCGACGTTACGGTCCCGTTTTTTCTCCCGGCTCTAAGTAACTTTTATTGAATTTTTTTAATCACGTTCAGGCTACATTTATTCCACTAAATGCTAATTAGAGTAATAACGGTCCTGAGAATTTTATTTATATGATGCGAATCTACCGTGTATGTGTGTGAAAAAGCTCTCGACTTTGGACAAACTCATATATGGGGTTAAAAAAGTAGATTGTTTTCATCGATATAATATCCTTTACTAAATAGCATATTTACAACTCGAAAAAAAAAATTGTGAAGCAGTTATTCATGAATGAATCTGTTGAAAACCTCGTTTAAACAATACAATACCGCCGTGATTTTGTATTGTCTATGCTAACCGTCCAAATGGCCTACGCTTCCCTCTTATAGTACACATAATTTAAAGTTTATAAAAGTAAGATTTTGTCATTACACACCCTAATTGAAGTGGCTGGTTACGATTCGCCGAACCCCTTTTGACTGTCATAGTGATGAGAAGTTATTGTATTAATGTGAATTTTGTGCGATTTTAAGCGTAATATTAACATTATTATGTTTAATGTGTTTTGTGTTCAAAAAATATTATTATTATTAAATATTGATCGTCTTTATTTATATGTTATTTCTTCTCTTATTCGTCTTATAATATCAAAATTGATAGTTTTAAGTTTGTTCTATATATAAAATTTTGTATGTCTAGCAGACTTTCTTTCCCGGACAATACATGTCCGTCCTCAAGTAAGCATGAAAGGACCAGCTTTCACCTTGAAAAGTTTTTGCTGGATCATACAGACACTCAAAATTAGTGGTTGTGTGACAACTATATCTCTCTCCTCTTTGAAAGCCTAAAAGATCCAATACTGTTTATATTTTACTCTAATTCATTTATGAATATAAACAAATTACGTCCAATTTATATCATATCTTAAGGTAAATTTCAGAGAATAAGAATGTGCAACTGTTGTGCAAATAACAATTTATTTGTTTGTAACCCTGTGAAACTGAAAATATCAAAAATTAACGAGTGGCAAAAACTTTTACTTTTGGTCCTTGAAAAAACTCGCCTTGAAAGTTAAAAAAAGTTACATTATTTTTTGAAAAGTTTAAATTTCATTTCATTTTCAATCTCATTTTGTACGATTGCTCGCTATTATGTATAAATATTTATTTCACAAACAAAAACAACAGTTCACTTCAATGATACATATGAAAATGAAAATAATACCATACATATAAAACTTTAAAAATAAACTTCAGCAATAATAGCAATAACAAGAGGGAAAAAACTATAATTACTTACACTACAAGAATTAAATGTAATGTTTGTAAAAAAATAAGCACCCCCAGAGACAATGCCTGTGTTGGGGTTGCTATCAGATAAGAAAACAAAAACAATAAACAAAAAGAGTCATGAGCTGACCAGCTGTGGATCAATAAAAAAATTAAAATAAATAATATAATCGACTTTTAATGAAATAATAAAAACAATCCAAGCCAAAATAAATAAAAGTTCAATTAAAATGTCGCATACGTATATATATCTAAACCTACAAACCCAAAATATTTTTAATACTTTTGAGTCCGCCAAGTCAGAATACTTTATTCCTATCCATGCCTTATAACAGTGCCGTTTTGTGTCGAGGCCATTTTAAAACGAAAATTTAAATTTAAACTCGTGTAATTATCTAGTTGTAAAACACATAATTCCTTAATTTCATAACGCTATGTACACAAAGTTAGACTTAACTGTGTAACAAATACACAGACAAAGCAACATACATGCGAAATGACTAATTGTTGAAAAGGCGAGTTTTTAAAGAACCTCTCTTCGTTCGGTCAATAAGCCTGTATAATTAATAGTATAGTTATTCAGGTAACGTCAGAAGACGTATTGAGCCCTTAAAAGTAACCATTAGAAGGTCATACTGCCAAGTTATCCAAAATACATAGACAGACTTTAAGGTTAACATTTTGTCTGATAGATTCAACTCGAGCAAATTGTTCAAGTCTGAAGTTAAGGCGAACAGGATTGCCTACTCAAATCTCCTTCTGTGGAGATTTAGACCCACGTCATTTTAATCTAGCGTCCGGGTCACTCTCCTAATCTAACTGTTTCACTTCTATCCAATATTTCAGAGATCTTCCTGCCACAAGGAGGTAATACAGAAATACGAAACTAAACGGTTCATTAAATCCCTTTCGTTGTTCCTTGACCCTTCTGCCTCACCTTTGTCGATGATAACAGCCCTTATGGTTAGATTATTTCGTTAATGTTTGGTATTAGTGGGAATTAGCATAATACAACCGCCCACTCTCTCAGGCCAAGGGATTTGGGTGGGTATCATTGTAATTATGATTGTGTTATGAAAAGCACCATATATAGACTTACATAATAGATGCATATATAAACAGTTAACACTGTCCGACCATTCAGCCAACGCTTTGCTACGTCACAGTTACACCCAACTTGTAGAAAACCTGTTCTTGACTTCTACCTCGAGTGGGTGAGTTCTTACATATTGCCTCTCGCATCTCTTCTTCATCAAAACCACCAAAACAATTAGTTTAACTAAATTATAACAGATCGAATATCATTTCTCAGACTGTTTAATAATGTATTTAACGGTTTGCCTCGAGAGAAGTTAGTTTCCTAACAATAGATATAACATAAAATGCTGCAGTTGTCTAATATATTTACTCGTGTATATATATATTATACTCGATATATTATATGCTAACATAGATTAATCTTGACTGGCCTAATTAGAAATTAAAAAACAACCAAAAAAGACCGATCTTAATCTCTTCAGATTTTTATGACTTTTTTTTTTTTAAACTCAGTATAAATCTAAAGTGTAATAATTAAGAGTATTTTTCAGTTAAGTATAATAATAAGTATAGTGTGCTTTTTGTTAATATTATACATTTATCAGGAAAATAAAATATACAATAATTATTCTTTTTTTAAAAGTAACCTACAGAATCAAAAACAAATACAAGAGAATTAAACAAAATATAATACAATGGAATTCTTTAATCCAGAGATGGGCAACATTAACAAAAATATGTTTCTACAAAATTACTATTGATAGTTAAATACCAACATAAGTTGTGTCTATATTTTACTAAATTATACTAACTTTTCTTTTGTAATACTAATTTATTATTGGTTCTGGGGAGGACTCTGCTCCCAAAATACCCTTTTCTAATTTAAGTTAAACATTTACCCAAAAAGTATAGAATGTTTATCTCTTTCCGAGAATTACACAAAGTACCTTATCTCCCTGTCTGGATTATTATTAAGCAGTAACACTCTTTCTATAATATTGTACAAATGTCACTAATTGTACATTTGTTGTTCATGATAGAGCTCTGACCTAAAAACTCGTTCTATTATGGAAGACCAACCTGTACGATCCAACTTCAGTGTTCCTGATATCTTCTTATAATCCCACTAACAAATCATTTAATTTTGCTGCAACTGCTATTCTTTAAACACTACCGAAAAATCCAAATTATACCCGAATGTTTTCCCTATTGTGATCATTCTTTAGACGAGGACATATCCCTCCTAATAACCAGCTCTGCTAATTTCTTTGGCAAACTTTTTTTAGTAAACGTAAAGATAAAATATATTTCAAATTAATTTCCCGTAAACGCAGTAACTTAAAGTCAGTCTCTAAATATAATATACAATTAGGAGTGAGAACATTTTCTTTAAAGTGGTAAGCTTTTTACTCTCAGCCATTTCTAACCTCAAATTTGAGTTCATATGTAACTATTGTTTTGCAACCCGACTTAAAAACCGACTGTTTTTGAGTTTATACAAATTTCGTACAAAACAATTGCCACGCCACGTTCCAGTACATTAAAATAAATAAACATAAAAATATAAAACGGTTAGAAAAGACTTCAAATAGAACTTAAATGTAAACAAGAAAACTGATTCCTACCGAAAATTAGTTAAGAAGAAAGAGGTTTATAATAATAGCTTGTATGTTTATCTATGAAAAGAGCTTTGGTGTTTATTAAAGAGCTTTACCATTAGTATGGTATAATATGTAAATAAACGCCGCAATTGCACTAACTTTCTCATCTGCAAAACCAAATACTAACGATTTTGTTTCTATTTTTAACGTCAACCTCCACACCAAAACTTTTAGGGAAACGATGTTCCAACTTGTGACTTTTTTAGTGTCATTGAGCAAAATTTAATCAAAATAGTTGGAATCGATTTTGTAAATCGGAATTTTGAGTTTTAATGTATGATCACAAAAGTTCAATATTTCATAGTTGTTGTACACTCTTTAAAATTTCCCTTCTGATCGGTATTTATATAAATTATTTATTTATTAGTGTGCTTTGTTAATTTTGGCGTTTTTCGAAAAGTGAGCAAATATAGTAAAGAGGTCTCTCAGAACTGATCTAAAAAATGATTGATTGCAACATAACACATCTCACATTATGATATGTTATAACAAACAGCTTTGCTCTCTGACATTTTACTCAAAATACATTGGGAACGAATTAATTTAAAAAAAGGACAAAAGTCAGTTTATGGCCATTGTTTCTAATTTAACATGTTGTTGCTCTAAAAACTGGGTGAATAGATACTTAGCATATGTTTTTCTACTCCGAACAACACTTTAAACAAAAAAACACTGAAGTTAAACCAACTTTATAAAAATAAGTGTCATAGAGTGACAATTTAGGATTTAAACTGCAAAGTATAATTTTATGTCAGTATGAAAAGTAATACAAAACAAGGTCAATTTGGAACCATCTAATAATTCACCCACATGAAATGCTTTATCCTGGTTTTTAATGTATTTTTTTATTAAAACTGTTCTATCTTATCAGCTTATCTTGTTGGCGTTATCTTTCTGCCTTATCTTTGCCATGTGAAACGTTATAAAGTATGTTTTTTGTATCCAAGAAAGAAGCCAAAAAGTGTTATTTGATACTTTGCCAGAATGTTAGGTATTGTAATGTGTCGACAACTTCTTAAACTTAGTTCACACTCATATGACTGACATCAGATGTTATCAGTCTCGTCCAACTTTACGTCTTTCTACTGTTCACAACACCATTCAGGATGTATTCACTAATTGGCAATTAATAACGATAAATTAACGAACACCCACACTTTGGACAAAACACATGTACTGTAGAAATGTCATGCATCATAATAATGTAAACGTGAGATGGAGGAGGCAAATAATTGAAATATTTTTTGTTGAAACCTCCTTAGTATAATAATGTTTAATGTAATTTGTGTTTGTAAAATAAAAAAAAATGGCAGTTATAGGGACTGCCGATAGAAGTGAAAAGTTAGAACTATTAGTATTAAAATTTGAAATTTCATAATGTTTAAATTAAAATTATCAACATCAATCTGGTTTTCACATCTATTGACACTGCGAGCAACAATTATGCATGTTTATATGGTTTTTCGTTATTCAAATATATTACGGGCTGTACAAGATCATGACAAAATATAAATACAATTTAATTAAAATAACACTTAAAATAAAATCATATTATTTATGGATAGTATTTGTATTTACATAAATTTCAATGTACTTGATTTTAACATTATTTTCATTGTTTGCATCATTATTTCAACAATACTTAGACTTTTTATACTTTCAATTATATCATTGTGTTCTAAAAAAGATACAATAGGCTTATTCTTATAAATTGAAAATTGGGAGTTATATCGTAATTGACAAAAAATTTCAAATCTTTTTTAAACCACAGTCTATCGCAAATGTCACAAACATGGCCAAAATCATTTTCAAGAAAATCTTTTTGTAATTCTCGATGAGCACTGGAATTTAGTTGGAAAGAAGAGTATGTTTGTACAGATAAGTTATGTTGAGAACACATGTTTTGATTATTATTTTGAGCATCACGTGGAAGAATATTTTGAGGATTTGATGCAAAGTTTACCATTATTGGTTCATCTAATTGTGGAACATAATTTATTTGTGAAGGAATATCGATTTGAACGTCTGCATTATAATCTTAATATGATTCTGGAATGTATAATTCATTTCGTATTGATGGGCCAGTTGGTGGGATATATGGAACATTTGTTGTTGACGGGCCTGGAATTTGTGAGGTGTGGAAATTCTGACGTTCAGGAACATGCTTTGCAATTGTTTTTGACGGTTGATCTGTCGGTAAATTAATCAAATTAGCTCCTCTTTTCTTATCTCTATACCGTTTACTTTTTTGTTTGTCTTGTTCTTTACGACGTTTAACTATTATCTCCTCTTCAACTGATATTGTTTGATGTTGAACAATTCGCGAATTAATTGTAATATCACTTTTTCTCTTATCTATATATCGCTGGCACCTAACTTTATTTTGGAGTTTTCTCTTTCTTTCAATTTCATCAGACTTTTCCCCTTGATTTTTATCATTATCCGAGGAAACCGCTCCTACCAATTCTTCTTCATCTTCTTGTCTTGTTTTTTTTCTTTTACCACCGTCTGAAGACATCGTCAGGATCAAGGATCTAAACAAATATGGAAAACGGATATTCAAAATAACCCTAATTCCATGACAATATTTTTTTCGTAAATTTCTAATAATAAAATCGAATGATATAAAATTATAGATAATCATTTTGCCAAAAATAGCAATGCACATATTTATTTTTCACAATTTAAATAAATAAATAATCTTTTCGTAATATTAAATTTTTTAATAAAATAAAATATTTAATGGAATGAATGTCGGAGCCTTTTTCATCATTTTAAACTAAAGATTTTAATAACATAAGGTAATAAACTATAATTTTGCATTAATAATCATATTTTAAACTTTAACACATTAATCTTAAATTATTATTATATTTTATAAAAAAATTTATTTAAAAATCCACGATAAAAATATGATCAAATAACTAGAAACTGTTTTACCACGGTAGTAAGAAAATTACCAATCCACTGTGAAATACTAATTGCATGATGCATTGCAGGAGAGGTTAAAATATTAGAAAATAAGTAATATAAAATTTTCAAACGCCAATATAAATAAAAAATACAAGCTTATAAATTTTTTTATATACAGGGTTATCATAATAGAATGGTGAGGTTTCATTAATTCATACGAAGTTTCATTAATTCAGCTGTTGTAACCTCAAAATTAGTTCTTGCATTGTTGTGGTAGTGTGTGTTGTATTTTCTAGAGTGTTGTGTATGGATTGTGTTATTATGTTCTCTAATAAAGAAAAAACAAAGTGTGATTTGTTGCTGGCTGAATTCAAATCTGTAATTTCAGGGCAACGTAATCAGAAGTTCTAAGAAGTCAATATCTCGATGAAGCCTAGAGTTAGGTATTCTAAATAAATACGAAGATTTAAAATAATTTTCTGTTATTTATTTTTCATTTTAAAAATATTAGTATACTGTATTTATTTAGTACTCACTATTGTACTGCGCAGTGATTCTACAATTAAACACTTCAACAATTCAAATAATAATCAAACGAAAACACAAGATATACACAGCACTAATGTTCCACACTACGTCTGCTGTATATCTACAGATATACTGTTATTAAGCATGTCGGTGACGCGAACACACGAGATTTCACCCATCCAAAAAGCGTCTAAAGTAACGTGCACAACCACGGCCGCTGCGCATGCGCCAGTCATGAGCATGTCGGTGACGCGAAACCATGAGATTTTCCCCTACCAAAAAGTGCCCAACGCGGCTATAGAAGTTTTCACTTCAAAAACTATAAATGTAGTCCATTGTTTACTTTTAGCAGCCTATCCAATTGTTCTTAAAATATTTACTTATGAAAGCAGAGACTTGCCTGAACAATTAATTTGTTGAAGTTAAACTTGACGGTTCCGATTATTTTTCAGTTACGATCAGTGAATAAAATTATTATGTTTGATTTCAATTTGTAAATTGTTTTATTTATGTACCTTATAGGATCGAAAACTGTCCTTCGTACATTGTAGTGACATGTTTCGCACAGTCTGAGATGTTATCTTCGGGCTAATTATCTTCGCAAATATCCTTTACACATTACACATCATAACACTCGTCGAAAACAAAACTATTATACATTAAACAAATTAAAATACGCATAACATACATTACGTATGTAACCACACTATGTGTACATTTAAACATAATTTCTTCATGCACAAAGATAGGATAAATAAAAATTAGTTACCGCGCTTGACTTTAGAATCGTTGGATATTAATCAATTTAAGCTTTTATGATTATTTTGAATTTTTAATGATATACTTTTCTTACATTTATGTTTATATTTACTTTGGCGTCACCATTAGTGCTACTGCGCATGCGTTATCCACCTCCCCTTAAACTGCACATCCCAATTACCTACAATTTTAGATACGAACATAATTCTGTTATTCTCTACAAATCGACACCAATTGTAACGTTCTATCTTTCCGCAATCCCAAGATACATCGCCATTTCTTAGTGCACCTCTTCCCCCCACCACTATCTACCATTTCAGATACAGAAATAAATCGTTACTCTAATAAAATTTAAATAATTATATTGTTACTTATAGTTTACGAGATATAATAACCTTTAGCCCCCCTCCCCCCGTTACAGCGTTTTTAGACGCACTTTATCACAGACAGAATGTCAAGACTTACTCGAGTAAAAAAAAACACTATATCCAGTGTTCTTTGAAAAAATCCAAAAGTAAGTGGTTTTTGGAATGACGTTGATTTGTTATGCATGCAATGCTTTGGACATAAATTTATGCCCAAATTTGGATTTTTATAAATTTGACATATTTTAGACTTGTTTTCATTTTTTCGGTAACTAAAACCTTGTTGGTTCCTGTCATAAAAAGAAAATTCAAAATTTAAATTTTCTTAAAATTAGTTTTAATTAATTTTATAACAATTTATTCAAATGTAGCTTCCATTAACACAAACAAAAAGTATTGGTTTAACATGTACCCAAAAATATTTGTTTGGATGATGATGATAATAACAAATTTTAAATTCGAAATTTAAAAAGACTTGATTTATCAAAATTGGCTCTACTGCTACTGAACTCGTGCGTTTTGGTGAAATGTGGAGATTTCAAACTCGTGTGCCAAATCTAAACTATAAAGAAAATGACTGTTAGGAATATTTGGCACACAACCAAAGTGAAGTATTGTTTAATTTAGTTTTACTTTGCTACATATTTTAGCTCTGTGCAAAACTGTATGTTTTAGAAGGAAACTATGTGTTTATTCGTTTTAAGTTATTACTCCGTTAATGCAAAAAAAGTTTAAAAAACTAACCTTTGCATGTGCGCTTTTACCTGCTTTTTGTGTGACTTTTACATTTTGTAGCTGGCTGGATGCCTGGTCCGGTTTCTATATGTGGACACTAGTGAAATATATCTTAGAATATCTCAGGGATATTAGCTTTCTAATATGTTAGAAACTATAATCATGTTTCCAAATATACTAGTACTATATGTTTAAGATTCTCGATTTGTTCAATTTTTATTAAAGTGCTCTTTTAACTAAACGGTGAATTTACAAATGTGTCATCGACTCTTCAAAACAAGATAATATTTTTAAAAAAATAATTTTTTAACTTGTTGTTCATAGTAAAAAACTTTCAGTCATCTTCGCCGTATAAAAAAAAAAGAAGAAAAGAACGTAAGATATTAGCCTTCGAATATTTTAATAGCGTTATGGTCGAGAAAGAACAAGAGTTGGTCAAGAGATGCCGGATAGGAATGAGAGAGATCTAACTCAATACTACATGAAAATGTTGTACGTCCTGCCAGGTCCCCTCGTTGTACGTCCTGCCAGGTCCCCTCGTTGTACGTCCTGCCAGGTCCCCTCGGGATTGTCAAGCCCCTACTCACTAAAGTTTGATCCTGAGAGAAAATAATTAAAAAAGATGTATGATTTACTAGATCCTTCAGGAATACAAAATCGTGAAAACTTTATTATTAATTCCTTTGAGGTTCCTAAGCCCAAAAAATAAGTAAAATGTCTGTTTGCTGTCTACCATTCGTGCAGCGAAACAAGTGGACCAATTGTGATCAAACATTTAGCCATTTACCAAAATAATTTTAATCATATTTTTAATTCTCAAACTTTAGGAGTGATTGTCATAAAATAAACCCAAAATTCCAATTTTCTCAAAATCTTCAACAACGATTTTGATAAAAATTTGCCTTAAAGGATACAAAGAAAACGTATTAATCGCCATCACCTAACAAATAACGATTGAGGAGATATCGGTAAAAAAAAACCCAATAATAACAACTTCATGGAGCTGTTAAATAGTTAATAGCAGGTCTAGCGATTGTTCAATTTTAATGAAATTCGAAAACTCTCAAACAAGTGTTGTTATATGGCTTAGAAATAATACATAGGCCAACATAAAAAATACAGAAAACTAACCATGATTTCAATCAAGTATGCTTAAAGTTTTGAACGAGTTTAAAGCAGAAACAATGAAAGCTTAAGCTCTATATTTTAAAAAACATTTGTGTTATACAATTTCAAAAATGTAATAAGACAATTCTTTTATAGCAAATTATATTGCGTAAGAAATACAAGGACAACAAAACCCGATATTAAAAACATTAATTTTTTTGTTTCACGTGTAAGTAGAATAAACTCATATTCGGGGTAGCCTAAGTTGAACACGAAAATTGTTTCGTGGTTGAGCGCGTTAGAAAGTTAGTGCATCCATTTAATTTTGTACCATTGATGTTATCTTTGGAAAAAATATTTATCTATTTCAATAGTCCTTAAACTTGTGTCATACAGGCGTCTTCAGCGTAAATCGCATTGATTTGAAATAAAACTTTATAAATAAATGGCGATCAGATTAATTTTTGTACAATTATTTGCAATTATTCTTTTACCTTGAGATTTTCCCACGGGTTGTTTTTAATAGAAGCAAATTTGACATACAGATCCCAATTCCTTTTCTTAATGGAGATCTCCTCAATACAGAATATCAAAATATCGGTAAAAAATAAACTATTGTAAATATTGTTAATATTATATAATAAATTCTTTCATTTTCGAGAAACAGAACTTTTTGAAACTGAAGGGTGGTACTCAAAAAACTCACCATGTCCAAATAAAAAACAATAATCAAATCAAGTTTTTTTTCTGATATTCTATAAGTATAAAAAAATTGTTTCTCAAAGATAGTAAAACAATCAAATTTACGATCGTGATGTATAAGTGAAAAACTTATAAATAGGATTATTCCTGTTCAACCAGGTGTTCTTCTTTCTGGGATGCTTTATTACGTTATAACAATAACGCTCTCTGTCACACAAGACATTTTGTAAAAGAGTATTAGGTAATAAACTACTCTTGTGTTATAGCTTTCTATACTACGTATAAGTTACGTACGAAAGTAACAGTTGTTATTTCTATTTCTTTGTCTTATAATTTGTTTTCTCTTTTATGAAAATATTTGTTAGGTGAATGTTTTGTACAAATATTATAATCAGTATAAGTTGCTATTTGTTTAATGATGGTAACGTTATGTCACACCACACTCTCCAGGGTTGCCAAGAATGCGACATCTAAAATAAGGATGTTGCAGTCAATAACCCGGTGAACTAAATAATACACAACATTATTGTATCAGTAACATTCCACTAACCACGCGTAACCAAATAATAAATAAACCAAATTAATTTGTCGCCGTCTCCGTAATGTCATCATTTAAAAAGTGAAATCGAACCGTTTATGTTATAGATTTTAAAACCTATATAATATGTACTTTAATGGATCATCATTTAATTAAATCGACATGCGAAATTACTAGAGCCGATTTTGATAAATTAGCCACGTCTCAAATAGTTTCATTGACAATTGTCTATATTTTACCGAGAATAACTTTTTTTAAAAGATAAGAGCCAAAACATTTTTTTCTTCGTTTCTAGTTTTAAGGAAAGTGTGACTAAAACCGTTAGAGCTCATTTTGAGAAAATCAAAATTTTTAGTTTTGGTCTAATAACAATATTTCACTTGATTTTTTGCCAAATATTCCTGAACCGAAATTTTCTTTTAGTTGGAATTTAGCACCACGGGTTTAGGCAATAAATCTTCACATTTCACTTAAATTCAAACGAAATCAGTAGAGCCATTTTTGAGATATTAGATTTATTTTTAAACAACTTGATTTTATGTTTTTCACTATATATCTAGAACCAATATGGGATATGGCGACCAATATGTTTCGTTTAGAATCAATATTTTAGTAAATTGTGATAAAATAGTTTTAGCTGATTTTGAAAAAAAGTCGTAATGTGAGTTTTAGTCTTATCCTCAAATTTTGAGTTAACAAAATTAAAATGAAACTAAGTTTCGAGATGTAGCTAAAATATCTGAACATACTAAATTGTAATTTTCGGTCCGCTAATTTGGGCACATTAACATAATTCAAAAACACTTATTTTTGTTTAGGGGACCCAATTTTTTTTTCCTTTATTAGTACTTTCGCTTCACGAGGGAGTGGTCCCGGATTCAGAGACACAAACATTTTACGATGTTGTGAGGAAAATTGGGAAACAACAATTGAAGGCTTAAAACTATCTTATATTTTTATTTACCTACTGGAATAAGTACTTGTATGCACAGTCTATTAATTTGAAAGTTAAACTCACTTGACAGCTGTTTTGCTTATTTTTCAGGCATGTTATGTTTTTTATTATAGCTACCCAAAATTTTGAATTTGATGAATGCAACAACAAAATATGCATACTAAACAAATTTTATAAAAATCGATTCACTCGTTTAAGCACAGACAAACTTCACCTATAAACTCAACGTCGGTTATTTAACCTATCATATAACTTTCTATAACTTCATATATGTCAGAAAATTAAAGTGAAGTACCCATACAAAAAACACATGTGAATTAAATATAGAAATATTATAATCATTTCGTCATCACACACTAAACAAGAACTATTTCTATTAAACCATGATTCCTCAGGTTCATTATTAAATTTATATATTTTAAGCGTGTGAATTACTTAAGTCAAAGATACTAATATCGTTTAAAAACATAGCAGATAATACTTATAAGGATATTTCTGATATATGACACAAACTAAAATTATTTGAAATATATTATATATCAAGTATGAGACACGGTTATTAATCAGACGGCATCTTGGATTTTGATGCTATAATAATATTAAATAAATATTAACTTCAATAATTACTTTTTTCCTAATTACTAGTCTAAAATACGTGAAATATTTCGTGAAACCTAAATTAATTATGCATTACTGAAATAGTTTATTACTATTATAACTAATAACGATTTCTGAAGAAATGCCTCTGTTAGCCACTAAAGCTCAAAATAGCGTTTATTCTTATAAAGTTTTCAATTTTAATTAAATTGTTAGGTTATGTTCTCCTATAATGAGTTGTATGCTTCTAATAAGGTAATAAAGGTTTTTACTTTTAAATATTAAATATATGAAAAATGTTTTAAAACATTAGCATATTCAGAAATAAATTATCATTCCAAAAGATTGAATAAAGTTTGACAAACGCATCTATGTTTTTATCCCAGCGATAATAGCAATAACTGACCTTGAGTTCCTGCTGCGTCCTTTAGATCTTAATACAAGTTTTCCTAAACGAAAATTGAAACAGAAAATGTCGAAATTTGGCTACGATCTGTAAGTGTTTCACAATTAGTAATAAAGAAGAACAAAACGTAGTTAAACTACAAAGACGTATGTGGGATAAGTTGTATGTGGGCTAAACTTTGAAGGATTACTTCTCGTTTCCTTTCTCTTTCTTCTTTCCACTCAAAGTCAATAGCAAAAAAGGGTTTATTTGAACCCCTAATTGTACGTAGTTTGTTAAAAAAAAATAATGAAACTGATTATTTTTCTTCGGTAAGTGGCAGCACTGCTTATAGTTATGCATTATTTACCTTCACACACATTTGTAACTTCATAACCTTAAAATAATTTTTACCGTGCTATAATTTTCATAACTGTTTGTTTATCCACACGGGAAAAATAATAATACTGAGCTGATTTACGTGATCAAATTCTGTGCCAAACTTCAAAATAGCGCGAAAAAACATTTAAAAGACCAAACAAGATTACAAAGATGAAGCCGAGTTTACACTATTAGATGACATTAATAATGTTTGAATACCTTTGAAACAGTGGAAGAATAACTCCTACCCGAATACAGTGGGAACTGACGAAATGAGATAAAATTTAAAACTCTTATCAACGCTTTACTGCAAGAATTATTGGTTTTACATTATAAAATGAATTTCATAACTGTTCATGGCAAATCTACTCAAAAATAATTCCAAACAATTTTACTCAAGAGGAAAGAGTAACTTTTTTTTTTGTATTGACCTTCTTGGATATATCGGATGATTCATGGATTTGTTAGTATGATCAAGAAACAGAATTTTTGATAGTACTAAAAAAACTCACCATGTCCAAATAAAAAACAAGAAAACAAAAAATCAAAGATCAAATCAATGTTCTTTACTTTTTCGATATTCTATGTTTATAAAGAATTTGTTTCACAAGAGTGGTAAAACAATCATATCGTGATGTTCGTTAAATACTTAGAAAAATAGTCATTCGTGTTCAGCCAGTTATTGTTTAAACTTTATCTCAATATCACAATAACGCTTCTTGTAACACTGCATTTTTCGTGAAAGTGTATTTGGTTGAAAATACTGCTGAGATACCGCAAATGCCTTATGTCTTCTATTCTTAGTGTGTCTGATTATTTCTTGTTTCCAAAATGTATAAAAGAACTTTTGAAAGTGTGGATAAGATCTAAAAGATAGTAACAGAATAGTTGAACATGCTACAATAGAAGACTTCTTGCAATGTTTCAGTTAATGCGAAAGACGTCTCTAAGAGTGTAGGTTCTAAGAGAACGTTAACAATATATATATTTATGCAATTAGTATCTTTACCTTTTAAACAAATCTCTCAAATACGTTTAACATATTACCAAGGATAAAGGAATAGTGTCTACACTCATTAAGTCTGATTAAGTACTAATAAGGATCGGTGATATGGTGTTCAGAACACAAATAATTTTCATAGCTTGGAAAAAGAAATAAAACTCTTAAATTAAAATATTCCAGCAAAGATGATACTAGAAGTTGATGAAATGTAATCATTAGAGCTAGCACCGGATGTGGATTTGCATATGAATGTGCCGGAAGGCGATATCTTTAGTCACTTCTTTTCAAAGAACTTGAATAATATAAAAAGGTATAAATCGTGTTCTTTAAATCACTAGAGAGGAACAGGTAGATGTTTACAAGCAGATCTTTACACATGTCGCCATTAAGTATGTCTGAGAAAAACCATCATTAATTAATTTTCGTGGTTTGAAATATATTCATAAAATAATTTATTAGTTTGGTTTTATACCTATCTTCATATCTTCGTGTACTTAATCTTTTAATGTAGTTTGTTTTTTTCGTAAGAATTAATAATCTATAAGGAATACTAGACCAAGTACGATTACTTTTGATTACACCTTAGAATCGAGCTCACTTGAATAGAGGGTTAAATTTGAAATGTAACTAATTATGTATTCTGGTTTTAAAGTTATTCAATATCCATGTTTGGTCATATTATTGAAATAGTTCAATCGGACATTTCATCATTTATGTTTATAGGGTGATTATTTTATTAACCATTTTGGCCACAATTGTGGTCTTTTACAGCAAAGTTTAAATATGGGAAAAGGTTTCCTACTATCTAGTGGGCAGTAAAATCAATATTTCAAATTTTGAAAAAGTTCCTACTATTACAATATGCTCCCAAATTAAGAATTTCTTATGGAAAACCCTATTTTCATTACGTTTGTGTATAAACGACCAAATAGACTTTATCATTTTAAAAAAAAATCCTAACTCTTTTTGTGTAAATTGGACTTAAAGTTTGGATTGTTAGGTTGTTGATGAGCTTTAGCTACTAGGAGGACAATAACAACGAAATTCTATTTTAATAGCTGGTTCAAGAATTATCGGTGAAAAACTCAAAAATGGGCAATGGACTAAAAGGCATAATTTCTCAAAATCGCTAGTACCGATTTAGTTCAATTTTTTGTTATAATATGAAGATTAATACCTAAACTAATGTTCAAAATCCAATGTGTAAAATAAATTAAAAACCAATATTTGTCAAAAAACGGAAACATGACCACTATTATTAAAATCGCAATTTCAATCAATTACTTGATATCCTTGGTCTAGTTAACGGCGCTAGTAAAGCGAGCGGAGGCTCAATTTAATCATAAACAACTATAATGCCTGTGATATTTTAGGATTTGGTACGGTACATATATGTACCTTACAAAATTATAAGCTGACATCAAATAGCAGTGAAAAATATAATATTTAAATATCAGCTGTTGTGTTGTTGAGGCGTTTGTTGCTAGTTCCTAACCATAATAGTGAAATGAAATTCCAAAAACTTTTTATCTCGGTATAGTTTAGTTTGCTACTCTAATATTTTAATGATCTTTTATTAATAGTTGTTTATTTAATTGATTATTTATTTATTTATTTTGTTTTATTATTTTGCAATGAATATTACAAACAGTGAAAAAGTAATTATGTTAGTTGCATGTAACACAAGAACTGTGCTGTGCCACTAAAGTCCAATTGATGTACGTGGAGAGACAAACACCCGACGGTAACTTTTTTCAGAAAAATCGTTGAAAATATTAATCTTGTGAGTCCTTTGACATAAAAAGACAAAGTACAACGAGAGTTGTCACTGAAGATGTTCAGACAGACATTCCAGTTTATTTTGAGACTAATTCTACGTCATCCATCAAGGAAACACTCCAGATCATATCAGTATCTTACTGTTCTCTGCTAAGAGTGTTGCATAAGTACATAATCCTTACAAGCCATATGCACATCAACATTTTCTGTTTGCTGATGAAGTAAGGAGACTCAAATGTTAGCTGGTAGAAAAACTTCAAACTCCCAAAACTTCTTTCCCAGTATAATTTCGACTGACGAAACAAATTTGTCTAATAAAGGCAACTTTTTACTATCAGAGAAGGCAAACCACAAGTTAGATTCTATCAATTGCTAGCGCGCCATGTTTAGGTTATCGTGTACTGGCTGTAAATTTCTACCTAGACAATTTAACTGGTGCTCTTTATAACATAATTTTGAAAATGTTTTGCTGCTACCTCTTGAAGATTTAGCCTTAAAACAAAGAATTCAGTTAATGTTCCACAAGCACACAACAGTGAGGCATCGATAGAATTGCTTCCCAGGCTAACAACCACGTGGTCTCCGAACCCGACGCACCTGAAATACTTTCAATGGGGATTCATAAAATACCAACTGTACATATCCTGTTATGCTTCAGTGGAGAATGAGAAATAAAATTACCGAGATATTGAATCTCATTCATCATAACAACATATCGTCGGCAATGAATGATATGTACAGAAGTGCACACGCATGGATCTGTGTTGACGGCAGGCACTTTGAACTATGAAGTAGGCCTATGTTCTGACAATTATGTAAATTAATCAAAATCATTCAGAAATTGTCTGCCTAAACTTTTTCATCATTAACAGGTAGCAGACACTTGATATTGTTTATCTAATTATCAAACAACTTAAACTAACAATAGTTATAGTCTTTCAAGAATGTAAAATTCAAATTTCGACTCCAATTTACACGGAAAAAATTAGGTTTATAACAAAAATGAAAATATGGATTACCACAAGAAAGTTTAAAATTGGACTCCATTTTGGAAAATAGTAGCCAATTTTCAAAATTTGAAATATTGATTTTTACTGTCTACTAGAAAGTAGGAAAATGTCCTTATTTAAACTTTGTTGTAAAACAAATATTTTACAAGATTCCAATGGTGTACAGGTTAAAAGTATCACTCTGTATAAAAACTAATACACAACGATTGAGAGCATAAACGTGATTCTTTTTTTTCTGATTTTGTGTTAAATTCAATTATTTTACTATTCAAGGTTATTTTAAACCTGAGTTCTTTTCTTAGGTTACTATTTTTAGTTTTAGTTTCAAACAGTCACTAGTCTAAATAGGTATTTTTTTTTCATTTTTTAGCATGATCCAAGTTTATTACCTGATAACTATAGTTGATTTATACAGTACTCTCGAAACATCACTTTTATTTCATAAAGGATAGCAAATATCCGGTTAAACCATATCGATAATGTAATGTTGTTTCTCGAAAACTATTACATCAAGATGTGACAATAAAAATTTAACTAGAAAATCGGTTATAAAAGTGGCTGGTTTTGACTTCAGTCAACAATTCTAATTGACCAAACATTTTGTAATACACCAAGCATATAAAAAAACAGCTGTCTGTTTCTAGAAAGTTTAAACCATTTCAACGATCGTTTACGTAGCAAATAATTTGACAAATGTAATAACAGGTGATGCATTAGAAAAAAACCATAAAATTAATATTAGATTAATTAAGTAACATGTTTCTCTCTAGAGAATGTCAGTCTTTATTACCATACAAACCAGCTGTCTTTTTCTTTTTAAACCATGTCAACAATCTTTACCACAGCAAACAATTTTACAAATTGAATAACAGCTTATTCATAAGATTAAGCATAAAATCAATTTGCGATTAAGTTAACCAACTATATAAGAAAGTATCCTCATAATATATATTATATTTTGTTGCGTCACGTACATATTGTTGTTATTTTCCTGTTTTAGATGACAAAACTTTCTCACACAAACTCTAACAAGGAATATACAAGAGATTCAGAGATTAACTCCATCTGCCTGAATCTCAACATTTTCATATGGGTTTATGTTGCGCGTGTAATTAATTGTTCATTTCGGATAATTGTTCACATATTAAGTGAAAACTCCTGATCCGAACCCGCCAATGTCATTTGAATGACGACATACTATAACTTCTTTTAAAATACGAATGGAAATACGTAGTCTATGTCTAAAATACGAAGGGTCTACTGAGGTTTCTTTCCTAATCAAAACTACAAGGAAAAACAACAAACTTCTTAGTAAATTTCTTAGCTAAATGTTAGTTAGTAACATAATTAATTTTTTCCTTCCAATAAATAGGTCGCATAAAGAAACCAGCTAAATTATACATAAAAAACCACATACTCTGAACAAGAAGGAAAACATAAATTATACCATTTAATAGTAAATACATACGATTTACAGATAGTGATATACGAATAAAGTACAATTTTTAAAACTTAATACAGCACGCTAAATTAAATCATATTAAATAACTAAATATATAAATTATATCGATTTCTTAAAAATAGTAAAAAAACTCACTAAACTAAAAACTAGTAGCTTTAAATAAAAAAAGGTCTCAATTTACATATATTTATATAACACATATTTTTTATTAAATATTGATAATTTTGTATTGCAAAGTAATTAAATTCCGGAAGTATTTTAGAATCAAATATATTTTGACTAAGACAGAATACGCCTAAAACAGAACGTATCTGAATGCTATTTCAATGCTATTATTGCTATTTCAATTTGTGTATTTCATTAATTATTAAAATATAAGATGTATTATTGTTAGTTTATCATTATGAACAGAAATATCATCGTTATGTTGGATGAACTTACTCAAATGGCTTCAACATATAAAACATATGAAAAGTTGCTAAAATTTCCTAACTATTGACTGAAATCAACTACACCAAAATATAAAACAAACTACAAGGATGACTATATTCGTGTTGTTCTAAATTTTAAAATGACTTAATTTTTCTCATTTCTACAATCGAGAAATTTTCTCACACATTTACCATTATTCTTATAGACATTGATTTGAAGATGGGTCAGGTCTATAGAGTCTTTAATGTATTTATCAATTTCAAAACAATATAGTTACTAGGCGTGGTACGAACATGCTATCTGATAGTTTATTGAAACTAATAAATGTACATAGCACAGTCTACATTTGTATCGAGAATTCTAACTCTTGATTTCGTTTAAGTTTTAAAATCCAGCAATTAATTTTTACTTCCTCCCGTATTATACATAGTATAAAGACAGTATAATGATATTATGGATAAGAAATTCCATTTATTTTTACGAAACTGTACATTTTGAAATCACCTGAGCACAAAAAATGGATGTTGTCTGACTCTATAGCTTAAACCAAATTACGAATTTTAATTGAACTTTCCATGTGGGCATTTTCTGTCCATTTCGAGACTTTTTGAGAATAGCTGTAATATGACAAAAGCTCTAATAATTTTGTTCACATTTTGTCAAAATTTAGCCTCCAAGATCCCAACAAAACGTATTAATTAACATCTTCATAAAAATACCATTCATAGAGCTGTAACAGACGTAATTTCTCAAAATCGACGCACCCGATTTTGTTCAAAATGTTTATTAAGTGTAAAGAGTAATAGCTCAAATCAGTGTAAAACCTCAAGTAAAAGAACATTCCTTCTTTCAAATACAGGAATAATTTGGAAAATTTCTAAAACTAACATTGGCCGCTTCATTAAAAACAAATGGTCTACTTCAATCAAATACGATTTTTGTTTAGAACAAGTTTATGGGACAAGAAAAGCAAATTTAAGATATATCGAAAAGGAAGTTGAAAATTCATAATATTTTCCAAATTGTTTCTATAAATTCAAGACGGTGACCATTATTTATTTTAACTTTTTGATTGACAACTACCTAATTGACTGGTAGTTAATATATAGCTTTATGAATGGTGAGTGAACATGATAGTTCCATGTTTTGGCATTAAACTTCATAGGACCAAAACGTTTTATTTGTTTAGTTTTGTTTTATGTCTAGGCGTTTGAGAAGATATGTGCACCGTATTTACTACTCTGGATGAATTTAATCTATTTATCAATTCACCTTTGAACCTAATCGGTGGAGCCAATTTTGATAATTAAAAAAAAAATATGGCAACTTTTGATTTCTTAGCAAAATTTATTTATTTATAAATTATAGTAAAATTTGATCAAAATCGTATTTTGAGTCTTAGTCTTATTGTAGCTACTCGAAAATTGTATATTGTTTATATTATATAGGTTATTAATAAATTAGTATATTTTATTTATTTATTTGTCAAAATAATTAAAATACAAAGTTCACTAAAAATTAGAAAAAACTTTTATATCAACTTATCACTAGAAATATAATAAATCATTAAATTTTTTTTTCTTATATTTGTCTACATATTTTAGAAAATAGAGGATAACAATATTTTTAGCTAATATTTGGTTTTCTATATGGATTTGAGAGAAAGATTGTCCGCCATATTTACTCCTCTGAAATTTTTAGCCTATTAATTACTACTACTTACGTATAATTTCATCAATATTACAATTCTTGAGCAACATGTGTGTGTAATGAATTTAAATTTCGTCAGATAGACGCAGATATGTAAATTCGTCTTCGCTGCACCCAAAAACGAACTCCAAGGTCACTGAGTAAAATAATCATAATGATAAACTGGTTTATTACTATTTCCATTTTATTCATTATCTCAATTATTATTTATTGATTATTCTAATTTGTAATTATTACAGTTAAGGAAAAGGGAATCGGTCATTGTTTTGAAATAAATTAGAGAGTGGTGACAGTAAAAGTCTCTGAAAATAGCGATATGATTGAGAGATAGAAACTTAATGTAAACCTAAAAATTAAAAATTGTCAAAAATCTTCCTTTTGTATTTATCAATTGAGGTTTCTTAGTCCTCGCTCCTCGATCTATTCCACTCGATTCGAGTACCGTTTTAACTATATTCATCAATGCACGTATAATAATTAGATAAAGTTATATCACATTTCGGGGGGGGAATCTCAAGAAACAAAACAATTTACGCTAACTGTTATGTAAATAATTTATTTGATATTGTTGTAACCAAATGAAATTAGAAAAGTTTTTAATTTATACAAATATAGCTATTTTTTTAATGTTTCGTGTGTTGTTACTGTGTAATTATTTATGACTGCTTGTTCTCACCATTATATTTAATTATTTCTCGTCGTAGCACCTGAAACCGTGTGGTGTAGTTCCAAAGATTCCTAAATTTAGTAACGATTGAGAGACGTCTTTAGTCGAAATTGCATAAAAAACAAACATACAGAAAAAATGCTCCAGTTTAACAGCACAGTTTATTATTATTCATTATTTGAATATATTATTATTATTAAATGGTTATAAATACCTTATTTTACGTCCTATAATAGTCCTTCTTATGCGACAAAAAAAATATAAAGTCGTTTGTACACTACCACGTGTCAGTAGTTATATTATTTTTATAAAATTCTAATGTTTGTAGGCACATGTTTATTCAACTGGTTTCACTAGTTGACTCTTTTATTGTATTTGTAGCCTATGTGTTTAGTATTTTGTATTTATTGATAGATATCAACGAAAATGCCGTCCATTTAACGGTCAAACATGTCGCATGATATATAAGAAGGGTTATAGACGTAAAATCAGGTATTTATGACCATTTAAATGTAATAAAGTAGTCCGAAAAGCAAAAAAATAATTGTATCATTATTATTTGTTTGTTTTTTGTTTCCTTTAAATTATAAATGGACAATATGACGTACAATTTTTTTATCAATAAATTATGTTATATTTTTAAGTATGACACAAGAGATTCAAAAAAAGTTATTGTTCTCCTGTTGACTGCTGTGTAAGAGTTCATCCGAACTGCAATAATTGAGGTTAATCGTTGCAGAACACGAGGTCCCAGAGTACAATTGACCGGTAGTTTGCTAATTGACTGTCCGTCTTGAGGGCAACTTAGTTTAAAAGTTTCAAAAGACCTTTACTTTAGTACAATTACATATTTGCTGAAATTCCTATATTAGCAACCCGCGACTTAACAAAATAATGTCATTGATAAACATTTATGCAATTATACAATCAAAGCAGAGATCATTATGCGAAATTTTGCATTGATAAAATGTGCTTTGATACGAAAATATTAAAAATATATGGGATATTATACATTTCCTCTTTAATCATTGGCTAAAAATTGATAAAAATTTAAAACTATTGGAACGATAAAAAAATAATAAAAGAAGCACCATTAAGTGTCTAAAACACATACCAACTTTGTCACTGTCAAAACATATGTTGTCATTGAATATTTAAGGAAAGGAAATAACATATATAGAAAAATCTGAATTTCCCTTTTTCAGTAGCTAAAAAATCGGAAACTATTTCCCCGCATTCAAACAAATGTTTACTTCCAATAAGTATTACTACTTTGTCATTGACAACAAATATATTTTGTCGTCGAAAAGTTTAAAGAAACGTGAAATATTGCTAAAACTGCTAGATTAATTTTAAATAAACTAGGACCTAAGACGTAAACCTGACCAATCATATTTATTTTAATAAACTGTATGAAAATCGGATCAGTGTTTCTTGATCAGCGTGATAAGAGAGAGAGAGAGAGAGAGAGAGAGAGAGAGAGAGAGAGAGAGAGAGAGAGAGAGAGAGAGAGAGAGAGAGAGAGAGAGAGAGAGAGAGAGAGAGAGAGAGAGAGAGAGAGAGAGAGAGAGAGAGAGAGAGAGAGAGAGAGAGAGAGAGAGAGATATGTTTATAGAACTCTAGCACCATTTTGCGACTGCCTCCAGGACAATCGCCACATTCTACAATTGCAGTCTACTTAGTTAAATTTGTAAGTTACTGTGGTTTTATCGATAAACATTAAATATCTTTAATCGTGCCTATACTTTAAATTTTAGTCGATTATAATTTGAAGGTGTATCTAGAATAGAGCGTGTATAATTATTATTGCTCGTAAGACAAATTGATAACCATTAATTGTAGATATGCGTATAATACAACAAAACAAAAGTAATATTTTAAGCTATGTTTTAAACATAACCTCAACACAAACAAAATGTACAAGTGCTGTTCAGATATAGTCTATAGTACGATACTTACCAAGTTATATTTTAAATTGGCAAAATTTTTTAAAGAATTTTAAAATTTTAGAAATAATTTTATTTTTACTTGTCGCACGGATTCAAGAGAGATGAAGAATCTTTCTAGCTTTTATATATTTTTTTGGATAAATTTGGCTCTCATAGTTACACTGGGTGTCCCATGAAGAGGTCGCTATTTTTAACTAATATTGCCGGACATAATTACACACTCTACAAACCGGATACTTTACAGTTATGTTACATAGATAGGTAAAAAAGTGCCATTGAGTTTCATTTTTATAGCCAATCAAAACAAAATGGCGGAATAAGAAAAATAAAATTAATCTTCTGGATAGAACCACTTCCTCCCACAATGCAATGCAATTGAAATGTGCATTACAATCTGTTGAATATCGATCAGTTTTTGTTTTGTTAACACACAACAATGAAACAATTTGGTAGATATGTTCAATCAAATTATGTGTGATATCTAACCTTGATATAATGAATCTTTCAAATAAACTAAAAGTGAAATGTTGTTCTTGGGTTATAGTTAAAAAAAAAAATGAATATGAAGCAATAAAACGATTTCAAAGAACCTACTTAAATATGAGGATGATGACATAGTCATTGAAACGTCGTATTGTATTTGTGTTCACAAATAAAATGATTTTTTTGTGGAATATTGTGTTGGAATATTGTGTTTTCAATAATTTGATGATGTAAAGTGTCAAGTTTGTAGAGTGGTCCATATGTTTGGCATATTAAATTTTAAAATAACTACCTCTTCGTGGGCACCTGTTACAGTTATGAATAGTTATATTTTAATATCGTTTTATAAATTAGTGTGCGAATGTCATCAGAGTACATTTTAAAGGCATGAAATTATATTCAGTTTTGACATTACACTTTTTGTTTGCCCGTAGAAAATCATATTTCGCTTTGTGATAAATAAAAGTAAAAAACAGTACTGTATAAACTATCTTACTCACCCACTCTCAAAACAAATAAAAAACAACCAAAACTAATCTTTACCAAAAACTAATCTTTACCTCCCCTTCTTTAAATTAACATATTTATATAGGGCCTGAACTATTTGCTTTTGTACCAGGATCGCGTCCTCAGCATAAATCATATTATTAATAAAAGCAAGCTTTAATGAAGATCAAGGTTCATATTTGTTTTGTGTCAACTATTCCTGAACTGTAATATTTTTTACCTGTTATTTTATCCCACAGGTTCAGGTCATTATACTTCATATTACACCAAAACTTTAACCAAATATGTATACAATTTTGTTAAAAAATAATTGATCAGCTGAAATGTTCACTAAGAAAATTTTTACTTATATAAATCTTCTCTCTCTCTCTCTCTCTCTCTCTCTCTCTCTCTCTCTCTCTCTTTCTCAATCAATCAATCTATCTATCTATCTATCTACCTATCTATCAAGCTATCTATCTATCTCTCTTACTCTCTATCTATTTCTCTGTATCTGTCTATCTCTCTATATTAATCTATCTATCTATCTATCTATCTATCTATCTATCTATCTATCTATCTATCTATCTATCTATCTATCTATCTATCTATCTATCTATCTATCTATCTATATATCTATCTATCTATCTATCTATCTATCTATCTATCTATCTATCTATCTATCTATCTACCTATCTATCTATCTATCTATCTATCTATCTATCTATCTATCTATCTATCTATCTAGCTAGCTATCTATCTATCTCTCTTAGTCTCTATCTATTTCTCTGTATCTGTCTATCTCTCTATACTAATCTATCTCTCTATCTATCTATCACTCTCTATCTATCTAACTTTCTCTTTCTCTATCTCTATATCTATCTATCTCTATAATTTATCAAGACAACGTTGCTGGTAAAGATTCAAAAATTATCCCTATTATAAGCTATCTATGTATGGAACTACTCCAGAGAGTATGTTGTCTGAGCTGTGACTTGTAGATGCGCCGAGGTACATTATCCCTGTTGTAAGCTATCGATGTATGGAACGCTACTGTAGGAAGCTACTCCAGAGAGTACTCAACATGAAATGTGGTCTGAGCTGTGACTTGTAGATGCGCCGAGGTACATTATCCCTGTTGTAAGCTATCGATGTATGGAACTCTACTGTAGGAAGCTACTCCAGAGAGTACTCAACATGAAATGTGGTCTGAGCTGTGACTTGTAGATGCGCCGAGGTACATTATCCCTGTTGTAAGCTATCGATGTATGGAACTCTACTGTAGGAAGCTACTCCAGAGAGTACTCAACATGAAATGTGGTCTGAGCTGTGACTTGTAGATGCGCCGAGGTACATTATCCCTGTTGTAAGCTATCTATGTATGTGAATAGAAATGTTCTGATCGATTCATCATATTCAGCCCCCCAAACCCCTGAACTTAGAAACATGAAATTCGCTGAGTATATGTTTTTCAATACTTGAGGAACCACTAAGAAGGGTTTTTGAAAGTTTATACAAAATGTTGCACATATGCATCTAAAAGTTTGATCCGAGTAACGCCGGGTATAACAGCTAGTTGGTTATAAATGATATTATAACATCTGATAGAATTGAAAAATCATTTTATTTCCAATTTATTTCTAATAGTACTTTTTAACTGACAACAAATATCAATTTTTTTTAATGATTTTTCCTGATTTTAAAACAGCTCGTAAGTAATTTTAAATTGTAAGGCGTCATAGTAGACTTGGAATTGTAAAACGCCAGACCAAAGATAGAGGTTGGAAGAACTCCATTATCTACAATGCGTAGTCGAAGCACTCTTTTGACTACCATTTTAATGACTTGATGTCACATGGGTTTATGAGTTGGTAATAGGTTAGGTGTATTAAAATAGCATTCATTTTATGAGGTGTTGTAACTATTAATAATCCTGAAGTACGGTACAGCAATAATAAATTGAATTTTATTCTTAAATCAAGTTTTGTCATTTTAACTTACAATATCAAATCCTTGTCCATAATATAAGAGCACTTAAAAGTTTTAATGCTATAATCAGAATACTAATATTTACTTTTTTAACCTCTTTAAGTATTCTACCCTAAAAATGGTAACTGTAAACAAAAGTTTTATATATTATCTATCAAGCCATAAACAACCACAAATCATCGCCTTATAAAAAAATTTAAAAAAGAAGAAGAAGAAGAAGAAAAAAAACATAAATAAAGATCCCTAGCCCTCGAATACTCCAAAAGCATCAGGGTCGAAAATTAACAAGAGTTGATTAAGAAAGACCTTATAGGAAAGATGAAAGAGAGGGATCTAACCCAAAATTACATTAAAAGGTATAGATTCAGCTCGGATCCTCGGGGACGCCACACCCACATTCACTATGAGTGACCCCTCTGAGGGTTATAATGTGGCCTCAAGAAACTCCTCTAACGAGTAAAATACTTTGATTTTCAACAACTGGTTTCATTTATTTAAAACATTTTAATCGTAAAACGGACTCTTAATTCAGGTGTCATTTTTTTCTCAAAAACCAATACCCTGTGTTATTGTACACCGAAATGAAATCTTTTTTTTTACATTATGTGCATAAATCAATATTACACGCTAAAAAATTATTAATCTTGTAATGTAATATTTCTTCTAAGATAAACATACAAGTAAAAGTCAAAATGCTCTTTTTTTGTTGAAAGAATACATAAATACTTATTATATACCTCATTCCTCTGACTTATCTTGACATATCATAAAGTAATAGTGTTTCTGACATGGCAACCGGTTACGCTTGTGATCTTGAATAATTTACTTGACATTTTCGTAATTTTTCTTAAAACTATAAATGTTGTTTTTTTCACAACAGAGATTGTGGAGTTGGTACCAAGAAGTCGAGAATTAAAATGTAGACATTTTGACTTAGTTAAGTACGTTTTATGTTGAATTACTACACAAGATATCGGTTAAAATGTTATTTCATTTTTGTTAGTTAAAAACTTATCCTATACTTTTTTTAAAGAAATCGTATATAAAATTTTAACAAAACTGGTTCCCTGTAAGCAGAAAAAGATTTATGTTCATATCTTTTTATAACAAAGATAAGGAAAAATAAATTGTATTTCGGATTCATTCAATAAAATATTAATAGTGCCCCCGATTTAACAAACTATACTAAACCTGGACTACAATTTAAAAATGTTCATAAAATAATTCCCGAATAATCTGCAAAACTAGAACTTCCATTATTTAAAGGAAAATTGTATAGAAAAGGTTAATTCAAATTTTTCGCTGTGAACCTTGTAATAAATGTCGTTGAGCAATCTAAAAATTTATTTTCTTTTTCTTTTGAAATTAACAAAAATAAAAAGTTAAGACTGGTAATATTGTAAACTAATAAACTAATACAATAATTCAACCGATATGTCAAATTTATGGCTATGTAGCTCTATCAACCAATCACTTAAGAAACTCATAGTAGAACATTGACCCAATACATTTTAGCAACTTTAGAACTCCTGATACTTCTAGTGGTAGCCTATAACTCTCGCTTTCTGAGCAAGAGGTTCTTGATTCGATCCCTATCAGACTTCAACAAATTCAGTGTTAACTCAGAATCCTGATGCAAAGTGTGAAGGTGCGATTAGTAGCGAATCCTGGTGACAAAAGCTAGAATTCTTGCGACGGGAATACATCACTCAATACTAAGCTGTCTACCAGGGAAAAGTTGTCCCCAAATAGTTAAGTGTCCCCAAAGTTGTCTTAAGCTGTTGTGCTAAAAATATGTCTAATTTAATTCAGCAATTAGAAAAAAATAGTTCCGGACATTTACAAAGTATGAGAAATCTTTTGAATGTTATTATAACATCCTAGCCTTAAACGTAGACACCACTTAAAAGTGTTTAATTGGCCAAATAAAATTTGGTGATTCAAAAGACTTCCGTCAGAATTAATCGACAAAACCAGAAATGGGATTTTGCCTAGGCCTATATCACGTAAAATCATTATCAAAACATTGAGGGGTTGTTGTTTTTGTTTGTCGTTTTGGGTTTTTATCTCACTACTAGGCCTATATATCGTACTAATTTGATTCAGTCATTATAGTTAGTTACGGAAAACTGGACTGATGATGGATAAGAATTACAACGAAATCAGTCATAAATATGTAATTGTACTGGTGTCAATTTATAAGTAAGAACCGTTTTGTAATATATCACAGAAAACTTTATTAATTAACAAAATTACAACTGCCAAAAGAAACTTCAACTTTTTTTACGTAATCTATATGGAGAATTAAGCAGGTGTTGAGACTTGGCATAAGTTTGTCGATCCCTCCATGTTAAGTCTACCTATCCATTTAACCAATCTTAGATGTATTTTTTTTTTTTTAATTCATCGCCATTAACAATCTCACGAAATTTCCTTCGACTTTAGGAAAAGATGGAAGTGTGAAGGCACCAGATGAGGATTATAAGGGGAGGTGATCCAGTTTTTCTTGTCCAAACTTGTACAGTAACGACGATTCAGTCCTGCAGTGTGTGAGCGTCTGACCTTGAAACAGCTCTGAGGGTTACCAGTTACGATACACACACAGGTCACTTTAGTACTGTACGCTTTCCAATAATGGATTATAATTTTTATCTATTCCAAACAATTATTTGTTAGCTAAGATATTTCGCCATCCTCGGAGCTGTTACACAATATCCTGTAAAACTGCAATGACAAACATCTACATAATTTTTCATTTCTTTTAAAACTTACTGAGCAGCCTCTTTGAATTATATAGAATAGGTTGTGTATGAGAATTAACTGTACAACTAATTTTAATGAAAATAGTTTACGCATTTTATGTGTTTGAGATTGTATTTTTACTAAAATTGTTGAAAGCAGTACCTACGTGTAAATACCACTAAGTGGATGTCGAAGCAAAGGCTAAGCAAAACATGTTGGATAATAAATAATACTTGAATTAAGCTTACTGAAAGTAATGAGTGTATTCAAAGGAATCTGAATTATTGTGTTTTATCATGAAAAACAAGGAACATAGTGATGACATAGTTAAAGAAAATTTTAATTAGTGAAATTAGGTCAAACATTTTAATTAAATTAATTAGGTCAAACATTTTAATTACCAACACATATATTCTACAGCTTACTATAATAAGTTCAGGTATAGACGGCCGTGCTATCTCAAAAGTAGTTACACATTTTATCATCAAATTTTAGTAAAATTGAAGAGAATGTAAATTAGTCAATGTAATAAAATGCATGTAAGATAAATTAAGTTTTCTGAATAAATGGAAATCAAATAATCCCTATTTGTTTATGATAGGGCACGATGTTATAAACTTTTTATTCCTTTATCAAATGTGTTATTGTATATTTGTACGTGAATTTTGTGACATTTTATTTTTATATTGTTAATCATATTTATTTATTAAATAATAAAACGTTTGTTAAATAATGAAACTCATATTTAATAAATATACTTTTTGTTCAGTTACTACATTATTTTTTTTAGTCGGAAGGTGGTAACACGTAATTGCGTGCTGCCATCTCTACAGGGAAGTTTTAACTACTCTACTCAGGAAAATTTTGCTTGTTTTAACAACAAAACACAGGAAAATATTATATATACACCTCCATCCAAATTCTTATACAATATAGACTATATATATTATAATATTTTGTATTTATAACATATAATGTGCTAATTTATTTCTTAGTGGGAAGTCAAAAATTATCTGTAACCGTTAGACTTTTATCAGCTTCAGGTTTTTATTAAATTGTATTATATTTATATTTTAGCAAAATAATAAATTCTGTCTTATGTAGTATTAATACAATTTTGGCATGTATCAAGTTAAATATTTGGAAATTTAAAACTTTAACTGGATTGTGGAAAGGAGAACTTTTATTAATCTTAATGTAGTGAAACGCAACAGCGTCTGAAAGCAATCAATAACGAGTGTTGCGCAATGATATGTAAATATAACAAAACCAATTGATACACATTTTAATACATTTTCACATGTTTCTAATGAAGCACTTATCAGTGGAATGAATTAGATTGTGCTGTATAAAGTCTTTTAAGTTGTTTTATACGTATAGAATTGGAGCAAGAAGAGATTAAATTGCGTTTGTTTAGTACGTAGGCTTATGTTTCGAAAATAATTTGAAATTTGTTTTTCATATATTTCAATAGATCAAAATTTGGGACTGCTAAAGATACAAAATTCAAGGTAATCAAAATTAGATGTAGCAATTTTAACCACATTTTGCTCAGATGTAGCCCTTAATGACCCAAACAAAAGGTATTGTTAGTCATCTCTCGGAGAGTTTACGATCATCTTCCATGACTAGTACAAAATTAACAAACAAACCGTTCAAAAATTCACCAAATATAGTTTTATTAAATCTAAGTTGGTATTTATAATTTTTCAGAGAGAGATGCATAGAATTCAACTGTAAAAATAAATTACTAAATAGTAATATTGTATAGAAATAAATTAATCGACTGAGTAAATATGGCTATAAACACACTGTCTGACTTATTGTTTGTTTGTTCCAAAAATGTTAAACTCTAACTTCATGTGTATATCTATAGACAAAATAAATAGCAAATATAAAGGTTTAACTAAACTCTAAGTGTTACCAATATAAGTGCAACAAAACGAAATTTACGAAAAAAAATAAATACGAATGTTATATATAAATTAAAGAAGAGTGATTTTATCGTCTCCACGTTTGATTACGGTGACAAACTGCACAGTAATTGATTTTAATCATATAATAATAACATAATTACGATTGTGTTTTTAATGTTATAAAGTTCAAAATATTAACTTTTTTCAGTAGCAAGAATTAAAATGTTCAGTATCACTAAGTTTTTCGGTTACGATCGGCACCAATCAGACTTGTAGAGAGTTAGAATCTGTCCTAATTAAATGAAATAATTTCGTCCAAAGGGTGTCTCTGAGTGACACCATGTTGATAAACAGTTTTGTTGATACAGACATACACGGCCACCTGTTTGAATACTACACAATGAATCGACTGTTTCTCGACGCTGAATTTGCTGATGTTCACTGATTAGTTGTTTTATCTTTTAAGCTTCGGAGAACCGGAACAATTCTTGGAATTGGACCTTGACACTGCTGTAGGATCGATAGTAGCGACAAAGTCTAGTCATGAATGAAACTACGACGTCACAGTCAAGGGTTGTGGAGGGAGGTTATTGCGCAGAAGAACTACCCTTGATAATTCCATTCATGGAAGCAAACATTCAATGAATCTCTCTATAACTGTGTTTAGGATGAACTCAATCCTTTAGGGAGTGAATACGTTTTGTATTCTGTTACATTTTACATAATGAACAACACAATATTAACTACGAATACATTCTTTAACCCTTTTGCCAAACTATTTTTGACAGTAATTTTTATGATTGGCATAATTTGTAGGCTTTTGGAAAACAAATCTTTGATAATCAACTTTTTTTTTAACGTTTGTTATTATCTGCTGTTTAATATAAAGTAATTTTATTGGAGAATTCTTTAAATCCAAAACAATCCAAAAATCATAAACCTACTTACCATGAAATTAAAAATTTTTATTTTTTTTATTTTTCAACTAAAAATTTACAGTCCAAAATTAACATAAAACATGTAGCCTACTGTTATAAGTTATAAATTAAATAGATTCGTTCCACCAACATTGCAAATTTTAAGTTTGTTTTTAAAAGTAGGTTCATTACATCCTTTTATGTCCAGACGTTGCCGTATCGATATAATGAACTGGACAGAAGTTAGACACACACAAAAGTAGGATTAATGCATGGTTTATAGTTATTATTATTAAAATGTTTTCTCGGCACCTTATGCTTATTATTTCAACATCAAACAAATCTGAGTTGGTCCTCAAAAGGTTACGAATGTAAATTTGTTTACTTATAATAGTCTACTTTAAATTAACAACAGGTAATTTGGGTAATTACTTTTATCTTTGGATAAAATTAAACTTCTTGTAGTTGTTTTCATTAAACAATTTCGGCCAAGGCGTCTAATAACCGTTATGATATTTATGGATTTTTACAACCAGGTGGAACGATATTTTCCGTTTTACAATAGCTGTCATTTCAAGTAGTACTAGACGTGTTACACAGTATTAAACTTAAATAAATATTAATTAAGACACACACACACCCTTTAAATCTTACTGGAAGTAGAGCCGTAATAACTGAGTGTCTCCATCTTTACAGAACTTTTATTATCCTTGACGTTTATGTTATGTGTTACGTACAATGTAAATGTTTAAGTTTTAAGTGACATTTTAGGACCTGATGATGCCAGGTGTGATGACGAAACAGCGCAGTAGCGTTTTATTTAAACAATAGTCAGACCGTTTACGCCTCCAACGAGAAGCGAGGTGTAATGTAGGCTACACGGAACTTTTAGTTGATAGAAACAAAACAAAATGGTTTAATTTTGGATTTTTATGCTTATATTAAATTTTTATGGATACCTCAATCTTATCGCAATTTTCAGAAACTTTATTCTCTTCCTTTTGGTCCAAAACAAGTAACGTCTGAACATATTCCCCTTCCCTAATTTTAATAGTTACAACTTATAATGCTCAACTATAATAATAAATAATAAAATGCAAATAGTAGTAAACCAGTTTATCATTATGATTATTTTACTCGGTGGCCTTGGAGCTCGTCTTTGGGTGCAGCGAAGAAGAATTTACATATCTGACGAAATTTAGATTCACTGCACACACATGTTGCTCAAAGATTGTAATATTGATACAATCGTATGTAGATAGTAGTAATAATTAATAGATTATATTTATTCAGAGTAATAAATGCGATACACAATCTTTTCCAAACATCCTAACATAAAACAGATCTAAGCAAACAAAACATTTTCGATAAAAGAACGTTACACTGTACTTCCCCACACACCCATCTACAAAACCAAATATTAACAAAATACTTCCCCAAATATGTGAACCTATGTAGTCAGAAATTAAAATAATGTATTATTGCATTTTTAACACATATATTTCTTGTAAAATATAAGTTGCAACAAAAGCTAATCAATTTATAATAAAATTGATTTATTTTGTATTTATTTTTAAATATATTTATATATATAGCCATAAACTTACCCTAAATGTAATTTGTTTCTGATTGAAATTAATTTTCCAATGACGGTGGACAAGTTTTTGATTTAACCGTTTACATTTCACCATTTTCTTATAAAAATCAAATTTCAAATTAAGTTTTGTATAAGATGCATTGATGATTTTGATTTTTTTTACCGTTTACTCTGGAACTTGTATTTTTGTGGAGGTGACTACTTATATTGTTAGGGTCGTTGGGAGTTTTTAAAAAAAAAACTCCCGTAACCAGATTTAAAAAAAAATATGCTCTCTTTGGATTACTAGAAGCAACGTTTATTATTATAGAATTAAAAAATAGTTTTTTTTTGTCTGATCTTATTTCAGATACGCAGAATTTTGAATTTTCGAGAAAAAACAGATGGGAAAACATGCGTATAGATATAGTCAAAATATACTCAGATAAAATATTTTTTGGTAGTTTTTCTCTTTTAGGGGCTTTAGAACACTGTAGAGACCATAGATAGTCAGATGTCATTTTGCAAACCATATTTTGATCTTCAATCGGCCTGAAAACAAATATTTCTGCTACCGAAACTTGAGCCATACATATCTCTGAAAAATGATATAATATTTCGTGTGTGTAATAGTACTTCACACTTGATTGTAAATAATCTGTCCAAGTAGAATTCTCTATCAAGACTCTATCTATGACGTCAATATTAATTCAAGGTTTGGATCGATGATCGATCACTCCAAGTCCGATACTGTGTAACACAACTGTGTCATACTTTTGGTGGTATCGAAATAGTTCTGCTTTATCTCATATCATTAATCTATCAATTTTTGTATGTTTGTAAAGTTTGTTTTTAAAACGGTTTGAACGATTTCGTTGCAAAAGGGTGAATGTACCATTTTCGGATGAGGGAAACCGATTCAGCTAAAAAGTTATTTTAAGGAAACATTTAGAAGGTTAAATAAACACCGACATTACAAAATCGACCTTTCTAAAGATCAACAAAAGTTCCATATACTATTACTTCGGTCTTATTACCTCGGAAGACTATGGGGCTGAGGAGATAACAATATTTTTATTTCTCTAATTTACTTTCAAAAATTGTAATATTAAGTCAATATCATAAAGAATTATATTTAAAAACTAATCAAAAACACATTAATGACAAACGACATCAGAACAAAGATTAATCACCAGTTTTTTAATTCTATAATTATTGCAATTATCTTCTGCTGAAATATATGTCCGTATATGGCCAATAATGTGGGTATAGCTAATACACGAGTAATTTCTGAAATATGTGAATTTTATCATGAAAACGATCCAAATGATTTTCTTGTTTACCGTTCTCTGGTGTGAGAAAATATAACTAATATTCAATTTTGAGAAAACTCATTAAAAGAGTTAGATATCATTTTGTTAAAACTTTCTTTGTAAATCGGCTCTTCTGAGCGCCAACAAAAAGTTCTTAGTTTTATATTGAAAATGGAACCTTAGGAATAATAAATTAAATCTAAGGAGCATTTTTTACAATTCGAACAAAAAGCTATTTATGAAGATGTAATACTTGAATACATCCACTGTTACAAGACTACACTATGAATCTATGTTTACCCCCTCGACAGCGCTCCCATGCCGCGATTTTGAACTGTCTAGGCCACCCACCAAGGAATTCAAAGAAAATCTTGTACTTATCTGTTATCACAAACAGACTGTAAACATTGAAACAAATATTATTTTGATCATTTCATAATGTAGTAGGAATGACGCGTTACTAATTGGTGAAGTCGTTATGGCCTTGGCGATAAAGTAGTTATTATTCTTAATTCATGTTCTGTGCTTTTTTACAAGTAATAAAATAATAATCTAGCTATCGTAATAGTGACAATTTGGGCTGTATGGATAATTTGAAACTAGTAAACCGAGTTTAGATCAAATTTGGTATGTAGATATATTTTTCCCATACATGTAGTTTTTCCTTTCTTTTGACAACCTTAATTTTTGAACTATCATATAACATCAAAACACTAAATTAATATTTTCTAGAAAGAAAAAATATTTATTTTCTATTAGTTTTTTTTTTTTTACATTTTTAAAATACTGGTACGGGAGGTATAAATAAACAAAATTCACGGAGGCTGTTATAAATTCCTCTTAATCAGCGCTACTGATTTCCTTCAAATTTTGTTAGGAACATAATCATGGAATCTACAACAAAATGGATCAAATAATTATTAAATACGTAGTGTAAAATGTTCTACAAATTGTTTCCCTTTAAAATTTTTAACAACAGTATTTATCAAAAATATGTAATTGCAAGGTATATTGTTGTACTCTTTATCGTAACTGCATCGACGTATTTTGCAAGATTGGTTAGATCCAAATGAAATCTTTGTCTAAATATAGATTTGAATCACACATTGTGCAACTATTGAATAGAATTTCTACAACTCAAATTTATCAAATGAAATCAGTAAAGAAAGCAGAGAATACAGAGAATAACAGAGATCTAAAACGAAAAAGAATCATAAATAAATAAATTTATATCTATATAACAGATTGAATATTTACAGAGTAATGTACATTGTTCTTTTTGAAACTTTTATGATTTTATAAATGTATTATTTGTGAGAAGTTGGGTTGTGTTGTGATGATGAAGTTTTATTTAATTTTAAAACATCTCACAATTCAAGCTCTATATTTATTTGATGTGTTTTTTTGTATAAGTAGACAAAATTAGTTATTCATTTTCTGCACTTTTGGTGGGCTGTAAAATATTACTATTTGGAAATGATCAAGTCAAAAGTTTTACCTTAATTTTCTAATGATCGAGTATGTACAAAAATGCAACAACCCAGACCTTTAAAAAAAATTCTAACCCCATTTACCTTAGTTAATCAGATACAAACTAAATAATATATAGTCATAATATTTAACTCAATATTGAGTTGCCTTGTGTTTACAGAATCACACTACATGAAGATACTTTTTATTTAAAGATTCATTGTACTTTGAGTCAGGAAATGCAAGTGACGACAGTTGCTTTAATGTTTTCAATACATGTGAACTAAACTCTGTATTGATTGTTTCATACTAATAACTCCATCTGTTTCTACGTCACAGTATATTCCCTTATCACTTGTTGTGACGTATAACCTTGCGATCACGTTCTTATCACCTGGGAATTGTTTTAAAAGAATACAATAATTCTCCATACAGGTGGGTTTAATGATCAGGTGCAGATAGTTGTAGTATGAAAGGTAACTGTATGTTTTACTGTATATTTATTTTATTAATATTTAAATTTTTTGCAACATTTACATACACTTTTCTTTCTATCTAAAAATATTTAAAAAATCTATGAAATAAAATCTAATATATCAATACGTCATGGTGACGTCTTTCCCATGACTGAAACAGCACTGGAAGTCTTCAGTTGTCAACGACTACAGATGGTCCGTCACAATCTTGTAGATGTTATCAAAATTTTAAAAATCTCGATGTTCGTTTTTTGAGTTTATGAACAGAAAATAATCACATTCACTAATATCAGAGGAGTAAGGAGGCTGAGATACAAAAGGAATGTCCTTTTTGACAAATAGTGGTTTGCATAAACAGTTGTGTGACGGAGAAGGAAGGGAGGGGGGCGTTATTATGATGAAGTATCTAAGAGTCAACAACCCCTGGCTGATCAAATTTTTTGTCGTTCAGCATATGGTTCACCCTCCACTTTTTGGTTTCAAGACAATTAAAAAATGATTTACACTAAAATCTCGGACATAGCTTCACTTCCGTAAGCCTGTTCACAATTTCGTCTCTTCTCCGTGAAATTCGACGGAAAATTGAATCGTGCATCTCTGCTCAATATTATGAACTCATGGAAAAATAGACACTATGAGATCAAATCTGTTAAAGTTAACCAATGAAAAATATGTGTGAATGTAAGTAAGGTTTACCTATCAGCTGTTGCATTGTTGGTCCTCACCATACACCCATTTCCTGAGAAAAATCAGTCTCATGACATTTTAGATAAACCTAGTAAGTATAGTATTCCTTAAAACAAAACAATCTTGAACCGTATGTGCCGAACTATGTCTACCGTAATATCTGCGTTATCTGTCTCTCAGGGCTTTCAAGTATTTATTTATCTACTAATAAAGTTAGTACCGTGAATCGACACACCAGTCCAATTAGGATTTTACAGTAATAATTTACCATTTTGCCATTAATTATTACCCATTATTGTGGAACATGATGCTAGGAAAGGCAGATAGTAATACTCTAGTTGTATTTAATAGTAATAGTTTGTATTTATTTGTCCATAAAGACAATACATTATGAATTCTTAATAACAATTTTTAACTAATTTGGTATTATGGAATTACTTTGAAGAAGTTGGACAAGATCAGTAATCAGTAACACTTTTAACCCTTGTCACCCTCTATTATTTGTTCTGTGATATAGTAAAATAAAACACTTTTGGTCTGGGAGAGGATGCAATTGCATTGCTTAAATTGGTTCTAAGGACATTTGAAAGTGACACTAAAAATTAGTCCCTATTTGAAGTTGTCATATTAATAATTTCATTTTCAAAATGAATGGAGCTTTTTCTTTATTTATTATCTCCGTTTCTACAGCTTTTACGAAATACAAATTCCTAAACAAATTTGTTTATTTGTTTGTGACAACCTAGTAGGATAATTGTACACTTAATTGCTCATTTCATTTTACATTTTATGTTAAACTGTAAAATTTCTCCTCTTTTAGGCGACAAAACTATTACAAAACTCTTCCACACAAAATCTCACTAGAAAAAGATAACAATTAAATAGATTACTCTCAGCCCCAGCTATCTGAATGTCGAACTACATTTATTACTTTATTTTGTAAATTAAAATCACTTAGGAGTTCTTAACTTTTATGTACAATTAAGTGTTCATTTCAAATCAAAATAGGTTTACAGTATATTAACCGGCTCCGGTCCAGTCAATGCATTTAATGACAACCTAGCATAACTGAACTGTATTTAATTAATAATTTAATTTCAACACTTTATATTAAATTGTATTTCTTACTGTCTCCTTATAAGTTAGAATGTAATATAATCCAAGAACCTAACCTAGCATAGATACAACAACTATAAAGAACTATAATTACTAGCCTAGCCTACTTTAAACTTGGAATTGTTGTTTTAGTTTATAATTTAGTTGTATATGCAAATTGTAGGATAATTATAAAACATAAAGAAATGTACAATAATAACAAGTGTTTATTGTGTATGATGGAGAGGAGTGTGCCTATGTCCGCCCGTGTGAGGATTATGTTACTTCAGCAAAAGTACTTTGAACTGTCGACACTCTCCTTTACCTTGTGAACACTTCGGTAGTTCATCTCTCGTTCCCTGATTGTGCAACATCTATAAAATGCGTTGAACACGAATTTTAAATCATGGCAACCTTAACAGAAACATAATAAAATTGTCGGACAAAATGTCCTCAAATAGTTTCTTACTTTTATTTATACAAAAAGGATTAGCTTGTGTTACAAAACTAAAGTAAACAAATAACTGCATTATTCATAGGCACTAAATCAAATTATTTTATTTATTTCAGCAACACATTTACAGCACTTTGCTGTAACATGTGAATTATTAAAATCCATATAATAAAAATCATCCAAATTATATATAATGTACACATATTTATCAAAACCACGATATAATCTGTAAACTTACTTTATATTACAGTAAAATGCAGAATAGTACAAACTGGGTTCCCTATACTGAATAAAAATAATGTTTCATAAGGTAGCATCTAAGTGACTCAAGACATTTTTTATCCCAACATTTTTTGCCGGGTTTTACACCAGAATAATATGTTTCACGTTCTAAGAAATTTAATATTTACACAGTATATTGTAGTACTTTTTTCCGCATGAGTATTGTTGTTTTATTTTGAACATAAACTGATTTGATTGAATAATACTAATTTTATATTTACATAATGAGTCATTATGAGGGTGCAATATTTCAGGGAATGATTTAGAGAACTAAAATAGAGAAAAAAGATCCTATAAATATATGTCAGAAATCATGTCGTTTTCCTTTTTGTAATTCTATTTGTGTTTTTTATGAAAAAATTTATAATTTTGAAAGTGGATGAAACAATGAGTTCAGATTAGATATATTAATTGTATATAAAATCTTTACAATGTATTTAAAACCAATACATTATTTTGTATGTTTTTAGAATGTCACCTGTTTATAATTTCAATATCTAACATCTCGAACACCATTCATTTTACAAAATATAAGGGAAATAGTTGTATTTCCTCTTTAATGATTTATTTTATTTTATTTTAAATCAAAGTATAACTAATTTATGGTTAAAAAGTTTTTTTTTTTGTAAATGACTACCAAAAAGTTTATGATCACCCAAAAGTTTATAGCACCAGTTATTTCTTATTATTATTGGATCAATTCCATATTACGCCTTTTGAATTCCAAGGTTTATTTTTAATTTTGATAATTAAATAATAATGAGGAATATGATTCTTAGTATTATTCTAAAGCAGCAAGTAATTTATTTTTGTAATCATTAACTGGGGTATCCTTAAATAAAAAATGAAAATAATGATGTCGTTATATTTATCATTAAAAAGGCAATAAATGTGTGTCTTGTACATCTTTTTGTGAAATTAATGGTTTACGAGATATTGGACATTAAAACTTATAAACGGCCGTCTTTTGGTAAATGTTCAAAATAAAGTAGGTTATTGATTTGTTGTATTTATCAATGCAACAAATATATTTGTGCAATGTTAATATATTTAATGCAATGCATTATTATTTATTTATATGTTTTGTTACTGATAAAACATAGAAAATGAGTATACCAAATCTGCACTAAACTTCTCTTCCACTTCTATAGTTAAAAATAATGTACCAAAAATAAAAATTAAGAACTTTTTTATTTTATATGTTCGTCCATGCTTTTCAAATAAACTCTGAATATGTTAATGGATGGAAAATATTTAATTTTTGTTCATTATGAAAATTGACAAGACTGATTAAAATTAAATTTAAACTTTACTCTTATTTGTAACAACACTATCATTTATAAAAAAAAAAAAAAAAATATTTATTTACATATTATGTAAAAGGAACGTAAATATGAATTTTAATTACTTGTAGCCAGTAAAAATAAAGGAATTTAATTATATTCTCATAACGATTAAACTATAATTGTCGGATAAAGGTTGACTTTCCCCTAATAAAAAGTAATAACCGGTTTAAATTGAATTCGTTTATTGTTCATGATTAACAAAGCGTATTTGATAATTCAGACCCGAATTATTACATTAAAACTAACATTCAAATACGAGATATCTAAACCAAACAGATCGCTTAAACTTTTTGTCTTTACGTTTATAAAATATAATAAAAAAAGAACATTGTAACTGAACAATCACAGTTTTAATTTATTCCCTAATCGAGATTAGTCTCTTCATGGCTTATATATAGAGTTTGTGAGTCGATATTTCATCGGTCCAAAAAGATATTTAAAAATTCGTGAAAACACATTTTACTCCTTTTCACCTTCTTAGGGGTCAAATTTGGAATTTTTTTCTTTTATTGGGGCCTTTCATAATGGAAAAATATATTCTGGAAATTTCATATTTCTATGCCCAGATTTTTGGATTGGTCGTTGGTTTGTCAGTCAATTGATTTGTTTGTATAAATTAAAAATACATGTAACTCATTTTGTGTCTGTGTTTTTTTTAGTCTTTCTGAACAAAATAAAATATAAGTCACTAAAACAACTATTGGACGTTGTTGTTTGTCTGTTTGTCCGTTGTTAACATTTCTCGGAAACTACAAAACGGATTTTAATCAAACTTCACATTTGAATAGTCAATAACTAAGACAGATGAGTAATTTAAAAAGTATTTAGTTTCGATAAAAAATACAAGAAGAATATTTGGTTAGGTTATTCAATATTTACAATATTATTAACTTTGTTATATTGGTTTTTTATTTTATTTTTTTAATAATCAAATACAACTTTAAGTTCAAAAGAACAATAAATATAACTTAACTTAAATTTATTGTCAGACTTTATAATTTTTCTATTAATGTTTTAAACCTATTAATATTGTTCTTGTAAAACGCAGTCAAAACAGAGCCTAGTTTGTCTGTTATTATTAATAATAAATCAATTTATATTGAGGTTTTATTATAAATGAAAAAGAACAAGTATGTTCATGTTTAAAACAAACATTGTAAATTGGAGTAAATATGTATTAAGAAAATAATAAAATTTGCTTGTTCGTATTTCTATTTCTAAAGAGGAATCACAAGTAAATCATCGTTGTTTTGAAAATTTAATACATTCATTATGTAACTAAATACAACAATAATTTTTAAAATTACTTTTAATAATTCATTTCAAGACAATTTTATTTATAAGGCTGGACGTCTGTATTTAAATTTTAAAGAAAGTAATATACATTTAAATTTCAGTATATAAATCAGAAAGTATAACGATAATATTTAATAACACAATGCTTTTACTCTTTTACTGATATAATTTCAATAATTTATATTCAAATTTAATTTTTATAGATAAGATAAATACCTATTTGTATCAATATTCGTATACTAAGGTGTACATTGTGCAAGTTGTTGAATTCAGTAAATCTGTTTGTTGTGCCCTGGTAAGGCGGCGGCCCACGGAAACCTGCCAGTAAAAATAGGGAGTTATTTGCGTTCATATGTTGCTGAAATTAGAACTGTAGCTGTTGCGTTGGATGTAGAAGAGTTTGTCATGGGAAAGGCATCCGCGTCTTGGCGCTGCTTACATAACAATACGTCACGCCGTCGAGTGAATCTAAAGTTTAAATTTAAACTACCGAAGTAAATATTTCTAATTAGCTATTCATAAAATTATCGCTTTCAGTATAATGCAATGTACGTATTATTATTGATAACGACATTATCTAGTTTTACGTCAAACTTGGTCGTAATTTTAGTTTAAAATAAAAGGATAATGACGTTAAGATATTAACGATCCGTAACAGTTGGTCAATGTTTATTTGAAAACCGAGTAATACCGAAGTACGGCGCACCTCGTTTACACGTCACTCGTGTAATTCCGTCTCTACTCGGCCTTATATGGTTAGTGTTGAGCGTCCAGACGCTTGCCGGAGCGCCGAGACGCGGGTCGATAGTCCTATATGCGGCCGTTACGTCATAGTGACGTCACGATTACGTCGCGTACGGAGGGGAGAGAGGGGAATAGCGCACGCTCTTATTGGTTCTCGCGACTTCCAAATATGGGACAGACGCTTCATTCATAAAACTGTTGTTTGTTGCGCGGCGCGACCAGTCTAGAGCGGTGTGCGAGAGAGTTCAGTGCTTAGTGTGGCAGTGACCTCAACAGACTGACGGCCACCGGGTGTGTGTTGTGGTTCCCCCTCCCCTGGTCCTGTCACCTTCTCCCTGCCCCGACCACGAGTACGGACAGCGAGCACACTCCTTCTGTCACCGCGACAGAAACTTCTGGTGATACCTACGATCTCTGTGTGTCTACAGGCGCGCCAGCCAGCCCGCCAGATCCTCCGGCGACCATGATCATGGACGGCTTGGAGACGCTGACCCCCCACCACAGCTCAGCTTTCCTGTTAACCGAGAGCGCCGCAGCGGCTGCTGCCCATCATTTCAACGTTCTCAGCTTCGACACGTGCTTGTACAAGGGGGCGGCTTCTTTGGGGGTCCAGAGCGGCGGCAGCCCTATACCCGCCTCTGGGGCAGTTTGTGACAACGACGAAGCGGAGGCCCCTGAGCCGCCCCCTGGAGACCTTAACACACCTGTAACCACCTCAGGAGACATCCCCTCTTTCTTTGGACCATCCACCGTCGTTGAACCTCCGCCTATTACAGGTCAGTGGGATCGTGATTTAAGTGTAAACAAATGTAAGGTTAATGCATTGATAACTGTAGCATGCACAAGTTTTTATTGACCTCATGTTTTGACTACTGTTTTTTACTATGCTTTTTACTAGTATACCGAAACAATCATTTTAACTCGCAGTCTAGTCTGCAAAATAAAAATGTTTCTAATTTAAGAAACACGTGTTGTTTTTAAATAATAATAATACACAAATATAATAACCTTAACATTAATTATTCATCTATTAAAATATATATTATTTCTTAATATTTATTCAACTGCTTAAAATATTTGTCTGTTTCATAAATTAAATCACGATAAAAATGTAATTTTCTTTAAATATTATATTATCGTTATCAATCTAAGAAACTAAAAATCTGAAATGTATTAATTGTTTATTCCTGATCTACTAATAATTTGCAAAACTAAATAAATATTATAATATGTACACAATTTTAGTGTGAATTCTCAGAAATGATATAGGCCTAATCGAAATATTTGTATAAAACAATTTCTTTGAAATAACTGTTAACTTTATCAAAAACGATTTTTTTTAAATTAGTCAATGTAATAAGCATTAATATTGCGACATGCGTAGAAAGAACTATTCTAGCAGGTTGTTGGGAGTACTAGACTATTGCGAACAAAATTTCATTACCATGGTAACCGTCTCAACGATCTTTATTAATCAATATTATCATATCTCATGTTCAAATACATCCTCTCTTCCTTTGGGAATGTAATAAAAAATATTTATAAAACTAAAGTAAATACAATTACATTATTACTTTTTTTAAATTAATATCTTTGAGTAGAATACAGTACACAGATGCTCTCATTGTATCCCCTTGTGTTTACTATTGATTAATTAAAACTAAATCTTTTAACCTTCTGTACGCTGGCCTATAGTTATCTGTAAAGCAATTATTATACGATCACGTTTCATTGAATAGACATAACAATTGGCATGATTCATTAATCAATTTACTGATAACACGTTTTGTTTTTTTATAATTTTATCCGTGCAGTCATTTATAATTCCAATTTACTTTGCTAAATACAACATCTGCACTGTTTTGATATATTTCAAAAATAAATCGATTCTTTTCTTAATTTTTAAATTAACTAAGGAAAATATACGTTTACAAAAATTACATTAATTTACAATTTCTCGTGTTTTTATTATTACATTCAACTAAATTAAAGTTGTATACAAATGAAGTATTTTTAATGGAGATTTAGAAATAAATTTGTGTAATAATTATTATAATATTATCACCAATTTTTAAACAAAAACTGTGAAATCAAAATTTAGAATATTAATGACAATGTTTTGTATTTTCAGGTATAGATATTATTTATATTTTAAAACTTCAATTTATTTAGGAATTTAGCTCAATGATTCACTTACTAAAATGAAAACCTTTAAATATGTTCTATAAAAACAATAATAATGTACAATTTTCAATGTCGTTTTAAATTGACAGGTGAAAATAAAAATGTAGTTGATTTATAAGTAAAAACTGTTTTTATTATTACAGTCAATCAAAATAAAATTGTTTACATAGTTAATACAGTAAATAAACTGTATAATGTGAAGTTGTGTAATACATTTTTTTTGAAGATTATCTCCGTGTTTAATACCAACTTTTAATAATTATAAATTTCCAACATCCTGAAAAAGTTAAGGTTTCTCTAAGCATACAAATTATTGACTTTTAAAAACAATTAATTATTATTTTGTTTTGCTCTTATTTCGAACTATGTTGTTGTATCATTCTATTATATTGACTTGATGTTTGGTGTATAATATAACAGACAAGTTTTGGTTTTTTAAACAAGGTTTTTTAGCAAGAAAACGACATTTTTTAAAAATAATTATGAAAACTTACATTCTACTTATTTATTTGTGTTTGTTTCCTTGACAATAATTTGTGTTTTGGAACGTTATAAATTTAAAATTAGATTATATTTTGGATTAGATTCTATCTGAAGTTAACCACGAATTTTAGTTTTGTCGATTTCAAAATTCATTGTCTTTTAAAAACTTTTTAAAATTTTTATATTGTATTATTACTGTCTCAATGATTTACATTTTGAATCAAATCGTTGGTCTATATGTAATACAATGATGTTGTATTATACCTAAGAATTCTGTATTTCACTCCATATACAAGTTTATAATATAAAAAGTAAAGTAAAGTGTATTTAAAAAGAAAAAAATGTATTGTTGTAAAAGAATATCGGTATTATATCTGACTTGAAATTAAAACTAAAAACATAATAATTGGTAATTGTACAACAAACACTTTCACAAATAATATGTTTAATAGCTGATATATTTTGACAAACAAAGAATTTATTTTGAGTGATATAAAACATAATGATAAAAATTGCCGGGCTTAATAACAACTCTGAGCCACTCCTTCCGTCCCATTACCCGTTTCTCATTTTTATATTTTGTTTATTTCTTGAGTTAGATAAGGGGTATAGATACAATACACAGTGTCTCTGAAACACATGCATAAGTAAATATAACCAAAAATAGTTCTTATAAAAATATCTTTTAAACCCATTCGTATTCATCAGTTGATCTGTTTGTGATTTTTCCAAGCAAATTTATAACTTTGGAAATAGGCGAGTTTTTAAGTTCGGATTTGATATACACATTTTTTTATGTAGTCTTTTATCTGTACATAATTCAAACAAGACAATATTTTGTACATTTTCAAAACAGCTTAAAACTTTTAATGCCAAATAACTCTAAAACCTCTAACTTTACAAGAGACCAAATAATGTTTTAATAAAGTTAACACAAAACTATATAGTTATTTTTATTGTGGGTCAAAAAAAATATAAATAATTGGGTAATTGACAACAACATCCAGAAGTTAATTTTTTTAGATTTTTCCAGATTGTAATATCCCAACAAAAATAAGGAATAATTCTTATAAATTCTGATTGTTGTAAAAAAAATGACAAAGATATTATTTTGTATTCTCTTAACTTTAACATAACCTACAATAATATAAAGATTTGATTTTGTTTGTCGTTAAAAAAAAAAAATTAATCTTGTAAATTTTGTGAATACAGGTAAATTATTGCATGCAAAATGTGTAAACCAAATAAACATGGACTTAGTATATCATCCATCTGAAATTATAAATTTATTATTTAAAAAAGGGGAAAGACCTTTTGCGGACATATGTTTAAAGGAATGTTTATTTTGATGTTAGTAATTCGTTTTAGACACACTCTGTATAATGCGTACATACGTTTCTAGAATGGTTATGAAGTGTTTAGATAATTTCAATGTCAGTAAAGGTAACAAGTCAAAATTGATAGCAAATCATGTCGGAAAGCCTTCACTGACCTTGAGCACAGCTGATAAACTTGCAGTAATAACAATGCCAATCCATTTACGCAAAACTAACAACAAAATAACATAAGAATGTTTTTTAATTTTTGTTTTATCAGACAACATTCAATTTATAATACAATCTTCAATGAACACTGTAGTGAAAATCTCAATATTAATTTACCTAACTACAACTATAGGAACAAAAACTTAAAACACAATAATTTCAATAATTATTTAGTTTTCCCATAATACCCCGATGTACATTTCGATAACAGGAGGTTTTACTGCTAAACTAGAATCTTCATAATTATTATGATTTTACTTTATGTTTTTGTAATTGATATTTGAAAAAAGATCAATGAATAATATTAAATTTGTAAGTAATCCAACACCATAAAACTATAAACAATTTTAACTTACTGCCGGAAGCTAAAATATTTTCTTCTTACAAATTAAATTCTGCCTTTATAAAAAATCACCATTCTTTGATTTAACTATCTTAGTAAAACACCAAACTAAATAAAACATATGATTAATATAAATCTATATATTTAAATTCCTGTGTTATTTTCATTAGAAAATTGTGAGTGGTGAACTTACCAGCATATTAACTATTTATCTAAAAATTTCTACGCTGTGAAGTCGGGGAAAAAATTACCTTACCTAGAATTAAAAAAATTATATTTTCAAAGGATTTAAAAAATATCTTATTTAAAATACATGAAGAGAAAATGCAACTATTTAAAGGCCCCGCCTAAATAGCATTAGCATAGTGAAGACAAATATCATTTGAATGACCAGTTATAAGTTTATTTTAAGTTATTTTTACATATGCGTAGTATCAGACAGTTAATAAATGTAAAAAATTAGTTTCATCAGCGATATAAATAATATTTACTTGAATTATTATTAACTGAACGTTTAGTTAGGTTAATATAAACCTTCTACTCTATAGCTAGAATACTGTACACCATTATTAAAATAATTTAATGAATTCTCTAGTTGTCCTTGCTATTTGTTACTTTATTACTGGGTGTGATATGCTATTTTCTTGTTAAACGAATATACCATACCATGTACATAAATAACACCCCCCCCCCCCCAATCACTGCAACAAAACTGGAAAAAAATATATTTAAAAAATTTCAAATGAAAACTATAACCATTTTATTACTCTTGTATTAAATTGATAATATTTCACTTTAATATTTGACAGTTACAATAATCTGTATGTTATAAACTTTGTCTTCAGTAAAAATTCAAAGGAGATCAATTTGTTTGTATTCTTCACATTATTTTCTAAAAATAAAAAAAGAAGATATTTCCTTTCGTATCATGTTAATATCAATTGTCATTTAAAACACCAATGTGACGTTTAGGCTTACTATTCAACTATCTTCTTCTCACGCTTCTTCCTTCATGTATTTAGCCATAAAATGCTTGATAAGTCATTTCTACAACTTTCCACCCTACTACCCCATTCACAGCTCCCAGAAATCTCAATTGCATTGTTTCAAACTCTCTTGACGCTTTCTCATTACATAATTTCTTTATTATTTCAAATTTAAGTTTGTAAAGTTTTGTAATCTGAACATGTATATGTATATAGTTGACTAATAAAGATATTTCAATTTCGATTTCAAATTTACCAGGAAACATAACACAAAAATTGTAATCCCTTTTTTCAGTTCAAATCAAGTACTGTAAAAAATGCCTTTTATAAATCTATTCGCCGAAAGGATGACAATTTTACTTTCCTTTTGAAAAGACCTGAAACAACCTGTGAGACAACCTTCCCCCCCCCCTCTTTCAATATCTCATATATAATCTTTTTATATTAAAAACTTGCCTTATTTTTTTTTTTTCAATCCCATTGTTAATAATTAATAATTTAGAATTTGGTTATTTTCATAAAGTTAATTAATATCTCTAAAACATTTTAAACGCATATCATTAATTATTTTGAATTTAATTTTAACTGTTAAACATTATGTGAGGAGGAAACAAAATTTTGTGGTAATAATGACCAGTACAGGTCTATTGTGATAAAAAAAACTCATTGTGGATTATAACAATGTATGTCTTTTTCCTTCTCACCTATCTTGTTTAACAAAGTTTGAAAGTTTCCTTGTTAATAAATAAATAAACAGCTTATTTGAACAACGAAAACTTTCAATCATCCTTCAGGTTAACTAAACTTCAAAATTAAATTAAAACAAAAGGCCACGTATATAAACACAAATTGAAATCAAATAGTAAAATGTTTATTCATTTTATAGATACCAATTAATATTTAACCTTCAGAACAAACAGGGATATACAGAAGTTACTTAGAAAGTTAAAACTCTATTTAATTTATATCGAATATTTTAATTTTGTTACTGGATTGACTTAACGATATTTAATTAATTTCATCAATTGTTTCAACTACAGCTTAAAGTACATTGAATAGACAATGGTTTCTATGGTTACCTGCTGCTCTCTGCAGTAAACAGTATCAACCGTGATCATTAACTTTTATTAATTAATTGGAAAACTTTTTAGTAAATGTTTCCTTACAAAATTTTCTAACTTTTATGTATTGAACTGGAACTGATCATCTATTGAATAGTGTTATTTAATTTATAATAATTTTCAAATGAAGAGGTGTTGGTAAAAACCTTACAACTTCAATGTGGGTTCAATTGTTAACAGAATTTAAAACCATAAGGTGTAAGTTTTGTTTATAATTCGAAACTTGATACTGTCAGGCTGAGTTATATACCTTCATTATTTTTAATAAAACTTTGTAATTTTAGACTTCTCTAACCTATTGGAGTTTACGTTATTCATTATTTACAATCAATTGTAAATGCGCAATACAATCATATAACCATAACTAAATACGGTTTCCATTTTTTAAAGTTCCTGATCGATTGTAACTCAAATATTACCTTCAGTGATCCTGTTGACAGCGGTTTCAACCTCACAGGATTATGTTTAAAGATTACATTAAACTGTCACACACATACAAACATCTTCAAGAATATTTAATAAATTTAACACAGATTCTTATAAAATAACATTTACTTATAAACGCGTTTCAACGACTCAGTGATAGATTTTTTTTTTTAAACATGTCGATGAAGAGTAAAATCTTGTTCCGTGTTAAATTTAACTGAAATTTCGAAACCACAGCTATTATTAATTTTATTATTTTATTTTATGGTTTCCAATTGTAGCTTTATATATTTATTGCATAAATTACATTTTAATATCGTTGTATGCGAATTTTAAAACTGATCGAAAAAATATAGTGTAAAGGTAAAACGTTATTTCTGAAACTATTATTACATAATATTATTAATATTATGTATTATTATTTGAAAACTGGCTTCCATTTTGAAAGTTACTGAGTTTTTAGTGAACACAACTTGGCCAATCATAGTTAACAATCAAGCCACATACTAAAATGGTGTAAATTCGTACTAACAATTTGTTTACTTACAAACAACAGTGTTATGTACTTCTTATTCATGATTAAACATTATTAAAAATTCTATCTCAGGATGTCTAAAACCCTGTGTTGAATTGAATTAATACAGCTGCAATTTAATAAATTAATGTTTGACTTTTTGAATATTAGGGGTTAGATTTCATAAACAAAATTATCAATTCACAAATTTCTAAACAAATTTTCGGTGACCTTATGTAATGATGCTATTTTATTCTTTCAAATTGTTGGATTAGAAGTTTAGTTTTGGTTCTAAAGCTGGAAATTCTATAATGTCAACAACTTTTAAAGAGTCACAATCTCATAAACTCTTGTGAAATCAGGGATCCCTAAAGTTGATTTCTGAGAACACAGATTTCTTGAATAATAATGATCGGAAAATAAATCGTCATCTAATTTTAAAGGTTAAAAGAGCAATACGAATATGATCATAGATTTAATTCTTTTTTACTATAGTTTAAAGTTAAAATTTAGAAAATGTGCTTATCTGTTAAATATTGAACCGATATAAATGACATTCATTCGAGTATAACCAGTTGGTAAAAAGTATGGTAAAAAAAATCTGTTTTGTTGTGGAAACATGTATATGCGGAATTTATATACATATGAGGAGAACTTGGTCATCTGAGAGAGTTCCTGCTAACCTATAAAACTTCTGTTCACTGCTCCGAAGTCTTAATACAGTTTATTTTGAAATGCGATTTAGTACTTGAAATTGGCTTAACACAAACGAAATTAATAATATTTTAGTTTCTTCTTAATATATTTTATCAATATTTCCATTCGTGTTTTGTCAATTCTATAAATAATTACATCAATTTTAACTCCACTAACCGTAAATATTTAAATGACTGAACTCTTTTAGATTAAAACATTTATATTCCTTCAAAAATATTGTGTTTAAAAATTCAGAAATTTTATATATATATATATATATATTGATAAATTGGAGAATAATTTATTGTTTTATTTTTAAAATTAATTACTAGAATAAAATAGCCTTTACAACAACGCAAAGTAAACATGTCATAAAACTACAATATTAGATTTTCCTTTATATTTATTAACACTTATTTTATAATGTTTAAGGAAACTCTTTCATAAATCAAGTGATATTTAAATTCATACAAAGGATGCCTGTAGTTTCTTAGAAATAACTGATCTCTAAGATATCTTAAGTAGAAATCAAAACTTTAAAATGATCATTCCTTTTATTCTTAACTTGTTTATAAATCTCATTTATAACTCGCCATTTAAAAATTCAATCAACCTATTCCTTAAATGTATTCGCCTTTATCTGCACTCAAAATTGTTATGTTTATAGAATAGTTTGATGTGTTTATTATATATATATATATATATATATATATATATCCTTGTAAGTTAATGACTGTTAAGAGCAAAGAACAAATTCATCGCGTAGCTTAAATTCTCTCAGATATTGCAAATTCTAACATCTAATTACTTGCAAATTCCATGCAGACATGTTTCTACTTTAAAACAGATTTGTTCGACATACTTTGTCAGAACTTGTTGGAACTAATATCACTTTAAATTAGATTCCGAGTGTTTTGATCTTTTACATTTTTAATATCTTGTAAGAATAAACTCTCCAAAATTTTAATTTCATATATTCTCAATATAAACTAAAAATTATTAAAAGAATAATTTTTACCACTTTTATACTGCTCATATCTTCAAAATTTACGACGTTTATAATTTATCGATCAAACAATCTGTTTACGAGTCTCACAGATTTCCAAACCGAAATAACTCTCATTTCTTCATACAGGACATTGATTCTAGTTGTAAATATATTGAGAATTATGATGAAATTGACGATTTCGACGTTCCTTAATACTGATTACTTTCTTACACAAACTACAAGGCCTAATCTTTTTTGTGTTGAAATTTTTTGATTTGTCTCTAAGAAAAACCCCCCTTAATCCTATTTTCATGATTGTAATAATTATTTATTGAGTCGTTAAAGATCCCTTGAAAGAGGACATGTGGACTTTTCATATTTTAAATTGTTCGTATATTTCCCATATTTTACCTGTGAAAAAGATAAGACTACTTACATTTTTGAAACTTATAAATCTGTTGATTTTAATTGTATAAAACACTGAATGAGACCAATAGAAATTTGTCATCCAATTTGATTACTTACACTTAAATATGATTAAGTTAATGTTGCCACTTGAAAAATAGACGACGACATACAAAAATCCAATCAAAAAATTGTAGAAAATAAATGTTTATAATTTATTTTTTGTAATTAAAAATATATTATTCTTTTATGGTTGATCTATGTTTTATCTAACTAAACAAATTTTAATATATATCATCTATATTTTAAATCTATTAAATTTCATTACCTATCAAGTTATTTTAAAAAAGTGAGTATATAAAAAAAATCTTGTATCAATAATTTATTATAATTTTATATTTATAACAAGAAGTAGGTTAATTGTTATATTATAACAATAACAATTGTTAATTTATTATATGTGTACCGTACAGCTAAACATAACTAAATTTTTACAATTTAAAATGAAGTACTATATTTAATGAATTTCTTGTGTTTTATTTTTATTAAAATTATTATATATCTTACTATATTATATATTGTATTTTGATAATAATTACATTTTAAATATATAGAATTAATATCTTTAACAGTTGAAATATATAAACTATTCTTTATTTTATGATTTTTGTGTTTCTCTAAGGTAACATGATTAATTCGTAGTTTTTTTAATTATTATCATTTAACATTCCTTAAAAATTATGTTTCATTTATTTTTTATTCATGCTTCATTATATATAATGTGTTTAATTAAAAATATCATTAATCATGTTTCTAAACTTTTCAGTAAAGATTTGATTAATGAGTAAACATTCGTTTTTATACATTATGATTCAAAAATATGTAGCCAACCTTCAGGAAATGATTTTATATAGGTACAAAAATAAATAAAACGTTCTTAAAATGTAGAAAATACTTTGTTCTCTGTTTATCATTCTATTTGTATTTTTCTAAACAAACTATAACTTCAATACTTAAATAGTTATAAAGTACAGATTTTGTATAAATCACTTTCTTGTGTAAAACTTTACCTTATACCTGACAGTTAATAACTATCTTTTTTATTTAATGAACACTACATGAGACGCTGGATTCAAGCTAAATATATTGAAACTGTAGCAGTTCTAGGCGTTGTTGTATTATTCAAGTTCATTGACCTTGGGTAGTGCCCCACACCCAACAGTTTTATGTACTCAGACTGAATAACTACTGGTAATGTGAAACATTACAAATGTTCTCGGTGGAGTTGTGCAATTTAAAAAGTCAGATTAGCATCGCAATTAGGCGTCTTAGCGTACAACGCCTACCTTAGCGTCCCGTCCTCTGGATTATTGTCCACTGTTTAATGACCGAATGTTTTATTTATAATCCAAGCTTAGAACACACATCTTTCACTTTAAATATAAGGTAGACAGTTTTTTTAAACTTTATTAAGTTCTTGAAAAGAATTTTAGAGATTTAATCGATTTTGTTTTAAGTATAAGTAGTTTTCTGAATGTATGACTATATTGGTAGTATTCAACCTGGGATCAGTGGACCGCTAAAGGTTCGTAACAACGGGTTAAGAGTTTGCGGAACATATTTGAAGTTTAAATTATTAATTAAGTATACCGAAAAATTCCACTTATGAGGATATCTGCCGTGAAAAAAATCCGTTAAAAGATTTTACCTTTAATCAAAAAAAAAAAGAAAGAAAAAAAGTGATTTCTTCTTACAGATAAATCCTTCAATGCCATTAATGAACCATACTAATTTATATTAATTCTGATAAGAATATTAATTCTGTGATTTCTAAGAACATCAGCCTACACTCTGACTTTCCAAACCTTATATTTAAAAAAATATTTGCTTTTATAAATACAAAATATTAAAGTTTAGATACTTGTTGGTACATAAAAATTAACATGTCACACTAGAGGTATGATTCAATAAAGTTATTGTAAAATAATGTATTTTATTATTACAAGACTCATTGGAATCAATTATCAACGATGATGTTAATACTGAGAAGACATCAACTAGACGAAACACTGATCTTAATTCATAAAATTAAAACAAGATATATTATTTTTAATAAATGCTACCTATATAAAACTAGTAATTTGTTGTTGGTTTTAAATAAATATAACGTCTGTTGATCAAAGTATTTTTCTTTTACAGGGAGTTTGGACCCAGAAGAAATTTCTACTGGAAGCCCCAGTAGCCCTACCAAAGTAGACGAGACTTCGTTAGTTCGTAGACCAAAAACAGAAACATTGTGTACAAGTCCAGGCCAAGAAGAAGAAGAAGCAAGCAGTACAAGCAGCATTAGTATGTTTCCTTCTGGTGTGAACCCACCTCATAGTTCCAGCTCGGGGAGCAAGATAAGTTATCGAGGAGTCTTCACTACTTCTGCGTCCAGTCCTATTCATGGAGGCACTGGTTTAGCACCTTCTCCTACAACGTCCGGAAATATAAATCATTGGATCTTACCTAGTCCGGATAAGAATTTATTTCCACCTTTATTTGGTTTACTTCAACAGCAACCGCAGTCCTCTCCTCAACAGCAATACCCTTCTGCTTCTGGAAGTCCTGCATCGGCACCTCACTACGACGACAGGTCTCAACAACATCACGTAGAACTTCTAGGTCTTAGTATAGAATGCGGAGGAAATCTGTCTTTAAAACAACCACCTTCGTATACGAGTTGCGGTGGAGACCAGGACTTGGTATACCCTCGCGTCGGACAACAGTTAATGCAAGCATCACCCGCAGGAAAATATCAATGGTTGGATTCTCCTGTAGAGTATGGATCACCGTCGTCGTTAGTTGTACCGGGACCTTCAGGACTCATACCGAAACAAGAACCTTCTTTCGGTAGTGGTAGTGTACCAGGTTGTAGTGGATCTGTAGTTAGTGACGTGCAATCCCCCGGCGGTGGTCAGACTTATACCGTTCAGTTAGCCGAGTATAATCCATCGACGAGTAAAGGACACGAAATATTATCCCAAGTATACCAACAATCCCCCTTACCTCTTAAGTTAGTACCAGTAAAACCTAGAAAGTACCCTAACAGGCCAAGTAAAACCCCAGTGCACGAGAGGCCGTACGCTTGTCCTGTTGAAAACTGTGACAGAAGATTTTCTCGATCCGATGAGTTAACACGACACATAAGGATCCACACGGGTCAAAAACCGTTTCAATGTAGGATATGCATGAGATCGTTCTCAAGGTCGGATCATTTAACGACACATATACGGACGCATACAGGAGAAAAACCATTCTCTTGTGACGTCTGCGGAAGGAAGTTTGCGAGGAGTGACGAGAAAAAGCGACACGCTAAAGTTCATTTAAAACAAAGGAGTAAAAAGGAGAATAAGATGGCAGCAATGATGTCGCAACAACAACCGGGAGGATCGCAGCATCCTCATCACATGCACCATCATCACCATCTCCAACACACCGTCACATCGGACGACAGTCTAACAATGCCTGTCGTCACAACTTCTCTATGAACGTTCGCACCCAACTTGTCTTGACTGTGATCCCCGTCTGTTGGTTGTTCCTCCCCGAAAATATCCCGTCATTGTTATTTATTTTTATTTGGTGCGTTCCTACGGACAAAGCTCAAGCTGGTATGTACCCCGACCTCTTGGTTACAACTACGCTTTGTTCTCCTTGCATACTGTGATGTGGACCTTGATATTGCGCAAATAATTTGCTTTAACCAACTTTTTTTTGCTGGCCACAAATTGGCCCTAACTTTTAGTAAACCATAACCAATGGCTTTAATTAATTGTTAAGTGACGAATTTTTTTCAGTGTTACTTGAGCAATTCGCGTAACATGTGGTTAGTTTAGTGCTGAGTACATTCCGTAATAATAAAACCTAAAGACTTTTTTAAGTTATTTTTATACTAATAACAAATATTTATTGGAAACTGTTGTGAAATAATTATTTATTGTAAGTTAAAATATATGTGAATCTCCTGCTGTTAATAATACTGTAAAGTATCCGTGTGCCACAGATGAGTTCAAAGAAATTCCAAAGTTTATTTATTTTGAATTATTTTTAAACAATTAAAAAACTCAAATTTCAAAATTGTTACAAAATAAAAGTTTATATTCTAAAATTAAACACAAAGAATAGAAGTTCTTTGAGTTCATCTGCCTTGTAACTAACTAATTTAGAAATCAGTAGGATTGGAAATTGTTATAACACCGTGAACTGCCTTATGGAATAAAAATATATATTCAAGATAAAAATGGCACAAACAAAATTTTAATCAGTTTTCAAGAACATATTGTTTGATTTTATACTTTTTATAGTCAAAGTAATGTTTCTATCACGATGTGATAAATGATCTCGGTAATAAAATTTGTTTTTCAAGGCTTTGTCATATCAGGAGAAAAGGAATTTACCATTCCCTTTTTATTTCGTAAAATGTTAATTGTTTCGTGTGTTTAACTTATTTTTATATTTAGTTAAATAACTACCAGTTTGCCATAGATTTGCCATGAGTGCTGTACCAAACTCTAGTCTTCAAATCAGAGTGCCATAGCGATGGACCGTCTAAATTAGTTCTGTACCAATATAGAATGTACATACTATTTTTTATGCAGAAATTCTTTCAATTTCAAATTGTGTTTTGTTACAGTCAATGAATCTGCTTTAACTGGTCGTAAATTTCACTGAATGTGCGCATCAGAAAACAAGACTCAACCCATATAAAATTGTGATCGGTTTTAAATAACTCTCTCAGATTTTATGGGGTTGTTGCAACCATTTGACCTCTGTGGGTGGGCCATCACCTTACCTTCTTAGAACTGGGCATTGTTACCATTCTCGCATTTTAACTTCTACGCTTTCAATACAAATCACTTAGTATGAAAATTTAATTAATTTTTCTCTTAAACATAAATTCTATTTCTTTGGTAAGACCGTGCTCACCGTAACTGTAGTTGAATAGTGTTCGGCTCCGACCCGACTCTTATCGCAAAGTCGGATCAGTAAGAGCAGTTCCTCATTAGAGAAAGATATATAAGTCTTGTGCACTGATGTATTTCTTCGCGGTTACAAGTCTCAAAAACTCTTCTGTCTTATTTATGATAAGGAAAAGCCTTTATTGTTGTATTTTGGTGGGACTTAACCACTATAAAAAGAATCGTACAAATTATTATAGGCCTAAGACTCCGCAATCATGTGTCTCATACTAACTATTCGTTAAGTGCTGTATAAAATGAAAAATGTAAATAAACAGAATCTTTCTTAGGTAATTAATTTGTTGAGTTGTGAAAAGTGTAGATATTTATCAAGTTATTTAATAACCATAATAATAATACTAATTATGTAACTAATAATTAATATTAATATTATGATTCTCTTGATCAGTACAATAGCTTTGTCACCTATTTTAAACTGTCAATGTGTTCCTAGCAGAACTGACAATGTCTTTATGTATTTTTGTGAAAATTGTTACAAGGCTTTCTAAGGTCTGGCTCAATTTACATATAAATCTTAGGTGTACAATCTATATATGTAACTGTGATTTATAAATGTTTAAAACAGGTGACTTAAGTTGAAGGAAATTCTAATATTAACTGGAATAATTTATTCAAATTATAAATAGTTGTTTTTCTATTTGATATAGAAGGGCTAATAGTATTGTGATAGGAACGCGAACAGTTGTTCTTAGGTTTGTTGACATTTGTACTGTATATATTTATACTTTCTAGCTGTGACTGATCATGTTGTCTGACTGTATATTTGTTTAAACAGAGAATATAATTAACATTAAAAAAAAAGCAAAGACAATTTTTAATAAAAAAATAAATCAATCATAGTGATTTTCATTTAGTCCTCTATCCTTTCAAGCATTAACTACGGCTTCCAAACTAGAAAAACAGTATGAATTTTAAAACGTGTACTTTTTTTATAGTGTTACCGTATTGAGTTTGAATATGAAAATTTGAAATAAAATAAATTTTAATAAAAACTAAATCATCCTCCTTTCATATGAAATAAAATTGCATCTTTTGAAATTTACAAATATGGAAACAACAAATGAAAGAAAGTACATAATTTTTTACAATACAAAACATTTCTTATTTTAAAGAAGACTACATTTCAGTGGCTACTTAATCATCTTCAGTTGTTAGAAGTACACAAACTAGATGATTTTTTACGTCATTGATACATCGTCTTGTTTCAAAATGATTTTATTATTTTTTTTTAATATGGTGACTTCTTTCATTTAGTGGCATTAAAATTGTGTACAAGTTGCCTGTTGAATTACCGGTAATTTATTATTTTTACAAACATTTTATTTTATTTCTGTTTCAATATTTTTTTTAAATTTCCTAAAGAAAATCAGTTTTCACATAGTTTTCAAAATATATATATGGAACATCCTCTCGAACACCTATTAATTGTTTTACCAACTAAATGTTCATATAGAACCTATTTCATCTCATACCTATATTGTATTACCACTACAACAACAAAAGAAAACATAAAACAGTTCAACATTAAGTTTGTTGATTAGAAGAAGACAAAAATAATATTCAAAATATTTTATGACACAGGTGAAGGAACATAGTGCCTGAGTATTTTAGTTTCAAAGGTAAGTAGTAGAATTTAAATTTAAATGAATTGAAAACTATAGAAACCAAACTACAATAAGAAGACTTGGAGACAAGGTTTTTATGTAATTACAAAGGTCTAACTTAAATAATTAATCAAAATTTCGTTCAAGAAAGTTATATTATCGATTATTGCTCATTCTATTTAACCAATTAGTTTGTAAAACAATAATAACAGTGGAATTATATGTTCAAAATTGTTATGTAGAGTCAAATAATAAGTCATTTTCATAGAAATGTTTAAGATGAGGAAACCCATTTTACGATAACTAATCCTGTTTTCGATGCATTATCAACCAAAGTTGTGAAAATAAATGAAACTATGGGGAAAGAGCTGTACAATATTATATTGCTATTAACCTTCTAAACATAACGCTAAGCTCAGAGTACTGTCGTGTTAAACGCGTATGTTCTAACAGATAAGCTTTAGTCATTTGTTATTTAAGAGAAAATTTACAAGTTTATAGAAAATATAGAAACTAAACAAATCAGTCAAGGTAATATCTTATCGTTCTTATCTTGCTATAGCATTTATTAACACATCCTTGGATTTTAACTTTGAATGGTCAGGATCTGAAATTATAATTTACTTGTAACATATATTGTTGAAGTTAACAACTTAATTTAAAAACACCACGCTGGTTTAGATGGTTCCAGAATTAGGTCTGTTGTGATTACACTTACCTTTATTACATCCTCCCTGCAGAACCTTAGTCTCCGCAACAACAGCATACCACTCATCCCTGTCAGCAGCCCGCTCAATTCACTTTCTTGCCTAAATGCTAACAGTTATGTTCCTACATTTATTCCCCTTGTAGTTTAAAGACAAAAACTTCTCGGTCATCATCGCCTTATATAAAAAAAAGAGAAGAGTATAAAATTTAAAAATAACTCCATGCCCTCGAATACTCTAATAGCGTCTGGGTCGGAAAAGAACAAGAGTTGGTCAAAAGAGACCTGATTGGGAAGATGAAAGAGAGGGATCTATCGGAAGACTAGATGAAGGAAGGTGTACATCCAATTAGGTTTCTTAGGGGATTCCAAGCTGTACTCACTAAAATGAGCCCCAGACTATCCATCACAACCTCGGGCGTCTCCCTCCAGGTTGCTCCACAAAAATTATTTTGAGTACTCTACTGTTATGCAATTACTTCACGTTCTAACCCACTTCAGTCTTCTAACGTTTATCTGCCCTGGCAAATGTGTTACATGGAATAAATTCCTTAGCTCTATGTAATAAAGTTTAATGAAAATATTTGGTTAAATACTGAGTACAAGGTCAAAATTCATAATTCTTGAATTTTGAAGGATTTAAAGACCTATATGTTATACAGGTTTGTGGTTGTTTCAGTTCATTATTACTCTCAAGTACATTAAAGTGACTACGTGATCATACACTATTGCAAAATATAAGGTAAGAAGAAAATCGTTATAGGTAGATAATTCTTGAACCTTTTAATAACATATTTTGACTATAAACAAAGTATGATTTTTGAAAAAAACTGTCATTTAGGTTATAAAACGTGTCATTATATCCACGTGGAGGAATAGCGTTAAAAGCGTACAATATTCCTCCACATATTTATGTTCTTGTGCTAAGTTTATAAAAGTTAGAAAGAGGGAAAAAACAATGGACAGAGCCTCAAAATTAACCATGAAGGCCACTCTACGAGACTGACTTTAAAATGGGGATGTCAAGTGATACAGTTGGTAAGAATCTAGATTTACCAAAAGACAAGAAATAGCTAACTATGTGTTGTTGTTGTCTATTATTATTATTATTTTAATAAATAAATAAATATATTAAAAAAAAATTTTTTTTAATTGTATTTCAGTAAACAAACTCCATTGATTAGTCTGAATTTTCTAACAACATTATAAATTATTTCATTAAATCTTCTAGATTAATAGTAACACACTTACAACTGCTATACTTCTGTCCCCTAAACTTTGATTCATTAGCCACAGCTTGAACAAACATGTATTTCTTTAAATCTCCTGAACCTAATTTTGTATCTGTTCTGAATAGTACTGTGTATTCGATGTTTTAAATTTGTCCTTGAACAAGTATTTAAGCCTATTTCTAATAAGCCATCAGCTGAGAAGTCTTTTTACAATAATCTAAATGAGGCTAAACCGATTAAACTAAGAAATCTATGAGTGTCCTTAACAACCTTATTGCAAAAAGACTAAGAAATATGAGGCTGAATAGAAAACTCCACCAATTTGCAAGAATCATTGTAAAATGACGGTGCCCTGGGCAATTAACCGGATTTTTCAATTCGATTACCATATATACAGAGTGCTACAAGAATAGGTCAAACTTTAATTAGTCACACAAAAACAAAACGTTTCATTAAATTTCAAAATATGCTTAATTTTCCGCATGTATTAAAAAAAAACAAAGTACCGATAACAATTTTACAAAACGTTTTACACTGTCAAGCCGATTCTGGCTTTATCTTGATGTTTTGAATTTGTATTACATTTTTTGGAAATAACATAACATATAAACATTGTTATAGCATCATCCCTCCTTTGACAAGCTATTCTCTATGTTTCAAGTACTAGAACTAATATTAGGGATTTTAGTTCAAATTTAACAGCATTTAAACTAGGTTTTACTATTAAAATATAATCCTATTTATTTGTAATACACATAAGGAACGATGAAACATCTTGAGCGTTTAATATTTATAAATAAACTTATTTTTTTCTTTTATATGTAAAGATTATTTTTAAATATATTAAGTCATTCGAAACGATAATTATATATTGCAGATTCAAAGATTGACCTTGAGGTTCACATAAGTGTTCGGACATTTGTCTTACGTATTCCTAGATTTGATCTGATCTCGGTCTCTCTGACAGTCAAGACAGGTGACGGAAAACACAAAGGAATCTTCTTGAGTTTATGCATCCAAACATTTGCCCTTCTATATATTATCCTAGCCATATCTACTCCAAGCAGGAAAATTAAAATTTATTAGGTATTTTTTTAAAGAATAGTATATTTCATCACTAGGACGAAAAGTGAAGCTTTTCAATACAAGCTCAAGTTTAACGGCCGAGGCCGGAAAAAGAGCGAGGATCGAGACCTTCTTTTGGTCCAAGTGATGAACTATATTTTTCGTTATACTTAAAATAATATAAAAAAAGAATTTCACAAAAACTAAAATTATGACCTATTTACCTTAAAATCGATGATAACTGCTGTTTTAACGGTCATTTACAATCGAGAGTATCGGTTGTTTTTATAGATGCTTTACAATCGTTAATTAATTCGTATAAACGAAGTAACAGCTGATGACCTCGAACTCAGCTGATGTTTTAGGTCCTAGGACTAAAAATAACAACTTTAGCATCTCAATGCGTGTATTGAAAACAGCTGTTATTGAAGCAGTATGACGAAAATATTTTTAGAAGCTTTATATTATTTCCATTAAATCAATTTGTTAGTTTGCTGTAAATTTTCTCTTTTTTTACTAAAAACGTTACAGGTTTTATTTCTTATATTGAACGTCTATAACTATGTAATGTTTGTCCAAATATTGTTTGTAATTTAAGAATCATTATATTGCCATTTATAAGATTTGACAATTTTTGATATTTGATTGAGATAAGAATAATAAAAATAAAAATGTACAAATGTAGAAGCAGGTTTTGTGTTTTAAACTTGCTATAAATATAGTTCTAGTCAATCATAGAGTTTAATTACATGAATAAGAATATTCAAGAGTTTATATTTTTCATACGATGTTGTTCATAATTTCAATTTATGTTTAATTTTAAATATGAATGCTGTTTCACTTTTCCATTTTACACTCACAAATACTCGACGATCGTTTATTTTTATATGTATGCATATAATCTACCATTGCCGACTTATACACTCTGATAGAAAAAATAAATCACGAATAAAATATATTATTAAATAATAGTAAATATAGGTAATAATACATGTAAAGATTGGTGATTACTTACCGGTCATTATAATAATAATAATTAGCATTAAGATTTACAATTAAATTTCCTATATTTTACTAAAACTTATTATTCTTTATTAATACATTTATTAACCGTAAAGAATACGTTTAAACAGAGTGAGAATCGAACTACTCTCTCTGCCACTGACTTTAATCTGCTACTACGATAATGAACTCAGTAGGCGTACTTAAAACTAAGTGAATTAAATACATCTTAGTAAAACTATAAGAACTACATGATTTTTTAATAGTTTTTCACACGCACAGTTTCAATAACTTTCTTCAATAAAATTACCTGCTTCCACACACGTTTCACTTTGCTTACAATCAATAATACACAGAATGATATCTGATTAACTATTAAAATTTGTGAGAAGCTATTGCCACAAAAATAACGAAATATTGTAATATGGGTTGAGACGAGGATGGAAAACCTCCATCCTCACTAGCGTATGTAAGTGTCACTCTGTAATCAATCGCTGTATGCAACATTAGTCTTATTCCGTAACGATCCAGTAAGGACGCCATTCGGGGTTGTATACGATAATGTAAGGCGTTCTTACTAAAGAAATAGCAATGTTATTTTATGATAGTTACACTACTCCTCAATTTAATGTTTACATATAATTTCTACTACTTGTGAAAAATGAGTTTATTTTTTTAAATTTGTATAATCTTCACATCCTGTATGGAAAAATATATTGACAGGTGTTTATTACTCACTCATCTGCTGGATAATTCAATTCAGTTAAGACAATGTCAACTATAAACATTTCTTGTTTTAGAAACTAATGACTGTATGAAGTATACTAATAATGTTTGAATCATGCTTCAGTGAAGTGTAAAACTGCCTCTAGATGATTCATAATAATAGCCATAACCATTGCAAATCAGTAAACTTAGGCTGAGCTTCTTCATAATAATGCAATGGTAGTTGAAGTACGTTTCCTTGTTCTATTTGTATTGCCTTCCATTCACACACATTATACAGAGTATTTACACAATCAATCTGCCAAGTTGTGGAAGGTGATTCTGAACATCAAAATCAAAAGTTCAAATAAACATATTTTCACCCAAATATGCTTTGTTTCCTCGTCTATACATGTTTATCTTTTTTTTTAACAAGGTAAACCACCAGAACAGATAAATATATCAATAGAAAATTTCTCAGATTGTTTTACACTGTCAGTTGCTAAAGCAATATCTTATAATTTTTTACTTAACCGTTTCAAAATGGCGTTATAAATTAAAATTTATTTTAACTGCAGCAAGACAAAAAAAATCAAAATTATTATTCTCAAAATTTGCTTTAACGATTTTTATCAAAGTTATTCTTTAATTATAAAGCAAATTTATCTGTAGCTATCTCTTCAAAAATGCCAGTTTGTACGAACCCAAAAAATGGTAGTTAAGGAATAATTTTCATAAAAAACTAAACTTGTCCGCGGTCATTTAGGTGGTCAATTTTATAATATTTAAGCTTAATATGAGTTTATGACACAAGTAAAGCAAGTTGTACTTCACAAAATGTTTTGGGTAAAAATACACAATATGCGAAGTAAAATTCAACTGAAAAAAATTTCTTTACAATTTCCCTTGAAATTAAGAATTGTTTACTGTTTTCAAAAATATCGTGACTTATCAAGGAAAAGTTCAATTTTCTCAACTTTTCATGCAACAATTGTTACTTTTGGTATTATTTTATGAAATCGCATAAAAGTTTGAGTAAAATATAACCATTTACATTTTGAAAAGTAATAATTTTAGTGTATGTATGTAGTTTGTTACAAACAAAATATTGTTTTTGGGAAAAAAAATCGTAAATATTCAAAACACTATTGTCGGACTGTTGTTAGGCATAACAGTTGTCAAAATATACCAAACACTTGTCAGTATAATAAGCTATCATTTGATATAATACTCTTCGGTTTTAAATTGTAAGAGGAAAACAGCTTCCCAAATTACGATGTTAAAATATGTTTTGTAATTGACTGTTTTAACAAGAAACTTAACATACCACTGTACTTATAATAGTAGAGGAAATTTAAAATTTGAGAGTGCATGTTACTTTCAATTATTTACATCAATAAAATCGCAAGATATTCACATTTATAGTATTCTTATTATTCACTTCATCCCTTTATCTTATCAGTTGTCATAGAAACAGCTTAACTGGATTACATGTGACTCCTCTTCAAAACTCATTTTATAATTTTAGCCCAGTTTTCTCTTACAACTTTAGAGTAAAAACTGAAGTGTCTTATACCAAATGAAAGCTTATAAGGGAAATTTTGATACAATTTGATAATTGTCATGCCTAACAAGAATCCACCAATACTGTTTTGAATATTCCAGTTTTTTTCGGAAATACATATTTTGTTTGTTTCAAAATAAATAAATACAATAAGATTATTACTTTCCAAAATGAAAATGGTAGTATTTTAAGGAAAATGGATTGGTGGCAGGAATGTTGAGAAAATTGCGCTTTTTGTGGATGTCACGATAATTTTGAAAAAACTAAAACAATCACATTTACAAGGCGAATTGAGAGAAACACTTTTTAAGAGTGAGTTTCTACTTCATTTAGTGTTTACTTTTACCCAAGAATATTCTTGGAACTATGTATAAATATTATTTAAAATAATCTACAAAATCTAAGACATTAAATGATTATTTTATTAATAACTACCGAACCGATATTTTTTACGATTAGTTTTATTTCGATCGTGAGTAATTTATACAAGGTTTTTGCAACGTTTATGTGTTGCACTGATCACTGTTGGAAATCTTTATATATTATATGGTTGCATTTACTCTCATTGAAATATAGATTTTCATGGTTTTAAATAAGTTACACGTTTTTCTATTCAGCTTAGGCTACGAAAAACATATAAAATTCCGCAGTTATATTTAAAAAGAGAAAATATTTGTGGATTAAACTCCGTTATTTCAAAATTTGAAAAGAAAATTAAATTATAGAAATTAACTGAAAAGATTTCAACAAGTTCGGTGGATATCTAGTTTTAAATATTGTTGAACAGTTAGGCCTACGATTCTTAACTAATGCAACAAAGAAGTCTAGAAGATAGAGTATAGAGTCTAGAGCTAAGGATGTGGAGTGTCCCAGCAAAGCCACTTCGTGATAGCAAGGGTGGTCAAGACCATTGTCTCTTCACGTGTGTGGTCTTCATTCAAAATATTATTAGTATTCATTAAATTAAAACGACCAACAATCAATTAAATAAAGATTTCCTCAGTGAATTTACTTTAATAAACAAAATTATAAATACAGCTGCCAATGAAGTGATCATAATACGATTACATTTACGATTATAATTTTATGCTTATATGTAAAATAAATAATAGACAATAATTAAACCGGACTTGCGACAGCTGTAATTCGTTTTGTATCTTATGTTGTTAAATGAACAATTATTGTATGTTTGTAAATTTTATTATGGAAACGGCACGTATGATTTTGATTAAATGAGAATATCTAGAGTTTTCTGGTACGAAAAAACGATTAAACCAGCTCCCTATGTTGGAAAAACGCATTTAGGTGATGAAATAACCATTTTAAGAGACTAAAAAATTGGCCCTTCTACGGGCCAACATTGTACATTCAGTTATTTCGTTGTTATGGTCACTTTCTTATCTCAACTTACGTAGCTTCTATTTACAATTAAGAAAATTAAAATTATCGCTTTGAGTAATTACGCCAAGTGTTAACTAACACAAGTATTTGTCCACGTATGAAACAGAAGCTCCGATAAATCAAATATAAACAAACATAGTGAATCTTCTATTTTTGCGTGAGCGAAAGCGATTTAGTTAGGTACGTCTTAACAAATCGGCAAATCTTAGGTTCAACAAAACGTTTCAGAATCAATTTTTTTATATATTTTGGTCACTTTCTTATCTGTACCGGTACGTACATTAAATCAAGCTTAGCCTACGATGAAATCAATTCTAGTTTACATTGATTACACAAAGTTTTAATTAACGATTAACCTAACTATGTTTCCACGTGTAAAATGAATTTACTCAAAAGCTCCGATAAATCCAATACTACGTAATTTTTTCGAAAGGAAGAGAGCGATTTATCTTAACTTCGATAAAACTCATTTACTGTACGGAAGATCCGACACCTATCTTCTATCGTAAACAGAATTTAAAGTTTGAAAATAAATGGTTTTATCATTCATTACACACCGTTGTTGACATAGGGCACTACGATTCGTCGAACTCCATAAGTGTCTATGAGCTGATAAATGACCTTTTATTTCTACCTCTTGTTCTGTACGTTTATGCTCGTAATAAAGTAATAATGTGTATACTTTATTGCCCTTCGGAACTATTAGGGCAGTATTGTACTTACAATTTATCATTATGTTATTTTGTGTTTTATGTTTAGAAGAATAAAATTGAGTTTCCAAAATTCCTAGTATAACTCAAACAAACTGATCATTCATCTTTGTTTAGATTTCATTCTTGATTAATTTGTCTTATAAATTGATTAAAAATAATATATAAGAGATATTTATATGGGGAGGGATTACATATTAATTTTAAATAACTATATTTTTCTAGTAATAATGTTTTTATTTATTTAGAAAATTATAGTTGTATTGTATACGGATGACCACTGCACTGCGATCTTTACAGATCTGTTGAGATCCCCTTTCACTATTCCTGAAAATCTGAGTTACATAGTCCTTTCCAATCCCATAGTCACCATAAACTGCATGATTTGAGAAGGTAAATCTTCCACTACTAATTGGTATTTCCCCGAGTTTCTTGTTATTTTAATAGCTGCAACCTCGCAGTCTACTAGTAGGTACGAGGGATATCCTAACCCTCCTTACAACACCTACAGGCCGTGACATCCGTTAGGCCATGGTTCCCGAGATGTCCTCTGAGTATCCCATGCCCCATAAGGAAGTCCGTTAGTGTCTAGCCTATTCCTGCAAGCATTGGATCTCTTATGGTTGTAATTCCCGAGAATCTCCTTAGCTTGCCTCAGTCCTTTCCAGAGTTTTGATCTACTGATTTCTTCACCTCTTTTGTATCTAATTTTGACGCAATTTTCTGCAAGTCCACAAAATGGTCGGGTCCACGAATGGGGTGGATACCTCCTTTTTCGAAAGATCATCAAAATATTCATTCTCCTTTATTTACATGTGTCCTGGTACACAGAGGAGAGCTACTTTATTACTCTTTTCTAACTCATTAAATTTGTATAGGCATTGCCAAATCATAACTGAACTAATGATTGTAGACCTCAGCGATTTGATGGTAGCTGTTCTGTTGTTAGATTTAGTACTTTATTTAATTAGTTAATTTAGAAATTATTTAAATTTATAAACAAATTAATATTAGAGATATTTATGTTGGGGAGGGGTGATTACATATTAATTTAAAATAAGATACTTTTCTTGTAATAGTGTTTTTATGTATTTGGAAAATTATGGTTAAAATATTGTGGGTTCCTCGTGGTAACAACTGAGGAAGTAAAATGTTCATTTTATTTACAAGCATATTTATTTGACTACATTTCTATGGTTTAATAATACATAAATGTTTATCCCTTTTCTGTGTACTTTATTTTTGTTTAAGTATTAGGGAGCGACTACTGTTTTCTTCTTTTAAGTTATATAGCATTTTGTTAATTAATTAAAAAATAAATATAATATATTTAATATTTTATATACAATCTACCTGAGAGGCAGTTTATATGTGCTTTGTATGTGTTTGTAAAATTGTATTTGTTATGATTTTTTGTAATCGTTATAATAAACTAGATGATTTTTATTTTGTCCCTCATTAAATTAGGCCCAGTTTGACGTAAATTACCTTCTGCGATCATGCGGCTGGCTTATATTCTCCACGCTGTATTTACCTAGTTCATTTTGTATCTGTATTTCAACCTAATTTTACGAAACAGAAAAATAATAGGATATTGTATGTATGAGGAAGTACAAGAGTATGGTTGATGAAAGTGAAGTTAGAGATGGGAAAACCATATGTTTTTAAGTATCAGAAAGACCGAGTGGGGAAAGAGATGACTGTTTGCTATTTATAGTTAAGTACTGTAGAATAGTTTAGAATAGAACGAATCGGGTAATGTCGGTACAACTCGCTTATTTCCGTCAGAATCTAGCTGACCAGAGCCACACTGTGTGTTGGGCATATGAGCAATATGATACGGCAAGTCTCTCACTTCACTATATTTCAATTGACCTTCTCCCTAGTTATTGACACATATACGGGTTGTATTAAATATCTTATTTCATTTTATGATGTGACGGATATCTTAAAGTAGATGATACAAAACCAAGTTTAACACGTGTACTTACGTTACTAAATAGTTGTGTTTTCATCTGGTGAAGTTTAACTTCATCATTTGACGTTTGACTGTATGTTTGTTACGGTAAGTAGACGTAGTTAGGTGCCAAACGTCTGCTAATCGTCACGAAATCTAGGAATAAGATTCTTCTCAACTAAGCCGAGCGGTAATTAGGGTTTTTTAAAAGTATTTTTTGTTTAAAATGGTTGCCACTGAATGTACTCTGACTAAAAGTATAACACACGCTATCAGTAATTAAATATATAGGCTGATATTGTATAGTAAACGGAAAAAAACATAAAAATGAAATTTAAACTGGTTTCTAAAATTTTCCCGCTAGAAGTATTTAGATGACAAAAAATATTACCTCACTCACTACGTTTTTGATGTTTTCATTAATTTACTGTAGAAGAATAAAAACCATTTCTAGTTTCATAGGGATACAAAAATATCAAAAATAGACTATATTATTATTTACAAAACAGTCACGCTCTGTGATTTCTTTAAAACTTGAATGTAACTTTTATATAACTATTAATATAAAAATATTCTGATCGTTAATGTTTACATTGAGGAGTGACATCTATTGTTCACAGAACGATTATTACTTGTAGAGGTTTAAGGGGCATGACTACATATCTTATGTTGTTATGTAGGCGAAAACTTCTCTCATCTTTAGTCCTTTAATACTCAAATAGCGTCAGGGTCGGAAGAGAACAAGAGTTGGTCAAAAGAGACCTGATATGAAAAATGAAAGAGAGAGATCTAACCCAATACTACATGAAAAATTGTAGTTCCCGCTACAGTTCCTAGGGATTGCAAAGCGTGTTCTCACTATACTGAGTTCCTAAAGGAGGGCATCACTATAATTACTTAATAAAAATAGTAAATTAATAATTGTCCAATTAATGTTTATAATGTTATTGTCGTAATATTAAAAACTGGAGGAAACTATCAAACTTGTATAAATGGAGGACATAGAACTGAAGTATGATATGGTTCACAACATTCTCAATTTCAAAAAAAAAGAGTACTTTTACGTTATAAAAAAGAAGACGCTATACTTTTCCTTCATGAAAAAAGAGGGACACCACATATATTATTATCACTACTATTTTCACATTTATGATTTTAAAAGTGATTTTAGCAATAATTAAATATTAATAACACGGCTAGACCTATTTCAATTTTTTAAATGCAATTAATACAGTGGGTATGTTATGAGAACATGTATAGAAAACACCAAGTTTATGGATGGAACAAAAACTCGAACACAAGATCTCACAAACGCGTTTCAACGATAAAGCCGCCATCCTCAGTGATACATGAGCTACAATAACTAAACTATAATTAAGTTATACTTAAACTTTTTTCCTCATGTAGGCCTATCACTGAGGATGGCGACTTTATCGTTGAAACGCGTTTGATTATGTAAACATAATTTTTGTGAGAGCTTGTGTTCGAGTTTTCGTTCCATCTAATATTATCTCACAAGTCAAGCTCAATATTTATTTATCCAAGTTAACATTTATAAAACAATCACATTTCTTTCACCCCGCGTGGTACAAACATGTAGGCTAGTAAAATCATCCTGTACATTAGATTTAAAATTTAAAAGAAAAAAATCAATCAATTTCTGTGAAATCATAGTTACGTAAAACATTACAGTTATTTTACATTTTAATTAATGTTTAATTAATTTATCGTTTACAGTTTTCTCGAGATTTCTATAGTTTTCTGGTGGTCAGGTCACGTGATCGGAACAACTACTGCGCCGCTTAACCTTTGTAAGTAACATCTATATAAATACTATTCCTTCTTCTCCCGTCAGTATTTAATAAATAAAATTATACTTCACTTACAACGACCAAAAATACATCTTACCTTCCTTAAATAACACAAAGATAGATTCAGTCTTAACTTGCCTCTCCGTTTATATATTTGTTTTCAAAGTGAATGTTTCTACTGTAATATCGGTCAGACAGTGTTGAGGTGATAAATCTACACTGGCAAGATACACAATATTTAATTCATGGAATTAAAATTCATTCTTCACTCATTGAAATTGAGAAATCTTAATTGTTTGAACTCGTAAACACAAAGGACGTTGATGATGATCTAAAACAATGTTAACATGGGTTGTGACAGCACCCAAAGGGTAGGTCATTGCACCCTTAAATCAGGTTTCACTGAGCAGGTATTCTTTCTTAACAATACAATGGAACGATGCAGGCCCTACGCGAGCAGTCTTTCGCGATCAAAACACTCGACTATGAAGTCATGTTAAGTGTATACATTTGTATTCAGCGGGTGAAAATAATTTATTCGTTCTGTAATTTTGTATTATGCTTGGGGAAGAGTTTCGTAAATACACACGGTGTTTATGCACAAGCAGTTCAATTTCTTTTATTACTTACAGAATTGTCAGACGTCTCAAATCGTAATCACTGATCCAGGACGATAATTTCTCCCGTATTGTTATACATCGAAATGAGCAATACATACATGGAAATTAGATATTTACTAACGTTATAGCTCTCTTTTGAATAGTTATAATTGTTATTTACTTGTCAAATGATTTCTTTGAGCCAGTAAAGATATGCTTTACTTTGAGCCTTTAAAAAAGATGCTTCAAAGTTAACAACTTTCTTGATATTGGATAAATTTTCAGTGTTATTTTTATAAATTAAATGACAATTTCGTAATGTATTGTTTTCTTACTTATCTTAAACAAAATTTAATCTGAAATTTTTTCTCGTATTATTATATTTACCCAACTCGACTACTGAAAACATCTTAGTAGTACTACTAATCGAACCTTTACAAATACAAACATTGTTTAGGAACCACTGTGCTGTTTCGTAACAATAAATAAATTGTCAAACATTAATTTGTACTTAAAGTAATATGGTTTAATTTTAAAAGTGAAAAAAAAAAATTATTTATATAATTATTATTTTGTTTAAGTCAAAACACCTCGCAGTTACCATCCCCTTGAAAAAAAAGCAAGTCAGAAAGCATAAAATTGAGACCTCTAGCCCTATCATACAATAGTGCCAGGCTCGGAAGGTTAGGAGAGTTGTCAAGGATGCATGATAGGCAAGATAAAAAAGAGGAATCTAACTCAAGACTAAAGACGAAGCAAGTTTTAAAGGAAAAAACCTCTCGGTAATATTCCCTTACAAAAAAAGAAGAAGAAAAAACTAAAAATGTAGACTCCTTGCCTTCGAATACTCTAATATCGAAAGAACAATACTCTAATAGATCGGACGAGAACAAGAGTTGATCAAGAAAGACCAAAAAGAAAGATTAAAACACAAAATTAAACGTAACTGAAAATATTTATTCATCATTATGATAAAGTTAATTAATTTTTCGTGTTATGTTTGAAGTCCTATATAACTATTTGTAATTCAAATGTTTTGTTTAACCTAATTTTACTATTAACTTGGTCTATTTGGTTTCTAAGCCCTATTCAGAATTCTTTAAAACAATGGATATACTCTATTGAGGATAAAATGTGTATGTACTTTTAACAAAGGCATATTTAGAAAATAATTTATAAACATGGAAAACCAATCACTATTTTCCAGTGGTGGTGGGGGGAATAGTGGAACGGGGTTCTAAAACTTATGCTAATTATTTATTTTGGGACAACACTATTTTAAAATAAAAAACAGGCGTTTTGTAGATTAACTAGTTTCAAATTCATTTTAGGATAAAATGTCAAGATTACATTTTGCTCTATTTTTAATATCTCTTTTCCTAGTAAAACAAAATGGAAAAACATCTAACAATAAGACCTTTAACGTAACCATTTGTCAATTTTTTACCCATATGGAATGGTTTTTGTCTAGTTTTTGTTTAGTTTTTTAAACGAAAGTGCAACTACTTTGCCTAATTCGACAGGCCTATAACTGTACAGTAGTTTACTTTATAAATGTTTCTCGATATAAGAGTCTCAAAGGTTTTAAATTAGATACAGTCATAACAAAAAAAAACAATCAGTATATAAACATTTATATATTTTTAAATTTTAGTTTGCATTTTAGTTTTTTTTTTTTTTAACTATACCTTGCAATACAAGAATTTAAATATTTGACAAAATAAACGTCGAATATAAAACTTTTCTGACAAAAGATATTAGTTTTTATCGCAGAATATGAATACTTAAGTTACATAATATTACTCTTATAAAAAACAAATGTGACCTTGAAATGGCCTTCAAAACATCCTTTTAGTTAGTCACAACACTCTCTTTCATTTGAAAATTGTAACTGTTTTACCCGAAACATATTTTCGTCACATGGTTTATTTTTTCAAATACTTTTAGTTTATTTTTTTAACAAACACCCGTTATGTCGTTAAATATATACTACTCACATAACAACACATTTATTTCGAATTTTCAATTGAATTTTACACTAATATCAGTTAATCTAATATTAAAATCTGGTTTAAATAAAATTCGTATTTTCAATGTGAGTTTAACTTTCAATCTCAGGTTAAACTAGGTTTAGGTTAAATAAAATTGGTGGTTTAAAACTAAGATTACAAATTAAACCAAATTTATTTGTTTTAACTATATGTCTAACTTATGTGAATAAGTATAGTCAAATTTAAAAATAGAAGACATGTGAAATATATAATAAGACACTGATGATGAAGATACCACATGGGCCTATAAGATTGAACGCAAGAGGTGTGGTATTTTTTAAGAAGATGAATTAATTAAAATTCTTCAATAAGTTTTCACATATGCCTTTTATATTTATTTATATTTGTTGTGTATTATAACAGGCTGATGCTTATATTGGGTAATATTACCGATAATAATCTACTATATTATTTACAAGAGAAAAACAACAACTTTAAACCCTCCAAATCGGTCTATAATTACCTATACAGTAGACCACGAGTTGTCCATACAATTAGCTTTATGGACTAATATTTATTAGATGCGCTTAATACAGATTGGGCCGTAGGGGAACTGTTCAACGTTTTAAACTTTTTATTCGTGATGATTTTTTGTTTTGTTTTTAGCCACTCCAAGACAATCACAATCGGTTGGGAGGATGTCTTCGGTCCGTCCGTTAGTCTATAACAGACGTTTCTCTTAAACTACGCGGATGATATTCATTTTACTTATATATATATATATATATATATATATATATATATATATATATATATATATATATATATATATAATAAGGTTAAGTCTATCTTACAAGTACCATTTTTAATTTTCTACTCTGCAGTATTGCGTCAATTTTCATTGCAGTTATGTATATAAGTTAAGTTTATACTGACTAGATTAGGTTAATATTTTCTAATAAATAAAACCTGCTTGAAAAATACTTTAGGCAAACTTTATAGGTTAAAATTTGTATAGTTTAACTAACAGATTTGAAATATTGGAATTTTGAACTTACCCGATGGTAATATATGAGATCTGATAAAAACTTTAAAATCCTACGAAATAAATCTAGTAGTGTAGTAATATATATATATATATAATTAAAATTGAAATCATTATTATTTAATTAAAAACAGGTTTCATATTATGGTCTATAAATTAAATTACCAATATTCGAAAATAGTAAATTTGCCCCTTTTTTACAAAGCCTGTTACAGAAAATAGTTTCAAATCCATGACACTTTTGTTTCCAAGTAAAGTAAACTGATATTTTACAAAACCAGGCAGTGTATTAATACTAATACAAATCGACTATATCAAAATTTACAGGTATAGTACTTTATTTACTTGTCCTAAGCACGCAAAAATGAGAGAAGTCAATTATAACCTTAAAATAATCGGTTAGGATCGATCCAAGAATGCCAACAGTATTGATTTACCACAGTTTTTACAGGGATAAGTTTAAAATTAATCTACAAATAAATTTAAACTAAAAATATGCAACAGGGTTTTTTTTTTTTTTTAATTAACTGGGCTGTGATAACCTCCATCAGAGGCCTCACCGGCGTCGACCTAAAGGTCTTTTGCCGCCCCAATTTCCTTCCTACACCCAATCAGTAATACCCGTCATCCTTATGAAGGAACAGATACTACCGATAGGGTTGTCTAGGATGGTTTCCATCTCTTTCCCCGGAGGGCCTAGAGAGTACAGCCTGGCTCGTCCTAGCGCCTCACACTCCAAAAGAATGTGTTCTGCAGACTCTTCAGCCAAACCACATTTCCTGCATGTATTATCTGCAGCAATTCCTATCCTGTGTAGGTGTTTTCTGAGGTGACAGTGGCTCGTTAAGAGACCAACCACCCACCTCAAGTTATCCCTTCTGAGAGAGATGAGTTGTTCCGCATGTTTCTTGCTTGGTCTGATTAACCTTTTAGCAAGTCTACTAGTGGTTGAATTCGTCCAGACCCTGTTCATCCCCTCCCGCATCCACGTATCAACCGCTGCCCTGGCATGTCCATAAGAGATTCCGAGCACCGGTTCCGGGCCAACGAAAGGGGATTCAGAGCCTGACCTGGCTAGTTCATCTGCTCTCTCATTACCATCAATACCTGAGTGGCCAGGAACCCAGCCAACAGTGACCGTGTTCATCTGACTAAGCTTTATCAATGATGAGATGCAGTCCCATACCTGCTTCGACTTTACCTTTGTCGTGTTAAGTGCCTTAATGGCAGCTTGACTATCTGTGAAAATCAGAATGTTCTTACCAATGTATTTCATTCTTTGATTCTCCTTGATGCATTCAGAGATAGCACCTACTTCTGCTTGGAAAACAGTAGCATGCTTACCTAGGCTCAGTACGATGGACCTCTCTGGGTTAAACCCATTAATGCCACCGCCTGTACCCATCTCTGTTTTCGAGCCATCTGTGAACCAGACTATATCTTGCTCGTTGTATAACTTCCTTCCAGACTCCCATTCTTCCCTAGAGAAGATCTTCGTCTTAAAAGGCTTGTCTAATGAAACCTTAGGTATCATGTGATCAGAGGGCATGTCTAACACTTCCCTATTGACCACTTGATTTATCCTGCAATGCCCAATTGCAGGCCACCTCTTCCTCCAGCACCCCGTTTGCTGTAGTCTATATGCAGTCATCCTGGCCTGTCCCTGAATATATACCCCTAGGGGAGGGAGATCCAGAAGTGCATTCAAGGTAACAGTTGGTGTAGACACCATGGCCCCCGTGATAGCCAAGCAGGCCACCCTTTGGAGACCATCCATTCTACTTCCAACCCCACCTTGTAGCGTCTTAGTCCACCAAACCACCGCAGCATAGGAGATTAGTGGTCTAATAATCATGGTGTAAATCCACATAACCACCTTGGGTTGCAGACCCCATTGTTTACCAACAGCCCTCTTACATGCAAACATAAGACACTTGGCTCTGGTTACTACCCGTTCTATCTGTGGGTTCCAGGTGAGCCTTTTATCTAACACAGTACCTAGGTACTTCACCTGGTTCTCCAACGCTACCTCCTGCCCAAAGAGCTTAGGTAGCGACCTCACTCCCAGATTCCTTTTTCTTGTGAAGGGAATGAGAGAAGTTTTTACAGGATTCACAGATAACTGTTCCTCCTGACACCACCTTTCCACCTGGTTAAAGGCAGCCTGCATAAGGTCACAAACAACACTCATGTCTCTACCTCTAACCACGATGGCCACATCATCAGCATATCCCTGTGAGTAGAATCCTTGTTCGTTTAAACGCCTAAGGATCTTATCCACTACCAGGTTCCATAACAGGGGGGATAAGACTCCGCCCTGAGCGCATCCACGTCTAGCTCTGATCGTGATGATTTCATCATACAGAGTAGCCTGGATTGACCTGTTGTTCAGCAAGAGGGTTTAACCAAATATTAAATTTATGATTAATCTGGATTAAGTTAGCTTAGTTTTGAAAATTAAAAACATGAAGGACAAGTTTATTTATCTTTTGCTTCTTGTAAGAATCGAAAATGGCCTTGAAAAGTCTACAAAAGTATAGCTTTAAATATATATCTGTCTCCGAAAATATTTAACAAAATCTTGGCTTATATTAAACTATTTTATGCTATTATTAATTTAAACATTATTTACATAGACCTAATGTAGACAATTTTAAGGTGTACAAAAACACATTCATCCTCAAACAGAAAGCAATTTCCATTTTCCTTAACACGTAGAATCAACATTTTAATAAATAAACGATAGAAAAATATTGCAATAACTTTCTTATACGCCCATCCACTACACCAAAATTCTAACAAAAAAATTCAACTTTTCTCATATAAAATACGGGGAAAAGTTCAATAATAACGTTTATTAAATACATTGTTTCTTTTTCACATATATAAATAGCTTAGTTTGGAGATATTTTTGGAGCTAGAGCTGCTGTTATTATATTTAAATAAAGCGCAAGCTTGCTTAAACTTTTCCAAAATGAATATCGTATTTGATTGAACTCCAATGTTTAGTGACACTAATACGTTTTCTTTGGGTTTTAGTGGCTACATTTTAGTAAAAATTTGATCATAGTAGTAAATTAGAACTTTACAAATAAAGTTAAAATACTTTTTATAATATATTATTTTATACAGGGTAATTAAAATTATCTATACAAAGTTTAGGAAATGATTGTAGATGGAAATAAAGAAAAAGTTCCCATAAATTCATAAATATATACCCCAAAACGTATTATTTTCCCTTTTGTCGATCGCTTTGTGTGTTTTCTTACGGAATTTTAATTTTTGAATGAACAACAAAATGAGTCAGCTTTTAGTATAAATTTTTTATCTAATCGTCTCCTGTCTACCACAAATAAAGACTTTAGTTTATACGTTTTATCAAATAGTGTCCGTTTAATTGTCAATGCCAAGAACTGTATTTCAATGCCGTTGTTTTTACAAAACAACTGATGGAGACAAAATAAGAAAGAAACGTAGAAAATGTTTCGTGGTTATTGACTAAAACAACCAAAAGTTTATGATATAATTGTACGAATTACTTGTTACACATATTAGGGTGAAATATTTGGAGGGGGCATTCTCAGAATTCAAAAATATTTCTATTCTAAGCTGTTCTTGGCAATTTTTTTTTTAATTCTGAGAACTTTTTCAATCGAATATTCCACCGTAGGGTAATGTAATTACACTTTATTTATAAAGGAAGCATTCCCCTTCATTAATAAAGCGTAACATGAAATTCTTCCAATAATAATAAGGAATGCTGATATCAACTTCTGGTGGTTTTAGTTAATTGCCTAGAATACTATTTGTCGTTCTATTAATAACTCGGTTATTCTTTGACTTATAATAAAAAATAAAATAGCACAATTTTTACCAATAAAAAGTTTAAAAAATTTCTAACGTATAATTTTTATTTAAAACTAGCAGTATTCCATTTATTTGACACAAACTCTTTAAAAAGTAACCATTTAAAAAATGTACAAATTGAATTGTTGATTGTTGGTAGGCTATATTGGTAAAAACGTTTACGTACAAAATACGTATACAAAATCTGGATTTAATATCACCTCCATTTCCTATGAATATTAATTTTTCAAAACATACACAGAACGGCAAACGGGAAAATAAGTTTTTCGGGAATGTATTTATGGGAGCTTTAAGTACGGTTGAAGTTTGCCTCCTAATTATGAATCACTCTGTAAAAAAAGTAGTCATTAATTTCTTTGCAATCGAAATGTGGCTTCTTTTTACTTATTCCCACATAAGTAGTATAGAGAAAGTTTTGCATTGGAAAAAAAAAAACTGTCTCAATTTTTTCGCGGTAATATCCGTTTGTTATTCTCTGAGTCCAAAAAAGTGCTTTTGGGAATGACATCTGTCTGTCATTTAATCAAATTTAGTACGTATTTAGCCATATAAGGGGACTTTTTTCCATTTTTTCATTATCAAAATTTGGGTATAACTCCCATATCACAAAATTGCTTTTTCTCGAAATTTGCTCCAACGATCTTGATCAAATTCCGCTAAACTGTAGCCCCTGAGTAGGCCTACTCATATAAAACGTTTTAGTAATCATATTTTTTTAAATCCTGATTCGTGAGTTATCAGTAAAAATACAAAAAAATCTGCCTTGGAGCTGTTATACAAGACGTAATTTATCAAAATAGGTTCTAACGATTTCAATTAAATGTGAGGATTAATATTCCAATCCAGTGCAGAAAATTGTAAATAATAGGACATTACCTTTAAAAGAAAAAACAAACTAAAAACGAACTTTTTCATACGTCATTTAAACTTGATTTCATTTTATAATATGCTTGCAAGTGAAAATCTTATTTAAATTGGTAAATATTGTTTAACCTACAAAATCTAAGACCACGTCTGTGGTTGACTTTCACTTTTTAATGACAGAACCGACAATTTGGGGACGAATAATCAATTAGGCCTTGTATTTCGATTTTGAATGGGTGTATGAGAAAGTTTGTGCAATGTGTTTACGTAGTTTATTTAAAATTTACATTCATAAATGCAACAAACTATTTCCAAATTAGCATTATTAATTATAGAAATCGTTTGAAATAATATATACAATGTAGTAACTTATAATCCACTGTGAATATTTGGTTAACATAATATGAATGTCAGGTCATCGCGTCGTTTCTAACTGAAATTTACAATTTAAAAACACAAGAAAATTGTTGATTTATATAGGCTAGATGTATGTCACCTAGTGGTTCTATAAAATGGCGCCAGATTTATTTACATAATACAGACACTCCTTTATCTGCAGTAAAACTTTCTAAATATAACAACTACTGACAATCACAGAAATAAGGTTTCTCAAAGTTTACTCAAGGTATTTCATTGTAGACTTATGTGCTTGCCGCGTTGCATAATACCCTTGATTTCGACTTTATAAGCATTATTGCAACGATATGGTTGAGTTTGATATCTATAAACGCTTTTCACTAAGTAGCAGACAATATATCGATAAAGTTTTTCGATACGACTTATAATAACCGCGATAATTGGATTTGAATTGTCAGATGTTAAAAGTGGGAGTGTTCTTCGAAGACATCCTAACCGTCAACCGCTTCTATTCTGTTGATAATTGTATGCACCAACTTTAGTTCTACAACGGGCTCTTCCTCTCCCCCCTCACTCTCTCTCTCTCTCTTTCTCTTACTGTCTCACGCACGCGCATGCTCCCAGAGCTCAGGACGATAATATTATGCAAATATTCTAGTGGCCACCAAGCCTAGATCTCGACTTTCCCACTTTTCCATCACATTGGATCTGTCAATAGACGATGACATTGACTTCTTCTGGCTATTTGTTAGTACAGACTAGATCTTAAAATAAATCAGTTTCAAAAACATTTACTTAAAACATTATAAAAACATATAACTGTGAGTAAATTCTGTATATATTTCTCAAAACCACTATAAAATTAATAGGGGCTTCATAAAACTACTAGTATTAAAAAATCTGATAATTGGAGAAAATCTTGTCTCATAAAATAAAACCATCTCCATATAAAACGGCAACACATTAAGTCAGCTGATGCTTCTTTACCACGTGATTCACATAATTTAGGTTTTTTTAGGTTAGACCTATTTACACAAATGTATATTGTTGTTGTTACTAAATGTCAAAGCTCATACAAAAAAGATCATTAAAAACCTAAATTAGTTTAATGAATTAGAAATGAAAACTGAATTGTTTGACGCATTTATCAAACTATCACCAAGAATATAAGGAGAAAACATGATCTGAATTAATAGACACTGTTATACCATTAGTCTATTTAGCAATGATAAAGACAAATAAGACTTTCATTTTATTCCATCGTATTATTCTAAGTGTATACGTACTCTCAGAAATCTTGCATAAGGGTCAGATTTCTTACATTTTTTAATATCATCGTTTTCAACCAGAGCTGTGAAATTGCATCGACTTAGTATAGAGAAAGTGTGATGGTTCATAGGCAGTCGGTATTGAGAAATAATTGGTTAGAGGTCGTTGTGGAAAAAGTCGATTTTGGAATGTTGTCTATTATTGGTGTCCAAACGATAGACCGATTTTAGTTTAACGTAATATTTGGACATGCTGGGTCATTTCGTTTTTAATCATAACTCAAAATTTGAAAGTAAGCCTAGATGATAAAAGCCAAAAAACAAAATTTCAACTTTAGATAACCAAAACACTATAATGAAGCGTTTAACAGTTAAATTAAGTCACTACAACTATGGTTCTTACAGGTTTTTATATACTGTGTAATTAATTGTCTTTTGAAATCCGTTATATAGCCTATTATTTAAGAATCTTGCTCCGCTACGGTCATTACCAAATACAAAAGGTGTACGTGGTTTTATTTACTAATCAAAACTAATTATTTACTTAACCTTACAAAATTAACAGTACAATTAGACTTGTATTTACACTCAAAAATGTAGGTTAAGAATTAAAAGTTTTATGTGTTTATGAAACAAATGGGATTGACTTACTTAGAATATAATTAAATTTACAGCCTAACACTTATTAAATATTTTATTAGCTTTAATTTTAATGAAACGGAACGCTGGTTATATTTGAAATTATAACTTCTAATATATTTTTTAATTATGACACATTTTCCATAAAATATGTTGTCATCAAATGGTATAATATAAACCGAAACGTTTTGGTTAATTAGTATATATATTGAATTCAAATTACTTTAAATAATTTATTAAATAAATAAAAGAATACTTTAACAAATTCAGTTGATCCACGGCCTATTGCGTATTGTTTCAGAGTAAATAATTTAAAATTAAATCAAAACCTGTGCGTAACCTGGACGTCGTTAATAAGAACTTGTAGAGAAACTCCATACTTCTTTTTTATAATGAATATATTTCTTTGGGTGAGAACTTTTTTCTTTAATTTTATTATCTAAAAAAGAAAAACATACCAATAATGTAACACAATAGAAATAAAATATATTATGCTGATGATCGTTTTTAGCTCTACTTGGTTAACCTAACCTCAAATTTATTTTATGGGTTTTCGAATAATTCACCTGTTATTAAATTTGTAACAGAAGTTGTTTTACTTCTAGTTTTGATTAGTAAATAACACCAAGTACACGTTTTGTATTTGAGGATATAGGCCCTTCATATTTTAAATAGGTCAACTAGGTTATACTAGGTCATCAAAAAATGACATTGACTGTAGCGGAGCAAAGATTCTTACATAAAATATATTGGACTTCCAGAGACAATTAATTGTATAAAAATTTATAAAAACCTGTAAGAATCATAGTTTACATTTACAAAGTAACTTATTCAATTCTTATCTTCTCTTTGGTAGAGTTTGTGTGAGAAAGTTCTTGCCTAAGATTTGTCATCTGAAACAGTAAAAAATATAACAATAAGCTTGTGTATGTGACAGAACAAAAATAATGCATATAGATATAATAATAACATTATTTGGATCTAGTTGGTTAACGTATCTATCAAAAACTGATTCTATTCTTATAAGTGAGTTGTTGTTAATTTGGTAAAATTGTTTCTTATGGTTGAAATTATTTAAGATATTAAGAAACAAAAAGCTGATTTCTAAGTTCCTTTAACGCTTGGTATATTTGAAACGAGTCAGATCAAAAACGAAAAATCCCCCTTCCTCACGACAGATACAATGTCCAGTTCTAATTATGTACACAAAAATCATGAATCGATCTAATAGTTTTCGAGATACAGCGTTAGTTATATTTCGATTTCAAAGCTCTTCTCCAATTTTAAAAAAAGCATTGTTTCACCAATTAAATCTCTTTCACAATATTAAAAACCGTAAATTTAAGTAATAACTATTTATATGTTAACCGAATGATACTTTTATTGTTAAAAATAGAATCTGTAGCCAACTTGCAAGAGTTTCTGAAAAAAAAACACAGAGAGTTTATTTCTAATACTTTGGAACTAAAAATTAATTACTTTTTCCTACCAATTTTCAGCCACCATTAATGCTGATGTCATAGATTTTTCCTAGATTATTGTTTACACAAATTGTTAGGTTTACACAAATCAGTAAATGGCTCAGCTTACATTTTCTCAACATTTAAATGTAACATACATTTACATACTTTGAAACAGTAAAGGACTCAATATTGACCGAGCCAAAAGGAACTCATCGAGATTTGATTTCCCACTATGGACACTTCGGATATGTAAGTCTTGCATATCCCAGTCTTCCTCCAGATATGTAAGACTGTAATCAGTTGTGTGACTTGTGGATTGTGTGTGTATTGTTGTATACAAACGCTTTTATCAAACGATTTGGGAATAACTTTATACTTCCCCTCACGTCTAATAGGCCACTATATTAATTAAACAAAATAGTAATATTTTTTTTCCAAAAATGTGCTTGCTTAAATAAACATAAGTAAGTATCGGGACTAGACCATTTAAAAATTGTAAAACTGATCTTTCAAGTTGTTAGTTCTAAAATTATTCAAAACCTAAGAGTTGCAATTATCATTGAGCCATTTTTTGGCTATTTTTTATCGGTTTTATAATTATTTTCTGCCCACTTTTCGGAAAATTGCTAAAAATAAACAAAACACTCTAATAAATAATATGTTTTCTAATTAAAATTTAGAAGATAACCAAGTTTTAATGAAGTTAAAAAATCGCGGACTCCAAAGTTTTTATCTACAAAAATAAGACGAATACCAACAGTGTAACCTAAAAAACTAGGTGCACGGACATTAGTAGCCTATAGTGTTTTTAAATACCTGAAACTACACTTTAATAAATAAAAAAAAATTAAAAATTAAACTGCGGTTAAAGCACATTTCTGATAACAAAAACCTAGATTAGAACAAGTGGCCTATAAAGTTTATAGGAACTCCAAGACATGTCAAACGACTACCCCAATATTTAGGGTTGTGAGGACAATATTGGTGGTACAACTATTGTTACGAACAATCAGCATTATTTTAAAGTGTGATTAATAGTGATTTAAATAGTTTACGATTGTTAAACACGTGAAATATTATAACAAAATGTGTTGTATTTAAAATACAAAAAATAACACATCCATCTTATTCTGCTACTTGATGACATTTTATAATTTAGAAGTAATAACAATAAAGTATACAAAACATAATCTAAAACAATAAAAGAGAATTAAGGAGAGAGAACGGGAAAACTCATTGAGAATCATAATTATAATATTCATTTATATCACGACATCAAAATATCAATTAATCACCAAACTCACTGTTATCCGTTAAGTAAAGTAACTTAATACTAACTATCGTATCGGAAAGAACTGAAAATAGCCAATAGCGAAAAGAGCGATAATCATGACGAATCAAACTAACTGTGATATCACTGATCATTCTTTGTGACATTTAGTTCAAATAATAATCAATGAAAGGCGATAGTACAATCACTGAGAGAAATACAGATCAGTGATCACTGAGATCGCACACCATCAGTATTTCATTAGTCATAGTGCGAAGTTAGGTTGTGCAACTATTGGAGAGTAAGGAAAAGCTCGAGGTGAACAGTAGCCTCTTGTTTATTTAATCATCTTGTGACATAAAAGTCCATTAACGATGCTTGAAACTGTGCCAATTCCTGAACGTTTTTACTTGAAGACGTCTTTAATTTCGGTCCAGTATAGGTAGGTCTCTCTATTGAACAAAAATGGCAAGAATGTTCTTTCTTATATCTTCTAAACTATAAATAATTATAATAATATAATTATTTTGAATAGAGGGTTTACGATCTCTTTAAAGAATACGGCGACGCCAAATAGCATTTGAACAGTGTAACTTTGAACGTTAAAATTGGTTGTAGAGAATAACAGGGATCTACAATGTTAATCAATAACATAAAATTCGTAAAGAAAAATTGAAAAGGAATCAGAAAAATCCTAATTGGTTACAAAGCGTTACAAAATGAGTCCATTTTAAATTTATATGGCGATAATCTACTAAACCAAAATGTAAACTAATGTATTGGCTGTTTACGTTTGTTTGTTTTCTGTTATTTCCATCCCTCCTCCCATCTTAATATTCGTCAATTCTCATTTATCTAAATTTATATATAAACTTTATTGTAATTCATTACAACAGTATAGCA